>OY970826.1:5656352-6194265 GCA_963853835.1 Calendula officinalis | reverse complement strand
CGATCCAACATACAGCCAGCATGATCAGCATTAGAGAATGCAGACAAGTCAAACGAAGTTTCTTTGGGGTACCAAAGACCAAGATCTCGAGTACCCTTTAAGTAACAAAATATGCGTTTGACTGCCTGAAGGTGAGACTCTTTGGGAGCAGCCTGATACCGAGCACAAACGCACGTAGAGAACATTATATCAGGGCGAATGCCAGTGAGATATAATAAGGACCCTATCATGCCTCGATAGTTGGTGATATCAACTAGCTTTCCGTCAGGATCAGAATGCATTTTTGAACCGGGTGACATTGGTGTTGAAATGGGTTTACAGTCATCCATCAGATACTTCTTCAACAGATCAGTGATATACTTGGATTGATTAATGAAGATCCCGGTAGGTAACTGACGAACCTGTAGACCGAGAAAGAAATTCATCTCCCCCATCATACTCATTTCAAATCGCTTGATCATAAGATCTGAAAAACGTTTACAGTATTTAGGATTTGTGGAGCCGAAAATAATATCATCTACTTAAATCTGAATGAGAACGATATCTTCCCCTTTTCGTTTGATGAATAGAGTTTTGTCCACTTTGCCTTTTGAAAAACCAGAGTCGACTAAAAATTTTGATAAAACATCATACCATGCACGTGGAGCTTGCTTCAAACCATATAAAGCTTTATCAAGTATGTAGACATGGTTAGGCAATTGTGGATCGACAAATCCTTCTGGTTGATGAACGAAAACTTCTTCACTGAGAATACCATTAAGAGATGCAGTTTTTACATCCATTTGATAGATTGTAAAATTCTTGTGAGCTGCATATGCCAGAAAAATTCGGATGGCTTCTATCCGTGCAACCGGGGCAAAAGTTTCTTCATAATCGATGCCCTCTTGTTGAGAGTACCCTTTAGCAACCAGACGTGCTTTATTTCTAATGACAATCCCATTTTCATCCTTTTTGTTCTTAAAGATCCATTTAGTACCAACAACGGACTTTCCAGGTGGTTTTGGAACTAGACGCCAAACTTTCAATCGTTCAAATTGATTGATCTCATCTTGCATTGCAAGAATCCAGTCTGGGTCTGATAATGCTTCGCTTGCTTTCTTAGGTTCATTAGAGCTTAAGAAAGATGAGTATTGACATTCATCAGCAGTTGCTCTACGAGTTTGAACCGAGGATTCAGGATTTCCAATTACTTGATGTAAAGGATGCTCTTTGGTCCATTTCAGAGTATGAGGAAGTGGAATTTGACCTGGTGTTATATTGGAGGTATCAGTAAATGCAGGATGCGGGATTATAGTTGTTTGGGTATTGGATGAAGAAGGTGGGGGATCGACTTGTTAAACATTGAATTTGGAGAAATCGATCACCAACTTTGGAACTTGAGCGGGTTCAACAAGTGAATCAGAAGCACCGACAACTGGAGTGGGCGATGAAGAGACATCCGTTGGTGATTGAGTTTCCATTGATGAGGAAGTAGAATCTGAATTTGGTACTGACTCAGTGTTCTCAGGAGCAGCAGATGTTGGAGATGGAGAATCAGGGGAACTCGGAATGAGTGTCTCAGGGACACTGATTGATTGAACATCTGCAGCTGCAGGGAATGGAACGCCAGCCTCCTGAAGTAAGATATGTCTGATGTTATGATATTCATCATAAAAATATTCAAACAATACATCGAACTCATTTTCAGAGGTGGAAGGAGCGGAAGGAGGTGCAGGAGGTTTAATATCTGAAGTAAGTGACTCAAGAGGAAATGTCTCATCAAAATTCACATTTACACTTTCTCTTATTGTCCGATTTGATCGATTGTAAACCCTGAATGATGCAGATTCTCGTGAATAACCAACAAATACCCCTTCGTCCGCTTTAGCTTCAAATTTGTTCAATTTGTCTTTGTCATTCAAGATGAAGCAACGACTCCCAAAAACATGGAAAAATTTAACATTCGGAATTCAGTTATTTATCAATTCATACGGTGTTTTGTTGTAGGTTTTGTTGATGATAGAACGATTTTGAGTGAAACATGCCGTGTTGATGGCTTCAGCCCGCAGAGATAAAGGTAGGTTCGAAAATGAAAGCATTGTGCGGGCTGCTTCAACTAAGGTACGATTTCTTCGTTCTACTACTCCATTCTGTTGTGGAGTTCTAGCAGCGGAAAATTGATGGGTTATACCTTCAGATTCAAGAAATGAATCTAGGGTTCGATTCTTAAACTCAGTTCCATTATCAGTCCGAATGGTGTTGACTTTTAATTCCAGATTTGTCTGAGTTTTCTTGATAAAGGCGATAATAGTATCTGCAGCTTCATCTTTGGTACGTAAGAAGTGAACCCAGGTATACCGTGAGTAGTCATCAACAATAACTAACACATACCATTTACCAGCAATTGATTGTACACTCATTGGTCCACATAGATCCATGTGAAGCAATTCAAGAGGTTTGGATGTACTTGGAACAGGTTTGGATTTGTGTGACGTTTTCTTCATCTTTCCCATTTCGCAAGACGAACACAGATGATCTTTTGCAAATTTAACGTCTGGGAGACCAGATACATGGCCGCCTTTTACCAATTTGTTGATGGTTTTGAAGTTAACGTCAGAGAGGCGACGGTGCCATAACCAAGATTCATCTGATGACGCTGTTGACAGTAAGCATACTTCTTCCATTGGGGTCACGTCATTTAGATTGATAGTAAACAGATTTGTATCCCGTGATCCGGTAAGAAGTTCTTTTCCATTATAAGTACGAACAGCACACTTCTCTGTTCGAAAATTAACTTCTAACTCTTTATCACAAAACTGACCGACGCTGAACAAGTTGTGAGCAAGATCTTCAACATAAGTGACATTTCGAATGATTAACTTGTCACGAATGATATCGCCAATTCCCATGATAGCAGCTAAATGATCATTTCCAAAACGAACAATACCCAAATATTTATCTCTGAAATTTGTTAAGAGGTTCTTGTTTCCAGTCATATGCCGTGAGCATCCAGAATCAAGATACCATATATTCTACATAAAACAATTAAAACAATTTAGGTACTCAATCAATTATGGGTCCTATACGATTAGTGATGGATGTTTTATGTAGATTTTACTGCAGGATTAATTTAGAGATTTTGGGGAACTGCAAGGAGGAAGTTCTGTTTGGATAGATTTGATAGACCATTTAAGCTTTTTCTCTGGAGAATGTAAAATCCATTGGGACTGTTCATTCTTGATCCAAGTAAACGTGGATTTTGTGTTATTCATCTTTGATTTGGTTGTTGAAGAATTGGATGAAGTACTTGATTGTGATGATTTAGGTGTGGTGGTACCTCGAGTTGTGTGACATGAGATGGGACGAACAGGAGTCGATTTGACCGCTGGTGTAGACAAATGTTGACGTTGATATAGCAAAGAACGAGAAACTGATGTTTTGCATGAGGATGGGAAACAAGTTTTGCAGGACTTAATTATTTTACCAGACTTATGTAAAACATAGTTTCTAGGACCACATGGAGCATCTAACCTAATGAAGTATCGTTCATCATACTGGGAAATTTGTTTATTTGTTTGCTTGTCACAATAAATCTTTTTACCGGTTTTATCATATTTAACAACCAAATTATCACCATTAACAGTATAATTCACAGGACGATAAACAGCAGAATCATAAACAGTACCAAAAGCCAATTTAGGAGCAATAAAATCCATGGAGTTATTACATTTATTATGAACAAAAAAAGAAGAAACTAAAAAGGACGATGAACTAGACTTCTTAAGTTCCTTTGACTTAAGCATACTAGAGTCGGACGACTTAGACTTCTTTATCTGAGTTGCTCCTCTGTCTCCGATTGGCATGGGTTCTCAAGCTTTGAATTTAAGGGTTTATCTGAAACATTTAAAACAGTTGAGTCAGAGCTTCTTTTTAAAATAACGGGGATTTTAATGGTAGAAGTCTTTTCAAGAGTTTTAGTTTGAGCAACAGAATTATTTTGAGAATCATTTTGAACAGAAAAAGAATTGGTTTTAACAAGTTTAGCTTCCAATTCATGAATTTTGGTTTGTAAAACTAATTTTTCTTTATCATTTGCCTTTTGTGTTTCATCAATTTCTGTTTCTAATTGGCAGATTTTCTTTTCAAGAATTAACGATGAAATATAAAGTTTTCGTGTTACTTTTTCTTGAACGACGGCATCCCCTTTAATTTCAAATTCTTCTGGAGTTATAATAGGAAAATATTCATCATTTTCAAATTTAGCCTTTTTAAATTCATAAGTTTTGTTCAATTCTGCATAACTGAAACTGATTTGAGCATTTTCCTTCTTCGCCCTGTTGAATGCTTCGATTTTTTTTTCTTCATCAGTCACCCGCATGAAGCTTTGCCAGATATCTCTTTGCATGTAGCGAGAGTCATATAGTGTCGGAAGAACCCTGCACGCCTTGCTCAGATATCCTGGATTGTCTGCCCCGAGACCTTGTTTGGAGTTGAAGTATTTGAACTCTTTTGGCTTGTTCAAATGGATGGTTTGATCAGTATGTCCTCGTTTGGCAATTAACTCTTCAAGATGTTTAATGTGAGATACTAACTGATCTTTGTCATGGGTGAGACGATGTATGATAACCTGTTGACTATTTCTATCTTGCAATGATTGATTAGATTGATCGGTTAATTTTTCTTTTAATTCTTTGATTTGAGAATTTAGAGATTTAAATTGGGTTTCATTATCATCGAATTCTTGTTGTTTACGTTCCATCCAGTTTTTTGTGAATTGACATTCTTAGAACGTTTCAATATACAGTTTGTAATATTTGTCATTTCGTTCTTTTGAAATAGGATTTTGTGCATTTTTTAGATTTGTGATTTCAGCTTCTTTCTCGGAAATTATATGTGACAAATGTTGAATATCAGATTCATATTGGACCTTTATTTCTGATGCTTGTCTTTTTAAATCCTGAGTTTCCAGTGTAAAAATTTTATTTTGTTTAATGTGATTAACAAGTTGCTCACCTAGATTAGCAGTTTGTTTGCATTGATTTTCTAAAATGTTTACACGCTCTAAAAGTTGTGTATTCATATCCTTTTCGAGTAAAATTGTTTGATTTAAGGTATCAATTTCAGAAATCAGATTTTTATCAAGACAAGTATCAGAATCAGTGGAATGATCAGAATTAGATAAAGAAGAGATGGTTACCTCAATTTCTTTGTTGGTCTCCTCATTGGAACGTTCGTGGAGCTCAGCATTTTCTCTTGCCATGAAACACAAGTTTGCAGCATGTTCCTCATCTTCTTGATCAGAGTCTTCCATCCACTGAAGATCTTCTGCTAACAGCACTTTCCCAGATTCAATTTGTTTGGCCAACAGCATCTTCTTTTTGAAATATTCAGAATCACGAACTTTGGGTTTTGTGCAATCGCGAGAGAGTGACCAGCAACACCATAGTTATAACATTTCTTTGTAGGATCCAAAGGTGTCATGGCTGGCTTATCAGTTGATGCAGAAGCAATTGATCAGATTTAAAGTTTGATGAAAATCTCAGATTATTGTTTGCGGTTTTCGGGTAATATTTCTTCTCATATTTAGAGATGAGTGACATGGCTTGCAGCACTTCTTGAAGTTCTTTATCCAAATCATCGAGTTTTAGAGGAGTGGGTTCTTCTGCTTTTTCTTTAGATTTAGCAGACTCATTTAATTGATGTTGTTGTTTGGTAAGAAGTGCAAGAGTGTCTTGTGTCTCTTGTTTTGTTTTGGCTATGTTACTCACCATTGGAGCATTTTGGTACAAGTATTCGTACAGCTCATGGATATCTATCAGACTTAGATCTTTATTCTGCATAGCATTGTTACCAAACATTTCCCACTCAGGAAGAAGACTGTTGATAAATTTGATGTTGATCTCCAGGTTTCCCTTTGATAGACTGTTTTTGCGGAGATCATTTAACAGGTTGCAATATCGATGGTAAGTGCTTTGCAAGTCTTCCCCGACTGAGGCTCTAAAATTTTCATAGGAGTTTAACATAGTAACCATCTTAGCCTTATTCCCAAGAACCGTGCCCTCCATTTGTTTTCTTATTTCATCCCAAAGTTCTTTAGCACTCTCAAGACTATCTAAACTATTGTAGATTTCATTCGGTAGTCCTTGAAGCATGAAGAAATATGCTTGATGATCAACTTTGGTTGCTTTTGAATAGCATTATATCTGAAGGGAGGAATGAGAACTCGACCGCCAATAACCGGAGGATCTGCATCAGGTAACGCAACAACATCTTCATTGAATTTTGCGTTTCCATTCTTAAGGGACTCAAGAATTTCAGTAGCTAATTCTTGGCTGTTGATGAAGTGAAGAAACCTTTTCTTCCACTTGGCATACTCCCCTCTGAATAGGACTGGAGGTTTCAGATCAGACCCGATCGATAGTGCTTCTCTTGAAGTCATTGCTTGATGTTCGGTTACGACCGAAAAAAAAAATTTAATTTGAAAAATTTTCAAAAAGATCTCAGATGATAAAAGACCCTTTAAATATGTCCTCGATTTTTGAATTGGCCAAAAATGATAATTGGGTAAGAAACTGGAGCTAAACGAAGTTTGGAAATTGACCGAAAAATCACAAAAACGCAAATAAAGTGATCGAAACAAGCGTTTTTGGGCCGAGAAGTCGGGTAAACTGCCTATGGCGTTTATCACGTCGTAGCTTTCGTCTTTAGCTTCGATTTGGTTACTCGTGGGCTGGAAACGGACACCCGAGCTGAAAGTTATGATCGTTTTAGTATAACACCTTTTGACACACGATAGTTCGGGCCGAAGTTGAGAAGTTCGGGCCGAAGTTGAGAAGTTCGGGCCGAAGTTGAGAAGTTCGAGCCGAAGTTGAGAAGTTCGGGCCGAGGTTGATGTTCGGGCCGAGGTTGAAGTTCGGGCCGAAGTCTGTAGCTCGGGCCGAAGTTCGATGTGAAGTTCGGGCCGAAGTTCGATGTGAAGTTCGGGCCGAAGTTCGATGTGAAGTTCGGGACGAAGTTCGTTGTGTAGTTCGGGCCGAAGTTCGTTGTGTAGTTCGGGCCGAAGTTCGATGTGAAGTTCGGGCCGAAGATTGTTGACAAGTTCGGGCCGAACTTGTTACTGTTCTCGGGCCGAGAACTTTCTTGACTGTTACGAACGAACTCAGCAATATTTTCTACTAAATCGATCCTAGAATGCTCAAAACTTAACCAAATCAAGCGATTCAAATCCCAAAATGCTCGAAATTGATTTTCGCACAGAATGGGTCAATATACTCGATCAAAACACAACAAATCAGAAGGTAATTTCGATTTTACAGAGGAAAAAATGTGTTTTAATGGTTTTCTTTAAAATCAACGAATTGGGATCAATTGTTGATGGATTTAATCGAAACTTGATTCTAATATGCTTAGAATTACAAGATGAATGTAATGAACAAAGAATATGGACGATTTATTACCTCAAATTGCGATTTCGATTCTTGAGTTCTTCACCAAAAACTTCAAGATCTTGCTTAATCTTCACTGAAATGGATCGAATCAAAGATGATTTCTGCTTTGATACCAATTGTTAATCCGTGTATACCGATTCAGCAAACAATTAAGCAATAACAAGTGATAATATGAAGATTGAGATGAAGAACAATATTGAGCTTTGCACTAAGAAAACGTACGTTCGATTTTGACAACGGCAAGCTTAGGTCAATACTAGGTTACCACTAGGTATTTATACCTAGGCCTAGTATTGACTAATTACATAAAGTACCCTAGACTATTGATTACAATAAACTGTCAGAATACACCCCTAGATTATTACAATACTCTAGAATGTTACCCAACAGTACTTTTGTACTTTTCGACAACACTTACAAGCCCCTTTCTCTAAACCCAGATCCCCTAGGGGTATCCTCTTTCTCTAATCCCGGATCCGAGTAGTTTGGAGTTTTACATCTTGTATTTCGGTAGGAGGATTTTTGGCTGTAGTTAGTTCGATTTTTTGTTTAATAATGTCGATAAAGAGGTTGAAGAAGAAGAGTAGAAATCATATCGCTACCGCTAGTGAGGTGGCGGAAATGGCGGCAGCGGCGGACGCGGTGACAGAGGTGATGAGGATCCAGGCGGCGAATGAGCTGGAAAAAAAGGTGAACAAGTTGCATCAAGAGATTGCAACGAAGAAGAGCGGGATTTTAAATTTTTGCTCCGGGGAACCGCCGGTGTACACGGTGGAGCAGCTGATGAGGGCAGCGACGGAGTTGTTGGGAATCGGTACGATGGGTTCGACTTACAAGGTTGTGTTGGAGAATCGTGTGGTTGTTTGTGTGAAGAGGCTTGATGCATTTAAATTAGCGGGAACGGGAAACGAGGTGTTTGAGAGACAAATGGTGGTGGTTGGTAGGTTGCGCCACCCGAATGTGGCGGCCCTTGGAGCTTATTTTCGGACGAAAGAAGAGAAACTTGTTGTTTATGATTACCAGCCCAATGGTAGTCTCTTCTCACTCATTCACGGTAAGTTAATTATTTGTTGATCACCATAACCAACCAGCCAGGTACCCGAGTAGTTTGGAGTTTTACATCTTGTATTTCGGATCCGGGATTAGAGAAAAGGGATACCCCTAGGGGATCCGAGTTTAGAGAAAGGGGCTTGTAAGTGTTGTCGGAAAGTACAAAAGTACAAAACAGTACAAAAAAACAGAAAAAGTAGGATCCGGGATTTGAAGTAGTGGATTATGGGGATCCGGATCACATTGCAATGCCTCAAAAAACAGCATTAGTTGTGACTTCCTGGTGGAAACAACATTATATAAGCAAATGACTCATAATATTCGGATGAGATAAAAGAAAACTAAAAAAAGACAAAATTGATGACGTAATTAGGATCTACTGTTCATGAAGTTAGTAATTGTATATATACTAATGTATGTCTTGATAAAAGTTCGGCTCAAAGTCACAAAGAAAGAGAAATAATTTGGGGTGTTTTTAGAGGGTATTTTGTGAGCAATAATATTTTAATGAGTCCTAAAGAGATATTTTAGATTGAGGTATGAGTGAAGAGACATTTGGGAGTTTGAATGTGAAATATAAAATAATATGGCACTGATTTGACGCTAATTTGGCAAAGTGGTATTTTTTTCAGAAATAGGCATGTTTTGCTTTGGGTTTTTCACAAATAGGCTTGTTTTTTTTCGTTTTTCAAAAATAGGCTTACCGGAGTCCCGGAGGCCGGCTTTCCCCTTAAAACCAGACTCCCCGAGACCGGCTTTGGAGCTGTCTGATACGACCACTGACACACGGCCTCCTAGAGGCCGGCTTCCTACGCCTGACAAGACTATTTGAGATTGCTTTATGTCCAAATATATGTGAAAGTATCTTTTGTCTTAAATCCTTTTCTTCTCTCCTGATATGTCATCCATCACCATGATAACTTTTTTAAATAGAAAAAACTTTAAATAAATACTTGAGTCTGAAACTACTCCAGTACACTGCCATCTCGCATATCTGTTCCCAGAAAATGTACTATATATGTTTAAAAATGCCCCAATGCCACTCTCTCTCTTTCTCTTTGTTTTAACGACTATGCATTTTCATAGTCGTCACTCTAAAACTACTAATCAATTTTCCTATCCCAATGACTTCAAGTCATCTGACACGACCAATGACTTTATAGGGGAGAGGTGAATTAGGGGTTAGCCTAAAGCCGGCCTCCAGGAGGCATTTTTAAGGGAAGGAGGCCGTGTGTCAGTGTTCGTGTCAGACAGCCCCAAAACCGGTCTCGGGGAGTTCGATTTTAAGGGGAAAGTCGGCATCCGGGACTCCGGTAAGCCTATTTTTGAAAAACGAAAAAAAAACGTGCCTATTTGTGAAAACCCAGATCAAAACAGGCCTATTTCTGGAAAAAAAAATCGCAAAGTGGCTCAAGCTACCATACTAATTACCCTTATTTTCTAAATATGTATTTAATATTAATAAATTCTAATTTCTAATATTTTAAAAGGTACAATTTTATGTTTAAATGAAAATAACTGCTTTGTTAAATGCATCACGAAAAAACTCTAAACATAATAGCAAAGTAATCATTTTTCTTAATAGTTAAGTTATTAAAAGCTATTCTCATTAGGGTTTATTGCTTTTCAAAAAGGCATCAAATAGATGAGTAGCACAAAAACAAAAGCCAAAGGCCAAAAAGACTTGCAAAGAAACTCAAAAGTATAAGATTCACTTCTAAACTTCTCAACACAATGTTTTAAGACTTAGAATTTAAATTGAATCAATTTATGCTTTGAGGATGGTCAAACCGGTTGAATCGAGTTACAATGTTATTAAGTATTTCTGAAAAGTTAATTATATAAATTGTAAATATAAATTAGAAAAAGCCTAAAAAGTAAAGAGTAAACATAGATTTAGGGACATTAGTCGCAAAAACTCCGTCCGAAAGTATATTTCAAAAAGAGCCATTAGTTCCTCCAATTGCCAACACATCCTACCCTCCTTTCTCCTATCAAGTTGATGAGTAATAGTATTGTTTCATATTATTTATTTCTACTTATTTTTCTACTCATTAAATTAAGATATGTGTCAAAATTAATAGATAATATTAGCATATAGAACTAGTGACTACACATGTCATCTTAACGAGTGCATAAGAAAATAAATATGAACAAATGGTAAGAATAAATATCATTTCTCCAAGATGTTATAAGCGCGGAAAGTTCACACGAGGTGTATGTTAACCAACTTACTAATCAAGCATTTTTATGTAATATCTACACAAAAGTTTGTTAATTATTATTTTAAGTTCCCCTGTTCATGTATATATCTAACTCTTTTCATCTTTTGAAATAGAATAAATACTTGTGTCTATGTGGGATAAATAAAAATAAATAAAGTATAGCTATTTTATTTTCATGAAAAGTTGCGTCTATGATTTTATGTGGTTTACTTGATTACATTGGCGGAAGTTGAACGTTTTTGTTAAGGGGCCGAAGTGTAGCTATTTTATTTTAGAAGGGTCAAGCATTTATTTTACTATAATATGACCTTTTATACATGTGAAAATCAAACATGGATGTCAATTTTTGAGGGGGCCATGGCCCTCCCCTGCCCCTTAAAAGATCCGACATTGCTTTATTAGACGATCGAGCAACGTTTATGGTTATACTAAAGAGGCTTCTTTATTAATACTCGTAATTCGTAGAGTATAAAGTTTTCAATTACAAATGTTATTTATTCACATTTTAAGAATTAGGGTAAATTTGGATGACTAGCTCCTATCCTTGGGCTAAGACGCATAGATTGAACAGTTTTCTTACAGACTGCAGACCTTTGGTCCACCCAGAAGCTGCAGCAGTTGGCAGATGTGGTCCGCAGACAGCAGATCTTTTTGCTCTAAAAAAACCAAACAGCACCTTAGTGAGGTGAGGTAGCTTAGGATGATGAAACCGTACATTCTAACTTTCGGACTTTCTAGCTTGCTTGACGCGGGTGGGCTGTTAGAAGTTCGGCCAGCTTTTTTTTGTGTGTCGTAGGGGAGGGATTGACCAAGGTTCCTTCTAACGCTATGGCGCCCTCTAACTCTTTCATAATGACAACTGTTAGAAAGTTATAGGTTTCGTTTGTTTGGAAAATTCTGAAGTCGTGAATTACTATCAGATTAAAGTATTTTGATGGTACAATTGAAACCTCAAATTAGATAAAATCGGAATTGATTTGCAAGAACAAAGAAAGTGTGATTGCTATGATTTCTTACTAGAATGAAAACCATAACAAAAAAACGTTGCTAAATTCATGGTTGCACTAACCACCGAAAACTGTCAAAGGCAGTTCCAAACTGCTAGTAACCGCCGAAATTCGGGTTGGATCGGGTCAGACTAAAGGTTTTAAATTCGAATTCGCATTTTCCATACGTTTTAAATTCGAATTCGACTTCAGCCAGGGGCTCTGCCCCTCGGACCCATCAGGGGCACTACCCTTAGTTGTTCAATATTTATTAAGATTACATTTAATCAACAAATTTATTCCAATACACTTAATTCCGTATTGGTGATACAAATCACCAACAACAACGAGATAGTCATTCTCGTAATCATCAACCCAAGGCCTTGTAGCCTAGTGGTATTGGAGAATGATTTAAGGTGTTACCCATGACTAAAGGTCATGGGTTCAAATCCCCTCGTGGACAAAAAGTAGATTAGGTGTTGTTAAAAAAAATCTCGTAATCATCAAAACCCATAACTTACTGGGTTTATCACTTTATGTATCGTATGAGTCATAATCGTCAACCTCGATGTTGAAAAGGATAATTTTATTTAAAGGTTTTTGATTAATATACAATGTTAACATTTATTAGAAATTTTTATGAATCGGGTAAAAATAACCCAAACTGTATATAAAACTATCATTCAATGACTCTGATGTAAATAAATAAAATAACTAATACGACACAAACTAAAAAATGTTACTAATTTATTTAATTAGAATAGCAACATGTTTTGATATGCTTGTATTTCAAAAGTTACGTAATTTTTCATATAATTTTTTAAAGCTTTGTGAGTTTGCTAAAATACAAACTTATGAATTAAGTTCTAACTTTACATGTCCACTTAAAAAGGTGGATTTATAAATGAGAGTTTTAAAAATAGAGTTGTATTTAAATTTTTTTTTGAATTTTATGAAATTCTAAAGGATGAATCTTAATCATTGGATTAAAAAATTTCTTAACTGTCACAATCATCAAATTACATGTGATTCAATTAATATACAACCATCACCGCCGGCCACCACTACCGCCGCCAACGGCCACTGCTGACGCCAACCACCTTTGGCCGTTGCCCGACACCTTCAATTGCCCCCACCTGCCGTCGCAATCACATGTGATTGGATACGTAGTCACATGTGACTGATAGCAGCCGACAATGGCGAGAGGTTGCTGGTGGTGGAGACGATGACCGGAAGAGGTTGTTGGTGGTGGTGGTGGTGGTCAGCGGTGTTGAATCACATCCGATTATACACATCTAGTGGTGGTGGTCGGCGGTGTGCAATCACACGTGATTTAATACACATAGGGTGGTGCTGTTGTTGTGTTGGATCACATGTGATTTTGGTAGTGATGGTGATTTGAGGATTGATTGATCCAAAAACTGAGATTTATTCCCTTAAGATTTTACAAAAATGATAGACCTCCTTAAAGATTTTCTCTATAAAGATTATCATAAACTAGCAAGGTACCCGCGCAATGCGGCGACGGGTACCCGTAACTAAGATGAGTGGTAAGACCTTCTAGAATACATATTAAATTGTATCCGAAATAAAACAGGGGACAATTTCGACGTTTTGCAGTGTTATGTTGTCTGTTTATTTGGGATTAAACAAAGTGTCATTTAGACCAATTGGTTAATACACAGTTAGTACTCACAAAAGATCTTGTGTTCGAATCCTGTAAGCAACATTTTTTTTATTTTTGTGGTGTTTAAGATTTTACTAAAAGTAGAAATAAATTTAAGTTTAAGTTTAAGTAATTCTATATATAGTAGTCCTAAACACATTATAAAATAGTAAGATTAAGTGACCAGTATCTTTCTATCTCTCTTCAAAAGAGACTTCTTAACCAGTTATTGTATCCCAAATCGTATGATAATTATATCTCATACTCCATGGTAATATTGTATATTTTATATCTTGTGTCTAGTTGATTCTGATCATAAGGAGAAAATAACTATATGTGTCAACTATTTTCCCTCTCTTTCAACGTAACGTAAATATAGAGGTACACATAATATATAAATTTTTTTTTGAACGGCAACCTAATCTACTTCTAAATCCACCTATGTTAACATAATATATAAATGATTTTTTTTTAATTTTAGATCTAATTAGTTTTTTAAAGGGCATATTTGGAACAAGTAGCGCAATATAATCAAAAAACATTGTTAATTTGACTTCACAAGTAAAAGCAATGCTATTTGACCACAATGACAGTTTTTTATTTGAAGCATGCACAATATTTATTGCAAAATGGGAATACAATCGGCAAATTACAAAATGTTGGAGTCATTCATGGGGATTTAACTAGTTCTGTATCATCTATGTGTAGCAATACCAACCAGGTCAAATGGGTAATTATAGAAAAATAGCTATCTAGGTTGCAGGTTGAACGAGTTAACCATGTCGAAAGTTGTATAAGGCGCATGTAAAAAGTTAAAACCTGCTAAATTAAACTATAATGTTATTTTTTAACATAATTTTGCAACTGTATATTAATTATATACAAATTTGCATTAATACTTCCTCCGTATCAAAATAAGTGACACAAATTAGCTTACACGTTTTTTGAGGTAAAAGATTAAAGTAGAGGTTAAAATATATTAAAGTACATAATTAGTGGAAAATGGGTCCCACTTTTCTTGAATAAAGTGATATTAATGAGTTTTAAAAATAAAAGTAAGGGTATAAGGATAATTTCATTGTATTAAAGTGGATAGTTAGTGGGTATGGGTCCCACTATTTTTACCAAATAAGGAAAGTTTTCAAAGTGTGTCACTTATTTTGATACACCCCAAAATGGAAAGTGTGTCACTTATTTTGATACGGAGGAAGTATAAAAGATGTTGACGGGTCAACCCAATCCATTTTTTCTTAAATATTTTCAGGTACTAATTGATTTTGGTTAGACGTTCATATCAACCTTTCTAGAAGATAAAGTGTTAATGACAACTAGAAATATACATATCTAAATGAATAGCTGCGAAAGTTAGATTGGCAAGCTGCTAAAGTGCCCAACCAGTTGACAAAACAGATGGAGGAATAGATGAAGGCTAAACATGTAATTAATTCAATATATTTGCTAATTTGTGTAATTTTTTTCTCGATTAATTTTTGTTTCTATACTTGATTTAAGTAGAGTTTCTGATATCTTTACATTGCATAGTTACTAGTTAGTCATGCGAGTTTTGAGAGTGGAGTATAAACTTCTAAGCAAACTTTTTGTTTATACTTCATTAATGATTTTGAGTTTTGATGTTAGTACAAGTAAAATCCTACTCTATATATGAGGCTACACATGATGAATGCATGCCACATCACCACAACGATCGATTCCTATTGGCCGATAATTCCAGCTGTAATTCCGTCGTTGGTCCACCTGTTCAACCTACAAATCAAGGCCGAAATTTCAGGTGTTTTCCCCATGGCCCCATTCATCTTCACCAACCTAAATTAGGGTTTCTGCCTAATGAGAAACCCTCTCCTATATCTCACGAAAATCCAGAAGAAGACTGGAAAAAACGATGATGTGACGGTGATCCAGATTCGTCGCTGATTGTACGTTCTTACCGTAAGTTCCTCACTCCACCAAACGCCTCCCTCATTCCACCGTAAGTTCTTCATTTTCTGTTTATCCTTATCTTTAATTAATGTGGTAAAGATCTGAATAAGTAACCATTTATCTCGAATCCTCCATCAACAAGCTTCATAGCAAATGTAGCGGCGGTGGTGGTGCAAGCGCAGGTGCAGCTGTAGCGGCAGCGTATGGCGGTGGTGTACGGCATCAGAAAACAGTATCCCCCTTCTTCTCCATTATCTTCTCCCCCCTAATTATCCCTCTGATCTGTTGATATTTGTTATATGAAATTAGGGCTTATCCGTGCATTATTGAAGTTTTGAGAGAAGTTGCAATGTATGAAGAACCTTCGATGTGCATAATAGTTTTTAATTTTCTGGAAGCATAATAGTCAAGCATGTTATTCATGAAGATTTTTTTTAGTTTGCAGTTCACGAAGTAGTGTTGTTAATTTATCTTCTCATTTTATTAATTTATCTTTTTCATTTTATTTTTCTTATAAATATAATTCTGTTTGGACATATATGCAAATCTAATTAGAGATGTTTGCATTTGAAAATGAAGCTCTTGGATAGTTGATTGGATATCAGCACAAAAATCAACCATGTTGGCCCTCTTGAATTTATCTCTTTAATTTTGTTTTTTATCAATATAGTTTTGTTATATTATGAAGCAGATTGTTAATATTTCTTGATTAGTTTGCATAGATGTTCTTAATTAGTATGCATATGTGTTCTTGATTAAACATGTGTTTTTTATGTTTTGCAGTACAAGTAAAATTGACAAATTACACAAGTGGAGAAAGAGGAAATGAGGATACCAGATCTTAACCGTAGAACTTTTTAATAACCAATTTAGTGTGGAATGGGTTGAGAAAGTTGAAGAAGGAACTGTACATATTAAACCTAATGCTCCTGGACTTCCAGTAAGTAAATTGATTTCAATATATTATTTATTACAAAAGAACTCTGCAAGTATTTTGAGCCGAGCATGGAAATCATGTGAAGGTTGTATCTGGTACACAAGAAGGTGTAACCGGAATGGTTGTAACAGTTGAGTGGCATCTGGTTAATTTAGTCTCAGATACTACTAAAGAAGTTGTAAGTGATAAATATACTTTCTAAAAATTGTTAATACTTCCTCCGATTCAAAATAAGTGATACACTTGGGGTTTCACGGTTTTTGAGGCAAAAGATTATAATGATGGTTAAATTAGATTAATTGGATGGTTAATGGAGAATGGGTCCCACACCTTTTGAATAAAGTAAGGTTAATGATGTTTAAAAGTAAAAAGTATGGGTAAAGGGGTAATTTCACTTTGTTAAAGTAGATAGTTAGTGGGTGTGGGTCCCATTTTTTATGCCAAATAAGGAGACTTTTCAAAGTGTATCACTTATTTTGAATCACCCCAAAAAGGAAAGTGTATCACTTATTTTGAATCGGAGGAAGTATATGAAATTTTATTATTGAATTTTAACATCATATATAAAATTTAAGATTTTAAAATGAAACAAATAAGGTCTGTTAATCCAATGCTGGAGGGACGAAAAATACTAAAAAAATGTTAGGAGGGACGAAACCTGCAAAATTGAAAAACCCTCAGGGATGGAAACTGTAATTACTCTTTGTTTTTTAATGGAACAAATGTTTTTTATTGACGCATTTTATGTCATTCCAGCTACGTGTATTTTCAGACAACGTTGTAGAGAGTTCTGAAAGGTTTTGAAAGGTGTTGCGGATAGATCAGAATTGCAACTGGTCAGATTAAGAGATATTAAATACAAGATTGATCGGAAAATATCTGCACAAGACCGATTTAAGAACACAGTTTCAATCAAAGATGTAGTTAAAGTTGTTGAGGGTCCATGTAAGGTCAGTCTCTCTTCCTCTCTCTAAATAATGTATTTTTTCTATTTTATAATAATATTGTTTTTTAATAGGGGAGACAAGGACCTGTTGAACATATATATAGAGGAATTTTGTTTATATATGATCGTCATCATCTGGAACATGCGGGATTTATTTGTACTAAATCACAATCGTGTGTTTTGGTTGGTGGGTCCCGTGCAAATGGCGATAGAAATGTATGTATTGTCTAAAAAGCATATATTATTAATTTTTTTATTTATTAGAAATACTATTATTATTGTATTACTGATGGATTAAACTTGTTGTTTAGGGCAATCCATTGGCATCAAGGGTTGCTCAGCTTATGGTCACCAGTCGTTTTCCTAATTCTCCGGGAAGAGGAGGCCCACCACTACGTATGTTGTGCAACAATTCTGTTTTATTTTTTAATCTTTTTAAGTTTTTTAAGTAGATAAATGTTTATTGATTTATGTAGCTGGTGGGAGGCACAGAGGTGGTGGCAGAGGGAAAGATTCTTTAGTTGGAACAAGCATTAGAATCAAGTCGGGTCCTTTTTAAGGATATAAAGGGTGTGTTGTTGATGTACAAGGAGCTTCTATTCGGGTTGAATTGGAATCACAAATGAAAGTTGTTACAGGTATTTTATTATTTTCATTTTCATTTTCTATATTTGATTACTGTTTAACTTTGTGTTATAACTTTACTCATTCTCCTTTTGCAGTTGAGCGTACTCAACTTGATGATGCTGTGAATGTTACAACCCCATATCGGTATATATTCTTTTCTGGTAATTCGTAAAAGAATTATAAGTTTGACTAATTTATATGTTTTTTTTTTTTTTGCTTTTCAGTGATACACATAGGTATGACTCTGGAAGCGAGACACCTATGCATTCTTTATATATATATATATATATATATATATATATATATATATATATATATATATATATATATATATATATATATATATATATATATATATATATATATATATATATATATATATATATATATCATTTGTTTCCAAAGAGTGAGAAAGTACTCTACGATTTATTGAATAAAATGTTGTGTCATATTACTTTTTTGTGAAGTATATCTTAGTTTGTATATGTTCTCAAAATAATTTGAGTTGACTTAATTTGATTAGCTCATCTTAATAGGTCGACAAGTTTTAAGATGCAAGTTTTAGCTTAACTTGAGATGATTTGAATTGAGCTCGAGCTCAACTCGAAATGCTCGAAAAAATATATATCAATAAAACAGTTTTTTTAAATATAATCATAAGTGAATACTTGTGTTAATTAAAAAGTAGAAAAATAATTAACTATATTTAATAGAAACTAATACAATATTTCAATATTCATTTGTATTTCTTACCACCCTAAGAGCATCTACTGCGGGGCTTTCAATTACACTTTCAAATGAATTGCAAATTAATTGGCAAGCCGCCTAGGAGAGAGGCTTTCAACATAAGAAATTGTATTTGCAATTCACAACTAATTTTAAAGTGTTTTTCTTTTAATTTATAATAAAGATCATATAATTTATTTATTTTTAAAGATTTATTATAATTGGTGGAGAGAAGTTACAAAGCTGACATGACATAATTGAAATTCAAATGTTATTTTATTGACCTTTACCCTCGTATTAAATATAATCTAACGTGATAACTTTTTAATTTGCAAATAAATTATTAGTCTGACCTTCTTGAAAACCAACCAATATACATATAACAAATAAAAAACCCTCATTTCTAAAGCAATGATTAAATTTGGTTCAATTCCCTCCCAATCCGCAACATTTTTTTTCGCAGCTTCCATAACTTTTAACTTTTGTTTCACTCTTTCAATTTTAAACAACATAATAAGGCTTAGAAGGGTACAGTGAAATGTAAGCTTCCTTGTTGACATTCGAATAACCATTAACAAACTTACATCCCTTCACAACTTAAAAAGTTAGAAAGTTTCATTTTTAGGCTTTTTAATAACGGAATTAAGAAGATTCAAAAATTATTGTTGCTGGCGAGTCTTTCACATTTAGGGAATGATTGTGTTCACTTTCATAAGTCACTATAAGCATTGTTGGATCATCCAAAGCTCTTTCAACATGTTTTCTTGCTGGACAGCCTCTTAAACTGCTACATTTGTAATAACCCCTAAAACACCAGAAAACAATAAAAACTAATTAGATGACAATCACTGAAAATTTCCATAGCTTAATTAGAATACATTCCCCTGCCTTTCCCTTATAGTCACAGAGATTCATTCGTACTGACTCTAGACTATCGGCGAAGATCAAGTCAGAGTCCAAATTAAAAAAATAGTTAATTGTTAAAATTAAACTACTTACAAAATAACATTGCGACAACCATTGTCACACACTATCTATGACATAACAAATTTGATGTTACTTGTCAAGTTTTGTTTGTGTACGCTTTGATGCCATCGTTGTTTTGTGTTTACTTTGTTACATTTTTCAAGATATATGCTTCAATTTGTGTAATTATTTTATAGTACGTGTTAGTTGTTACTATGCATAAATTATCAAGTTAATAGACCAAATTTTAAACCTAATTGAATAACTAGTTGGTGGCAAGAATAAATATATAGTTAATGCAAAATATAAAAGAAAAATCAAAGTCTTCCTATTGTGTATGACTAAGTTGAAGTTGACTTTTAACAAACCATTGACTTTTTATCTTTATTTATTCGGCTGTTGTCATAAATTTTTACCTAATATTCCTTGTGTTTGAAGATATATTTCTAGATCGATTTAAAAATTTCCAAAAATCAAAAAGTCCAAAGCAACCCACATAGGAACTACCTAAAATACCCTTAATCCATTAGTCAAACTTTCTGACCTTTGGGCCGGCTCCATTCTCCAAAGCCGATTAAAATTAATTAACAATATTTAATCACTCCGAGTTAAGACTCAGTGAGTTAGTCAATAACCACCGAGTAATTCACTTATTCATACACCGAGTCAAGATTTTACCTTGGATGTGGTGACCCTTTAATCGGCTTTTGGCCGTACTTCCTCCATGAGTAATCGTCCGGCGGTATATCGGCCATTTTCAGGCTTATCGCCGGCACTCTCACAACTCTCTTCATTCTTGATTTCCTGCCAATAATCATTTTTAAATTAAAACCCAAATAAATTTTTTTATCATTTTGTAATACCCAGATGGAGATAATGATTCTTAGAGGCTAAATATCCAAAAGGGTGTCGGAATTAGTACCTTTTTTTAGAACAATGGCACCGGCCGGAAGAGTTTGTGCACTTTGTGTGAGAATCATCAATGGAGTTACATTTCCGTTTGAAGGAAGAAGACGACAGATTCGGCTGGCCGGCGGAAGACACTTGCGAAAGATTCGTGATCTGAAATCCAGAAGACATAGACGGCTGCAATCCTTCAGTATCTCCGGTCAACGATGACATAAAAGAATTCGCCGGAGAGGCAACAGCGCCGGCGAAATTAATTGTGGCCGTCGGTATATGAACTTCCTTTCTATCAAAAGATCCTAATTTAACCAACGAGATTTCCGGCATCCGTTGCTGAAGCGGCGCCGCCGAATACACCTTATCCATCGCCGGTAAAGGTACCGGTGCCGGCGCCGGAGACAATGCTGGTTTTTTCTGTAGTGTTACAGATGGGTTTGAAGTGGGTCCTCGTCGGAACCGGGCGTGTCCAGTAGAACTCCGGTCAAGGAGAGAGATGAACCTTTTGAATTTGGTGACGGTAACATCGGCGACGGCGACGTAATCGGTGGTGGCCGAAGTGTCGCAGGCGGAATACGACGGTTTACTGTGGGAATGGGCTGAGAGTAGTCCGATTAGATTCTCTAGGCTTTTAAGACCGGCAACTCCGGCTTCACGAACGGCGGTTTCTTCCATTTTCCCGGTGAAACTATTGTTTCTGTATGAATTCATGAACTCAACAGCCATAATCAGATCAACATCGAGAATAAATGATGATGATTAAAAGGGGGATATGGGAGTCAAAGAGATGATGCGGTGGGTGCTTTCCATGAAATGACGATTTTGTCCTTATCTGTGGTCAAAGGCAGGAGCAAATAGTGGGATTACACGTGTCAGGAAAAATGTCAGAGGTTGACGGTACTCTTTAATTGTGGGCCAGAGTTTACGTTTTTGAGAAGAAGACTGAAGGAAGGGTGGTGATTTTAATAAAAGGTCAAAGGCTGTGTTATGGTCGTTGGATTACTTTTCTTTTCTGGAAATAACATCTTTTCTCATCATTAAAAAAAAAAAATTCTTCCCATAAATTTGATGATAAAATCAAAAAATTGGACCGGGTAATCAGAAGTCGAACATGACCGTTATGAGTAAAGCAAAAAGTATACAATTAGCCAAGAACTGATATTTGAACGATGTTAATCCAAGAATTGAACTAAAAAAAGACTTTAAAAAATATACTTCTTTCATATTAAAATAAGTGACACAAATTAACTTACGAGTTTTCTGAGATAAAAGATTAAAATATATGTTAAAATAAATTAAAGTACATAGTTAGTGGACGATGAGTCTCACTTTTCTTGAATAAAGTGATATTAATGAGTTTTAAAAGTAAAAATAAGGGTATAAGGGTAATTTCCTTTTATTAAAAAGGATAGTTAGTGAGTATGAGTCCCACTATTTTTACCAAATAAAGAAAATTTCAAAGTGTGTCACTTATTTTGAAACACCCCAAAATAGAAAGTGTGTTGCTTATTCTGATACGGAGGAAGTAAATCATATTGGGTCCGGTATAATACCAAATAAGCAATGTTTTAAAGACGGTTAAAATGAGCGAACTAGTTGAACAACTTTCTAAAAACCAGAAGACCCACGAAACCACTACAAATTTCATGGATGGTACCAGCAACCTTCTCCAAATTTACAGTACCAACTACTTTCACAATTTTTCACAATATTAATAACCTTCGCTAAACTTTTAAATTTCAAATACCAAAACCTTTACCCAACTCACAATTTTTATGAAACCAACAACCTACGCTAAATGATGAAACCCACCAAACACCACCACAGGCTGAGAAAAAGTTTAGGACACCGTACCACCGTGAATTCAAGCAAAAAGGAAATTAAATGGAGCTAAGAGGATGCTAAAATATTGGTCGAACGGTAGATACATGTATCCTAAGATACGGAGAGCAAATGAGTTTTTTAATTGATCAACCATGATTAAAACGATATTACTTTCTCAAATGCATTATTTTTGGTAAGGGTTTAACAAGAAATCAAAAATTAAATTATGAATTAATACCAAAATGCAATAGCTTATCCGAGTCAGGGAGCTTGAGTTGAAATCAAGTAAGCTTAAGCTGAGTTAGATTAGCTTGAGTTGAACATTTGGCCTTAGGTGTTGTTTGGTAAGCCTCTTAATGCTTTAGTTAAAATGTCAGCCTCTTAATCAGACAGATTCAGGGCGTTTTGTAAGGCATCTTAATCAGACACTAAATAAAAAATTCAACATGTTCTGCCTCTTAATCGGACAGATGTCAGGGGAAGTCTGAATCATTCAGACCTCTGCACCATTTAGATATTAATCATTCAGTTGTTTCCAAACAGCACCTTAGTTTTGTATTTTTCAATGTGGGCAACATTTCAATACAAGATTTCTTGTTTCAAACATCAACAATATTTCATTCATTAAAACTCAATTTTAAACTCTTATTAACTCATTGTATAGTTTTTACAAATAAGAACGTAAAAATATTAACTATTAATTATATATAACGAATAAGTATATAATTAAATGAGTATAATATTGATGAAAAATCATATTTATCACAATATTTTCCTAAGAATATTTATTATCTTAGGAGACAATAATATTATAATTATTACAATTTACAAGTGCTTTCTAGGCCATGCCGCCATGTATCAAGGTATTCAGAATATACCGTCTTTGTATATAAACCCACCCAAAAATCCTTTGTAATAAACGTTTTCTACACAGTCCCTCGTATTTTCCTCCACCTCTAACCGTAAATTTGCTCACCAATCTCCGCAGGTGACTCCTCCAAACAAATACACACACGTATTTAGTTGTGAAATTTTTAAGGTTTTGCATTTTGATTAATCCGGATATTTTCAGTAAATGTTTAATTATCAGATTTAGTTCTTAAATTCAGTCTTAGCATGCACACGAGGACAAATCACTAATTCCACATTTCGATCCAGCCGGGCCTCGACCGATGGAAGGTATTAAAGCGTGTTTAAAGAGCTTATGATCATTTATAAACATATTGTACGAAATATATCGTGTTTTGGTTAAAACAGTTTATTCAAACATCTTAAATAAGTTGACGATCAGCCTTTTAGTTGAAATAGTGCATGAGTTCATATGTGAACAATGGTATTATATATATAGTTAGAAAAAGTGCGTACAAAAATTTAGATCTAATTTGTTTCGGAAAAATCATCCACAGTCCCGTTCAACGACGAAAATTCATGGTTGTCTGTAAAAGACGAACTATCTAACAAAGGGCAGGGGTGGCAATTCAGATTGCTTCGGGTTGGAGGGTCATAAACATCTAACATGAAACTGGCCTATTTATATAAACATATCAGATATCTCAACCATAAGATGTTTATTTTCATATTGAACACGACCTATATAACCCGTTTTAATTTAATATGTTAGCGGTGTGAATGAGCCAGACGCTCAAACATGTCGAATATTAAAATGTGTATGCGGAACTTATGAAATTATATCTATTTTTCAAATGTATCTATAAACTACTAAAATATAAATCTATATATTTTAAACATGTTTCAATAATTACTCCGACTGGCAGATGGACCTATTTAAATTATCATCAACCCGAACTTAACCCGTTTAATAAACAAGTCAGTTGAGACGGCCAAAAACTGACCCGAAACTTGTTTGCCGGCCTCAACCTTAACCTGTTTATATGCGTGTCAGTTTCACGTCAGGTTCGAAATTGCCACCCGTAACAAAGAGTCATGCTTATTCGTTAAAATAACCAACTATTGTTTAGCACGAATAACACTAAAATTTGTTAGTTGTAGCAACACAAGCTGCATCTCGGTTCACATGGACTATAAAAGATTTTTCGAAGTTGGACACCGAGAAGTTGTACTCTAACGTCTTCTCTGTTGGCGGTTATAACTGGTATATAAACCCGTTGCCTTAAAACGTTTTTAATGTCAATATTGTTGCGATTTTGCTCTTAAAATTACACGCGTATATATGTACTTACAGGAGAGTGCTCCTATATCCAAAAGGAAACAATAATACTAACCATCTGTCAGTGTACCTTGATGCCGCGGATTCCTCATCGTTGCCTCATGGTTGGCGTATATATGCTCAATTTAGTTTCGTCGTTGTTAATCAAATTTATGATTTCTTATCGATTAGCAAAGGTAAAGCATTTATCTAAATTTACAGAATCTTCTGAGAGTTGTAATGCATTTTAAAGAAAAATAGTATTGTTTCCTACTAATTCGTCTTACTGATGTATACTAAAAATGATGATAATATAGATTGACCCGTTGTTTCTACGAATACCGGATAATCTAACCAAAACCACGTTGATTTAAAGAATTCCGTGAAATGGGCTACAAAACTTGTTCAAACACAAAGAACAATTTTAGGAGAGTAAAACTCAATTTTTGCAAAACATTCAACTGATTATTTCACTCCACAAAACACACTTTAAATATGGCCCATAATTTTGAATGTGCCTAAATTGACAAACGGGCTGAAAACGACAAACGGGGCAAAAACTATACGAAATGGTCTGCTCTTATATCATTGGGCCTGCATCACTTAGTTTATCATGTTATCCATAAAATAATTGACATAAAATAAATGCATTTCAAATCATGTTATGGTTTCGTATATTTGGGTAACACGGCACTATACGAATTCGTTTTTCTCAACACGAAAACAACACGACACGAAGTTGTGTTTTATTTTGATAACACGTACACGAACCAATTAAAAGACTATAAACACAACAACATAATATAAATAACAAAAATATCAAATTTCTTACTTAGTACATGTTAAAAAATTGACAAACACGACAAAAATATAACATAAATTTCTAAATGTTCCCAAAATTATAATTATCGTGTCAATTTCGTGTTAATCTCTGAACACGAATACGACACGACTTCGTGTTTGTTTACACGACACGAAGACGACACGAATTCAAATTTCCATTTCGTCTCAATTTCGTTTCGTTTTGTGTATTTTTGTCGTCTCGTTTCAGGTTTTGACAATCGTACATTTAACTATAAGGGGGTGTCTTAGTGGTAAAAGCTTGATCTCCATTGGCGAAAATGCTTAGATGTCCCATGTGTTAAATCCCATTAGGATCAAAGACTCCGGGCTACTCGCAAAGCGGGTAGTCGCCCTTGCGATTATCGCAAAGCGAGTCGGAACCCAGGTTACAAAAAATAAAAAAAATGATTGACATGTTGAATGCACTGATTCTCATTTCTAATATATATATATTTTTAATTTGGACACTTATATCAATTAAATGTGTAAGAAGATAAGTAGAAATATTTAGTATGATAGAAATATACCACTCCCTTTTAAAAGTATTTCAATTTTTTTAATCTTGCAGATACACAACACGAGTTTAATATAAAAGAAAGTGATTGGGGTTTCTCGACATTTATGCCTCTAAGCGAGCTAAATGTATCGAGTAAAGTCTATCTTTTACACGATACATTAATACTTAAAGGTGATATTACTGTTCGGTTACATGATAAAAAAAAGGAAATCGAAAATGTTTATATCGAACTTAAGAATCAAGGTGCTACACATGATATAAACAAGGAAATAGAAAATGTTTATATCGGCCTTAAGAATCAAGGTGCTACATGCTACATGAACTCACTTCTACAGACATTATATCATATTCCTTATTTCAGAAAGGTTAGTGATCGTATTATAATAAATCAAATAATCATTGAAAAATAACACTTTTATTAATTTAATTTTAACTATTTAATCAGGCTGTGTATCATATGCCAAGAAGTGAAAATGGGAGCATTCCTCTAGCTTTGCAGACTTTATTTTATAACCTTCAATATAGTGACACAAGTGTCGAAACTATTGAGTTGATAACGTCTTTCGAATGGGATGCATATGAATTTTTTCAGGAGCATGATGTTCGAGAACTTAATCGACTTATTTGTGACAATCTTCGGGACAACATGAAGGTATTTTAGAATATTTTTACTGTAACTTTGCGAGGTATCATTTGTAAAACCAATTGGTTGTAAGAGTTGTAGCCTAAATCTTTATAAACACATTACATATTCATTGTTTGTCCAATGTGAGACATTACTCAATATTTACTGTCTTAATTATATGCCTAATATCAGTTTACCTGCATAGGGAACAGTTATGGAGGGTACAATTGAACAATTATTTGAAGGACACTACTACAAATCTACTAAGGAGGAGGCCTTTTATGGTGATAATCTCTCTTAAGAAGTAATCTTTTCATATTTTTATACTTTATTACTAACTATTATATTATATCAGATCTCCAGCTTGATATCAAAGGTTGTTGTGATATATATGCCTCTTTTGACAAGCTTGTTAGAGTACAATGTTATGATTATGACAACAAATATCACGGTCAACAACACGGGCTACAGGTTGGATGCAAATTTTCATAAAAATCATAATAATAATTAATTAATTAGTCGTGCATTTGAACCGTTTTGTACTTAAACGTGTGCATTTTTAATCAAATTTAAAATTTTGGATAATCAGTTTTGTACCTACTACAGTAAACTAACTATCTAATAATTAGTATTACCTTAATTATAATTATTTATCCTGCTAATTTGTTATTGGTTTTTACAGGATGCAAAGAAGGGTATCAAGTTCATTGATTCCCCCCCTGTTCTTCAACTCCACCTAAATCGTTTTGAACATCAAGACAAAACGGTTCCAGCATTTATTTGTGTTTTATTTATTTAATTTATGTTTTTTAATACAAATTATATTTTTTACCAGATAATTAAAGAATATGAATTCCCCATGCAACTTGATCTAGATAGAGAGGATAGGAAATATTTATCACCTCATGCAAACACAAGTGTTCGCAACCTCTACACTCTTCACAGGTACGATTTACTATCTATTTTATATCGGGTCTTTCTAATGTGTGCCCCATAGGCACACAATAAGAGATATTAAATTCATCCGAAAGTTCTAGAATTAGAGTAATAATTATCAATGAAGCTACAATATACTGTTTTTAAGTAATGCATTAAATGCATTTACTAACTGGGGTTGCCTATTTAGACACTCTACATATCTATTCAAACACTCTTTTAAATAACATTAATTAGGTTATCATTGGTTTATATTAAATATTTTTATTTGTAACTTTTAAATTGTAGATTTTATTTTATATTATACTTATATATTGTAAATTTTAGTTTGTAATTTATATTTTACAATAAAAAAACACAAAATAAATAAATAGAACAAGTTTTGTTATAAAAAAATATATGGCAAGTTTTATTTAAAAATCTTCTAAATTCATAAAACCTTATCAAAAGACCTCACTTGTCAATAAATTAATTACTATTTAAAGTAATAAAATTAATATAAAATTCACTACCATTTAAAATAATTTAAAAGATAAAAAAGTAAATATTATTAATTGATAATTTAAAATCAAAATTAAAATGTTTAATATATAAAATAATACTTATAACCACCGTGTTAAGAGATATAAACTAATAAATCTACTAGTTTTTTCTACCTTTTTTATTTGATTGTGTTTGAAGTGGTAACTTATTGTTTTGTTAATCTCTAATTTATAAGTAAATTATTAATATTTAATTACTAAATCAGTCAACTTTTTGGTTAATCTTCAATAAATGTATATTTGTTAATTATTAGTTTCAAAAAGAATTGTGATACCAATGTAAATTATTATTATCCTTGAATACAATTTCCAAGATAAAAAGCATGTGAACTTTGATAAGGGGTGTTTTTTTGGTAGAGAGAGGTGTCTAAAACGCATGTGCACTTGGAAAGAGTTAGATCATTTATTGATTTTATTGTGTGCCTAAGACTATGGGGTATGGGCACCACCACCACCCCATTTTTTCTGCAACATCATCTGCCACCTCAGAAACCACACCACACCACATCACTCCACTTTATTCAGGAAATACCCACCACTCCACACCACACCATTTTTTTCCAACTCATCATTTCTTTTCACTTTATTTTTTAAACATAAAATTAAAATTTCATTAAAATAAAATTTTAAACATTACAATACTTGAAAATTAAAAATTAAAATACTAGAAATTAAAAAAAAAATACAATACTTGAAAAAAAACTAGCTTAAATTGCGGAAAGCAGCCCTCGCTTTCGCTTCGCGCAAGATCTCGAGATCCTCCCCATCCAATCCTTCCTCTTTATGCTTCAAAATGGAGATGGTATTGAGCATTATTTTTCCCTCTTTAGCGGTCTTGTCCGTCTGCGGTTTTTCCTTCTTCATCGCATTTTTTTCCCTTAACGACACATCATGATCGGCCAACAACTTTGCGACTTCGTCCATCGTAGTGTTCGACGCTGCCTGCTGCGCCGCATGTCGTTGTGCTCGTTTGGTCTTATCTCTTCCCACCGGTCGGCTTGGAGTGGGGGTTTCTTCGACTTCATCGAATAAGTCATCGGGGATGTCGTCGTCCCCAGCATTCAGGTCGATACGCGAAGTAGTCGGATGACCATCAGAAACATCAACCGAATGGGAACTACGAGACCGCTTTGATTGTTGTTTTTGGTGCTCTTGTGAAGTCGGCATCGCTAACCATTTTGGATCGTCTTTGACAACCAACCACTGCTTTTCTTGCTCAAAACCATTACGCCCATTACCCTTGTATTCTAGCCTTGCCGCTGCCATAACATCAAAATCACTCATCCCGCTACGTTTCTCAGACATGAGCTTGTTGTCGATACCGTTAAACTTTGTTAAATTGGTGACTAGTTGACGCCATTTCCCAGAAAGTTTGTCGTGGTTTCGGTACGTTGGACGCCCCATAAGCTCGTGAAATGTTTTGGACACAACGTCCCATAGCCCTTTGGTTTTCTTGCTATTTCCATCCTTTGGGTCTTTTGACGAGGAACACCAAGCTTTACACAAAGCGACTTCTTCTTCAGTGGTCCAAGTCAATGGACCGTCAGAATCAATAACTTCTTTCTCTTTGGCTTTCCCCTTTCCTTTCGACTTCTTTTTTGCACGACTACTGCCGGCCTCTGTTTGTTGGAATTGTGTACTTTGGAATTGAGCACTTTGGAATTGACTTTGTTGAAACTGATTTGGTTGGAATTGGGTGTTTTGGTATTGTGGGTTTTGGAATGGGGTGTTTTGGTATTGTGGGTTTTGGAAATGGGGGTTTTGGAATGGTTGGTATGGAGGTTGTTGGTATTGGGTATTTGGTGGATCACACCTGTGTTGAGCAGATTAATATATGGCTCGTACTGTGCAAATCGAAGATTGTCGTGCGTGTTTTGGTTGGAATCGGGCGAGCTTTGGTTGGAATCCATTTGGTAGTAAAAGATGTGAGAAAAATAATATTGTAGAGAGAATGGTTGTAGAGAGAAAGATGGTAAAGATGTGAGAAAAAAAGATGTATTAGTGTGTGTATATATAGGGAAAATAAAAATTATTATTTTTTTTAATTATTAACGGTCATATGACCGTTTGGACACTCCAACGGTCGAAAATCTCTCGCTCTCCCGCTCGTGCTCGCTCGTTGCCGTGGCGACAGATCTCCACCACCGCACCCCACGCCGTGTAGGGGGCGGTGTTCCCCGGTCAAGCACGGCGTGGCCGAAAGGCCACCTCAGCCCCACGACCCCGCCAACCCACCCATACCGTGTAGTCTAAGGGCACACATTAGAGAAACCCTTTTATATTTACTTGTAAGCAAGTTGTTACAATCTGTTTTTTTATTTATGTAAATAATTTATTCTCGTATTTAAGTTTCATTTTGAGATTATTTTTGTTCCAACTGCAGTATATTTGTGTGCAACGATGGTGGACATTATGATGCCTATATTAGACCAACCCTTTCTAACCAATGGTATCAACTCTATTGCATTTTATTCACTTCATTTGTAATTTCTACTTGTTCATTGTTTATTTGATATATGATTATTGTAGGTTTAAGTTTGATGATGAACTTGTTGCCAAACACGACATGATGAATGAGGTGATTCGATTTACTGATTAACTTGTTCTGATCTATATAAAAGTGATATGAAAAAGAAAAAAAAAAGTTAATTCTTTTGTGTGTGTGACAGTTTCCTCCAGCAAATCCTGGGTTTAATAAGTCTCCGTATAAATTGAAAGAAAATTCATATGCATATATGCTTGTGTATATACGTGAAAGTGACAAGGATAAACTTTTCTGTAACGTGGACGAAAATGATTTAACGGAGCATCTAAGAGTAAAAATATTTAAAATCTTCTGTTATAAATTATTTTTATGTTTTTCATTTTTATTTTTACTCTTTCAGTTGAAGTTGGAGAATGAAGAAGAAGAAAAGGAACAAAAAAGAAAGGAAAAAGCAGAGGAAGAATTATATATGATTATAAAGGTCAAGAGTTACTAATTAAGATTTAATTCTGTCTAAAATTACTTTTATTAATTTATTTAATTTAACATAACATAACAATGATTAGGTTTCGCGAGATGAGGACTTTCAGAAACAAATAAGAAAAGATAAATATTTTGAGCTAGTCGATCATGACAAAGTTCCTAGCTTTCACATCAAAAAACATACGTATTTCGCACATTTCAAGGTAAGATAGTTGCTCTTTCAACGAGTTATGTATAGTAATATTATAACACCTAGATCCACTGATATTATTTTCAAAACAATTAGTTTTGCCTTCATCCTCTATTTAAACATTAATTAATTATATAAAGTGAACTATTGTCCACAAAAAAAAAAATGTGTTGATACTTATTTTATTTAAAATTTTAATTTCAGGAAATTTTAGCTGAAGAATTAGGTATACCAGTCGAATACCAACGTTTCTGGTTATGGACAAAACGCCAAAATAACACTTACAGGCCAACTACTTTATTGAGACCTGATGAAGAAGCCTACTCTGTATGTTTCTTTCATCTAATTGATAATTATCGTTAATTATGTCATTAACGGTTAATGGTGTTTTAGGTTGGACATTATGGACAATTATTAAATAATAATTTTGAGCTTAATTTGTTTCTAGAAGTAGAAGAGGTATGAATCAGATAGACTTGTTTCTTTCTCAAACTATTGTTAATGACCGTTTTGTCCTTGTAAATGTAGGATGTAAACCATGTTTCTCCGGGTGGACTTCTACTTTTCTTCAAACTTTATGATCCTTTCAAGGAGGAACTTCGGTATTCTTCTCGTCTTTAGGGGGTGTTTGGCTTTGCATTTTGAAACTGATTATCTGATTATCACGGGCTTATTTAATGTTTGTTTTTTTTTTTTAAGAGTTTTTTCCCCAAAATTCTTCTTTGTGTTGAACAGGTTTTGAATATCCAAATCCACAGTATTTGTTGAATCAACGTGGTTTTTGGTTTAAATTTTCATGGGTATTCTTAGAATCAATAGGACAAATCTGTGTCCTTGTTTTTTTAGTCTACATCAGTTTTATTTTAAATATAGATACAAATTAAAGTTCACGGTTTTTGAGGCAAAAGATGATAATGAAGGTTAATTAGATTATATTTGATAGTTAGTGGAGGATGAGTCCCACATATATTGATTAAAGTGAATTTAATAATATTTAAAAGTAAAAGTAAGGGTACATGTGTCTTTTCACTTTAATAAAGGAGATAGTTAGTGGATGTGGTCCCACTACCTTTTACCAAATATGGTAAGTTTTCAAAGTGTATCACTTATTTTGAAACACCCCAAAATAGAAAGTGTATCACTTATTTTGAAACGGAGGAAGAATTAGTTTGTTTCCTTCTATTAATGAAAGATTGCTACCTAAGCTTTAGTATTATTGTTAGTCTAGGAGATATCCAACAATAAGTAGGGCCTTACGGTTTCTAATTGTTTTTTTATGCTAAATATTGATATCATTTGGAGAGCTCTTGAAAGTTGATTAATCTGTGTTATTTGTCTACTCTGTTTTATTATAATTTGGGTTCGTATCAGATAATCAGTTTAGTAGTAATTGCAACAAAAATGTTTCTTATTATTTACATGGCAGGTATGTCGGGAAGGTTACTGGAAAGGAAATCTCAGATCTAGGGGCAAAGGTGAAAGAATTTGGTGGTGTTGTTGCACCTAATGAAGAAATTAAGCTATTCAAGGTTCCTCTTACACCTTTTTTTTTAAATTAAAATTTTATGCTAATCTTTTTCAAATTCTCCATGTCATCCAGGAAATGTATTTAACCAACGTTGTGATTGTAGATCCTTACAAGGTAACTTTTTGGTATAGCAATGAAGGTATATGTAGCATTGCAATATTTTATTTCTTTGATCAAGTGTTTGTATGATTTTTTATATAGTTTGAGAACGGCGACATCATTTGCATTCAGAAACATCTGAAGGTTGAAAATACTGAAATATGTCACTATACCACTTTTCGGCCTTTTCTACAATATGTTCAGAATTGCCAGGTCAGACTCTTGTTTGATACTCCGTATATTAGAGACTGCACTGCTTCCTACTAAATCTTCCTACTCATTGATCAATGTAAGTGTCAAAATCAAACGATGAAATCAGGAGAGAGAATTTTATTGAATTTCACATGTCAATCATTTTATGGGTAGGATTGTAAAGTAGGAAGATTTAGTAGGAAGCAATATAATTTTTCTTGATATATTATTCATTTCTATGTGAGAAGAATTTGACAACCTAAATGAATAGGGAGTGATTTTATTACCACAACTTTTAATGTATGTACCACATCCAATGCTTAATATATTTGTACAGTTTGCTGTAAAATCTGTATTGTGTGGTATAACCATTAAAAATTGTGGTAGATATATCAATTCTCTAGATGAATTGATTCCATACGTAGGTTGTACACTTTCGTTTACTGGAGAAGCCTAATGAAGATGAATTTTCTCTAGAATTGTGAGTATGTTGTGATCTTCAAATTATGACGCATAATTTAAGCTCACAATGTTTAATTGACAATTTTGCATTGCAGATCAAAACTTAACAATTATGATGATATTGTTGAAGCAATTGCTCACCATCTAAACCTAAAAGATCCATCTAAAATCAGGCTTACATCTCATAACTGCTATTCCTCGAGACCTAAGTCGCACCCAATTAGGTTTCTTCGAGTGGAAAATCTCTTAGATATGCTGACTCACTACAATAAGGTTTTTTTTTTTTTTTTTTTTTTTTTTTTTTTTTTTTTTTCTAAATTCACATGATTAAATATTCGTATTCAGGAACCTATATTGTTATCTTAATCATTATGTTATTTTTGTTGTAGATTTCAGATATTTTGTATTATGAAGTATTGGATATCCCTACGCCAGAACAACCTGCCAGTAATAATGAAGTAAGTGTTCTGTTATGTTTGAATTTTATGGTTTTACTGACGTGTTTTTTAACTAATTGTTAGCTAAACCAAAGGAAACCAACGATCTTAAGACGAAGGAAATAGTAGCAACTTCGTTCACATATCTTCTTGTTAAATATGCTACTGTAAATGCTAATATGATAATTTATGACAGAAAATGCTGTGTTAGTGATTCTGACCAATAGTAATCCAACTGTAAATTTGGCGGTTGTTTATAGATTCCCTATGGACTTTATCCAGGGAAAAGTTGACTCTTAATGATCTTCCTGAAAAAGTCTGCAATTAAGAAAATAATGAAACATGTCTGTAATTACATGCCAATTCACAGTTTCTTATTGGGACATTTCATCGAACACTGTCAGGATCGAATAACCAAACAAGTTATTATAAACCCAGATCTACTTAACACAAGAAGTTACAGCGGATTAACACTTATGTTATTAGATTAAGAACAATGTAAACTGGAATCGAATAAGAATAAAACGAAGAACACACTTTATCACAAAAAGCTTCAATGTATTAATTCGTTTGATCAATACACGTATGTTTACAATTCATAAGGAACTATATATAATAGTCCTTGAAGCCTAACTTATTAACCTAGTTATTCTAGGAATCGATTACAATTGAATTACATAAAGATTTACATTCTATAACTAACTCTACTAAAATTTCGAACACGATCAGCTCTAAATATAACATCAGTAGTAAACTTGATCGTCAGTAGTATTTGCCTTTAGCAGTAGTAAATCGAGATCAGTAGTAACTTCCTTCAGTAGTAATCCAATCTTCAGTAGTAGATCTTTTATGTTCCAACAATCTCCCCCTAAATTTATTAATTCATCTTTAATTAATCAAGTTTCTTCTTGTTCTTTCTTCCTTTTCTCTTCTTCAGCAGCTCGTTTCTCAAGTGTTCTTTGATTTTGTCTTTTCCTTTGAGCTATTATATACTTGCTGTTTCTTTTGATAAAGTAGTTGAGTTTTTCTCTTAACATTACTTCATCATAAGGTTTCATCATTGTGTTTGTGAATATCTGATACATAGTTTCTTCAGAGTGTGGATATTCTTTTTCAAATAAGTTTAACTCACAGTTCTTGCTTGATCTTTCAAAGAAGTACATTTGTACTGTGGGTAACACATTCCAAGCATATACATTTTCTGTGTTAGAAAATATTTCTGGATAGTTATCTGGATAAAATGCAGCATCAATCATTTTGGTTAAGTATCCAGCACCAGAGTTCTTCCATGTTTTCTTGCTCATTCTTGGTTTTCCAATAATCAGAACTTTGATTATATCACTTCTTGAACAAGATCTGATCATTGGCTTCCATCCAGTAAATCTTTGCACTTTTCTGTCTTCCCTTATAACTTCAATAACATTATTATCCATGACTCTCCAATTGATGATTGGATTGTTTTCAAGGGGAGCAACAGGAACTTCAAGAACAAGAATAATTTGTTCTCTTTTTTTGATTTCTTTTTGTCTTTCTGTTCCTGTGGAAGAGCTTTTCTTTTCTTTATTTGGGGAGTGGAAGTTTCACCAGTAGTTGATATACTACCAGTTTGAATCAATGTTGGATTTATTGGGATTAAAGCATTTGCTTTTTCTTATTCTGCTTCTAGTTCAGCTAATTCTTTCTTCTTGGCAGTACAATATTTATCTATTATTGTAATCATCTTCATTCTACTAAAAGATTTTGCACTATGCTCTTTTGACTTCAGAAATTCAATCATATTGTTCTTCTGTTCAAAGATGTCATCTGGTATTTCACCTTTTGTTCTTTTGCTTTCAGCTACCAGATCTTCAAGACAGTTTAGATGTTCTTCTTCAATTTTTCTATGTCTTTTAAATTCAGCTTGTTGGTCTGCTATCTGAACATCTTTTATTTGTGGAACAGGTACTTCAGCTTCTTGATTTTGTTGATTTTTCAATCTTTCTTTTCCAGCCCTTTTCTTTTCTTCAAGAGCTTGATACATAGCCACTTTCTTCCAATACCTCATATGTTTCACCTTCCATCTGGATTGTTTCTCAGATCTGACATGATTACTTTTGTTCACCATGTGGTACCCTAATGCTCTGTTGGGATAATCATCATCATAAATCTCTTTTCCCTTTCCAATACAAGCTGGAAGTATAGATGGAGGTGGAGAATATTTCATATCAGGAATACCATTTATTATAATTGATGGAGAAAATAATTTGAGTTTGTCTTCTGATAGAATCTTTGGATGTGGAGGAAGAGTACATTCATCTACTTCAAACCAGTTCACATTATCATCAATGTCAGGTATGATAAGTGGTTGATCAGGTGTTGGTGGTTTTGAGATGATAACATAACGTTCTCGTTCAATAAGTTCAGGGTTTTCTTCTTCCTCCTCTTCAGTAGTAACCAAGGTAGTTTCTACTGGTATATCTGCTACTGGCACAATTTGTCTGTCTTCATTTACTACTGGTGAGATTATTTCAGTAGTTACTACTACTAGGGCATCAGTAGTAACCATAATATTTTCTTCTGCTGTGTTTATTACTGGCGTTTCTTCCTTTTCACCTTGACCAGTAGTAACAACCACTTGATCCTTTTCCTCAGTAATAACCATAGGATCAGTAGTTTCTATCACTTCAGTAGCAACTCGAGAGATTACTTGTTCTGCTGTTTGCGATTGATTTGCAGACACAAATACCTCCTCATCCATTTCTCTGTACAAGTCTTCACCAACATTTTGACTTGTTTCACCATGAACCTCTTTCAAGTTAAGGAGAGCTGCTGCTGCAATAGATTGATCAATCATCCCTTGAATTAGATCTTTCTCCCCCTTAGTGATCTCAACTTGTTGAGCCACACTACCTGCAATCTTTCGTTGTAATTGCCTGATCAATTTTGATTGCCGTTGAAGTCTTTGTTCAAATCTCTTCTGCCTTTTGTTCAAGGTATTGATGTAGTGTTTCATGTAGGTCATGGTTTTCCCTTGATTGTTAAGTAACTCCAGACAATTTTGTACAGTGGTTTTAAGGTTTTCCTTCCTAGCCGTCAATTTAGTGGTTTTAATACTGCCCTCAGCCCCTTTGGGTGTATCATTGGGCTCAATAGGTACATTGGCTTTAAGGTTTTCCATCCTATCCGTCAATTCAATTTGTTCTGTTCTACCCTCATCACTTCTTGGTGATAAAATGGGTTGTTTGGACACTCTCTTCTTCCTAGAAGAAGCAGTAGTGCCCTCCTTGTGGTTTCTTGGCACCGGGGTCCTCTTAGTAATGCCTCAAATTCAGAGTCATCACTTAGAGTTGCCGAGGTCTGGTCCTATTTGTGTTCTCCCTAGCCTGTGCACCCACCTTTGGGGCATCAGTAGTGAGAGCCCTTTCCTCATGACCTCTCTCCTCCTGTGAGATCAACTCTTGGAGTCTGGGGTTTGACTCAATTTGTCCCCTGGTGTCCTTTAAGGAAGTTTTCTTCCTTTTTATATTTGATAGAAATTAGTTTGGCTAAGGTCTGGTCTTCCTCAGAGTGAAGAGTAGCATTCTGGGGATTAATTTCATGTACCTGGGACACTTGCAGGACATCTGTGGGTGCATTTATTTGAGTGGACTCAATGGGTTCTGTTTGGGCTGTATTTGCTGGTGGAGTGGGTTGGGGTTCAATTGGGTGACTTGAACCTTCTCCAGTGAGTGGTTGATCATTGATCATGTTTGAGAATAGTGGAGTGACTTTACCAGAAAATTTAAATTGTTTTCTCATGTTAGCAAAAACCTTTTTGTTCAACTCTGGTGTTACAAAAATATTTTTAGGAGTTGACAGATTTTGTAATTCACAATTTATGATATGAGTTAAAAATCTTGGATACATTAAAAATTTTAAGGATGACAGATTTCCAAGCATCCCCTCAAATATCATGTTTGAAAAATTGAAGACTTGTCATGTGCTCAGACAAACAACAGCAGATGCTATTGACTTGTTGAACTCATTCCAAGTACTTCTTTTTGGAGAGATACAGTGTTGAATAGTGTGTACCAAAAACTTCCATTGAGGTGAAAGAAGACCTTTTTGAAAAGTAACTATGTCAGGTCTTCCTTCATACCCCATTTTCTTTAAAGTTTCAACAAGATCTTCCTTTGGTAAAGAGAACATACCTGACTCATCATGGAGTTGAAGATGTTGTCTAATGGATTGTTCAGATATGGTGATAGACTTGCCATCCACAGTTGATTTGATCATTGACATGGTTGAACCTTCAGTTCTTTCAGCATTGGTCCAGAAGTCAACTAAGTGTTGTTGATATGCTCTCGGATTGACAGTGAGAGCAAACTTTATGTATGAGTTCTTTAGGAACATCACAATAGGACGAAAATCCTTTGTACCATCTGGATTTCTTAGGAAGGCACACATATTGTGGAATTCGGAATATTTAAGATCAGTATTGACATTGAGTGATTTTAGGGTTGCCATGGTGCTTGATTTTGATCTTTTTGTATGAATCTTGTAGAGAGAGTGATCGGTTATGCAAGAATTTCAGATTTGTGGAAGTAATTGAGTTGTTACTGATGTTGGGTTTTGATCGGATTGTGCAGAGATTAGGGTTTATCGTAGGGTTTATCAAATCGAGGAAGAGATAATGCTAAACTAATTTCAGTATGGTATTTATATTTTTCGATTAAACCTGCAAACTGACCAAAGTATCCTTCGAATAATAAGCTAACGGCTATTTTCATGAGGGTTAGAAATGTAATTGTCGTATTTTACAGATAACGGCCGATCAGTAGTAACTAAGTATCAGTAGTAGAAACATCAGTAGTAACCTTTGTTTCTATATTTGACTTAATTTCTACTGAGAAACCCTGTCAGTACTAGATTGTAGTAGTAATAACAAGATCAGTAGTAATAAATAACAAGATCAGTAGTAAAAAATAACCAGTACTGATAGCATTTTGATTATCTATAAAAATTGGAGTTTTAAGAATAGAGATACCAAAGTCTAGAAGTTGATTTTGAATCCACAGCACTTGAGCACATCAGGCAGATGCAGCTACATACTCTGCTTCAGCAATTGAAGTTGAAACATGAGTTTGTTTCTTGCATTGCCATGACACCAATCTTGATCCAAAGAATTGACATCCACCAGTAGTAGATTTTCTGTCTTGGCATTCACCACCATAGTCACTATCCGTGTAGGCTATGAGTTCAAATGGTGATGCATGTGGATACCAAAGACCAAGTGAAGGTTTTCCTTTCAAGTATCTGAAGATTCTTTTGACTGCTTGTAAATGTAACTCTTTTGGTTTTGCTTGATATCTGGCACATACACAGACACTATACATAATGTTAGGTCTTGATGCAGTTAAATACATCAAAGATCCTATCATTGATCTGTAAAGGTGCTCATCTACATCCTCCCCCTCAACATCAGGATGTAGGTGTTTGTGAGTTTCCATTGGAGTGCTTGCACTTTTGCTATCTTTCATTGCAAACTTCTCTAAGATATCTCTGACATATTTTGATTGATTGATCAAAATGCCATCTGATTTCCGATTGATTTGGAGTCCAAGAAAGAAATTCATTGGACCCATTGAACTCATCTTAAACTTGATCTGCATCAGTTCTTCAAATTCTTTGCACAATTTATCATTTGTTGATCCAAAGATGATATCATCTACATATATTTGGACCAGTAGTATATCATCTTTGACCTTCCTTGTGAATAATGTCTTGTCAATGGCACCTCTCTTGAAATTGTTCTTCAGTAGGTACGAGGATAATGTGTCATACCAAGCTCTAGGTGCCTGATGAAGGCCATAAAGAGCTTTGTCTAGTTTGAATACATAGTCATCATGTTCTGGATCTTCAAAGCCTGGAGGTTGACATACATATACTTCTTCTTCTATTTTCCCATACAGGAAAGCACTTTTTACATCCATTTGGTAGACTTTGATTCTTTTGTATGACGCATAAGCTAGAAATATTCTGATTGCTTCAATTCTTGCAACTGGAGCATAAACTTCATCATAATCAATGCCTTCTTCTTGTGTGTATCCTTGAGCTACAAGTCTTGCTTTATTTTTGATCACTATTCCTCTTTCATCTTTCTTGTTTCTAAAGATCCATCTAGTTCCAATGGCTCTTTTTCCTTTTGGAAGAGGGACAAGTGTCCATACAGCTTGTAGTTTAAATTGAAGAAGTTCTTTTTGCATTGCTATGATCCAGTTTGAATCTTTCATAGCTTTTTGAATCTTCTTAGGTTCTTCCTGTGACAGAAAACATTCATACATGCATTCATTAGATATTAGACTGATATTGCAAATATTAGAGTTTAAGGCAGAATTAAATTTGCTTCTTGTCAGTATGGATGAATTGACATCACTCAGGACTAGGTCCAAAGGATGATTCTTTTCCGTTCTGGTTCCAGGGATTTTGTCAATAGTTAGTTGAGAATCTAAGTTTGACTCATTTGATTCAGGAATTTGTGCATCTATCCCTGATTCTACTTGATTTTTTGCATTTTGATGAGGTTCATCATTACTACTGGTGTCAGTAGTAACATTCTCTTCAGTAACTTCAGGAGTATCATTGTTGATACTGGCATTAGTATTACTGGTATCAGTATGAAGTACATCATCATCACAACTCTGAGGTTCAGAGTTACTACTGGGATCAGTAGTATCTTCAAGATTTGAGTTGTTACTGGTATCATTGAAATTAGGGTTACCATAGTCACTACTGTCCTCAGTATCAACTGTGGGAGCAGTATCAACTAAGATATATTCCATAGTTACTACTGTCCTCAGTATCAACTTGTTGGCTTTGATTGTTTGAATTTTCTGTATTAAGTTCATAATTGACATCCAAAGATTTGGTTAGATTATCAATATTAAACAACCAATCTGGACCATTTCCTTGTTCATTCATAAGATTTTCATTAAAGGATACATTTACACTTTCTTCAATGATCCTCAGCCTTTTATTGAATACTCTGTAAGATTTGCTTTGAGTTGAGTATCCTACAAAAATTCCATCATCTACTTTGCAGTCAAATTTACCAATTTGTTCTCTTGTAATTAAAATAGTACAAGGACAACCAAATGATTTTAAGAAACTTATTGATGGTTTTCTTTTATTGAAAAGTTCATATGGTGTTTTAAAGTGAGGCTTAACTATTAATACTCTGTTCTGAACATAACAGGCAGTATTAACAGCTTCAGCCCAAAAAGTTATTGGTAATTTTGAATCTGCAAGCATAGATCTGGCTGCTTCAATGATAGTTCCATTTCTTCTTTCAGCTACACCATTTTATTGTGGAGTTCTTGGTGAGCTGTACTGCCTGTCAATACCCTTAAGATCACAAAAGTCAATTAGGTTAGTATTTTTAAATTCAGTTCCATTATCACATCTAATTGCTTTCACTTTGAGATCTCTTGTATTTTCCAGCTTTACAATCAGATTCTTGATTATTTCACTTGTTTCATCTTTGGTCCTGAGAAAGAATACCCAAGTGTATCTGGAAAAATCATCAGTAATAACAAGGCAATATTTTTTCTTTCCAATACTCATTACATTTGTAGGTCCAAAAAGGTCCATATGTAAGAGTTGCAAAGGATTAGAAATAGAGTTAATTGATTTGGTCTTATGAGAAGTCTTGTGTTGTTTACCTTTTAGGCAGGCAACACAATGATGATCACACATAAATTCTTTTTGTGGTAGACCAACTACCAAATCCTTTTTAACTAAATTGTTCATATTTTTAAAATTTGTGTGACACGTCCTTCTATGCCAAAGTTATGATTCATTTGTGTTTGCCTTAGATATAAAACAGTTGATCTCATTTGATGAAATGAGTTCTCCCCCTATATCCAGGCAATACACATTGTTTCTCCTTGGTGTTCTTAAAACAACATATTTTTCATCGAAAATAAAATCAGGAGAAAGAATGATGCACTCAACATCTGTAAAAAGAATTTTATTCTTCTTATCACAGACTTGAGACACAGTAACCAGATTGTATTTAAGCTCAGCAACATAAAATACATCATCAAAAGTAATTTTACCATTTGATACAGTACCTTTACCTGTAATCTTACCTCCCCTAGGATTTTCTCCAAAAGCAACATACCCTCCTTCAAAAGACTTGAAATCTCTGAGAATTCGAAGATTTCCAGTCATGTGTCTAGAGCATCCACTATCAATATGCCATGTTTTACCTTCTTCAGGGATCTGGATACTCTGCACATAAAGTAAAAGGATTAGTTAATTTTGGGAACCCAAGCTTGTTTTGTCTTGGGTTCATCCTTTGGAGAATAAGATTTTTTAACTGAATGAGTATGAGATGCAGTTTTGTACTTAGTACTGATGTTTTGAGACACTACTGATCTAGGTTTATACCCGTAGTTTTTAGCTTTTGAAAATTTCACTACTGATGGACCAGTAGTGTTTGGGTAATAAGGGTTTTGAGCATAATCAGTAGTGTTTTTATAGTTATACCAGACAGCATTGTAATTAGGGTTTTTACTAGTAGTAAATCTGGAATAGTTTCTACTGATGTTTGAAAACTTTGAAAATTGAGGAAAACGATTTTGAGTTCCATTGTTTTTAAAATACTTGCTTCTGCTTGCACTGTTATACCTGATATTTTGAACAAATCGTGGTGCGGTTCTTCCAAATTTATGAGTGTTAGCATATGTTGCATTGAATTCCCTTTGTTTTGGTGTTTTGAATTTCTTTTCTTTTGATTCTTTAGTTTGTTTTAATTTTAAGGCTTTTTCCTTTTCTTTGTTGATTTTAAATTCTTTAAATTCTTTATTGTTAATAGGATTGAAGTGACAGTTTTTAGCTATGTGATTAACTTTGTTACAAATTAAACATGATAATTTTGTTGATTTAGAATTTTCAGGTTTTCTTTGTTCTTTTAATTGGTTTAAATTCCTTTGATTTCTCCTTCTTAAAATTGTAGGTATATTTTTTGAGTTGTATTTTGGGGATTCAGTTTGACTTTGTGTGGTGTGAAAACTTGTTTCATCTGACTCCATTGTTTGATCATCATCAGAAGATTCATTTGATTCATTACTAGTTTCAGATTCAGTTTTATTTTTAGTTTTTAAACCATTTAAAATTCTTTCTGTACTAGATTTTAATGGAGGAATAAAATTTGTTGGAGGTGGGACTGCATGATATCCCACTCCATGAATAACTTTTTCTGTAGTTTGATTACTAGTTAATTCATTGACAATTTTAGAATTTCTTTCAAACTTTTTAATGGTTAGTTTATTCTGCTCTAGTTCCATTTGACATTCTTCAAGTTTGATCAAAGTTTCTTTTAATTTCAATTCAATATGTTCTTTTTCATAAGTGGTTTGTAGCAATTCATCTTTTATCTTTTGATCAGTTATTTTATAGATTTTAATTTGGTTTTCTAAATCAGCTATACAACCATTATATTCAATTCTTCTGTTTCTATTTAAAATCATCTCTTCTAGTGTTTCTTTATTTAGTTTTTCTAATTCTTTGTATGATTTAATGCATTCAGGAGTGCAGGATTTAGAATGTACCTCAGTAGTAGACTGATCAGTAGTAAAGGCCATGAGAGCTTGGTTCTGTGCATGTTCTTCTGCTTGGAAGCTCCAGTCATACCCTTGTCCTTCTTGAGATACTAAGGCAGTTGAGCTGGAAGTGTTGTTTTTGTTGTAGCTTGATCTTTGATCTTTGCTTGGACATTCTCTGGCAAAGTGACCCAGATTGTTACAGTTGTAACATTTGACCTTCGTTTTGTCAAATCCAGCTCTATCACCTTTGTTGTAAGACAGATTCTGCCTTCCAGTTCTTTTAAGAAACCTATTTGTCCTTAAGCTTAGCATGGCCATCTGCCATTTAATATCAATCTCTTCCAAATCATCAGGATTGAGTTGTTCTAAATCCTCACTAATCAATGCAGTATGTACATGACTAGTGAAGAAAGATTCTCTGGCTAAATCTTCTGTTCCTGCATTCTTCATAGCCTCCTGACATGTTCCTGTATTTGACACAAAAGCAGCATTGTTTGAAGATAGATTTGGAGTTTTAATACTTACCTCAGATTCAAACACTCTCAGTTCATTGTAGAGTTCATCAAGTTCTTTTTCTTCTAGTGCATCTCCTTGTCTATATATCATAGTGTACATAGACCATTCTTCACCCAGAGACCTGAGAAACTTTCTGTTGACATCATCATTGTCTGGTTTATAACCAACTTGATTGAGTTCACCAATGAGTTTGTTGAACCGATCAAATAATTGAGACAATGATTCATTCTTTTGTCCTTTGAAGTTTTCAAAGTCTTGTTTCAGAACAGACTTCATGTTTCTTTTTGTGCTCTTTGTACCAACAAACCTCTTTTCCAAAGCCTGCCATAGTTTCTTTGCATCATCATATTCAACAAAGAGATGTTGATAGTCGTTTGGAATGGCATGCAAAAGAGTACTTAGAGCTTTGAGTTCAATTCCCCTGTCTTTCTTTTTCTTTTCACACTTAAGTTTGTCTGCTTCAGTTAATGAACTTGATGCTTGAGTCTGAATGGTTTTGTTGCCTTCAACAACAACTTCCCACATGGAATAATCAATAATCAGCATATACTGCTTGATTCTGTTTTTCCACATCCCAATGTTATTGGGAGTGAGAATGGGAATTTTGTTTGCTTGAGTACTTTCATTGTTATCAGACATGATTAACAATTTTAAGATCGAAAGTATGAAACTTTTTGCTGTTCTTAATTCGTAGATCTAGAACCGTAAAGCTCTGATACCACTTGTCAGGATCGAATAACCAAACAAGTTATTATAAACCCAGATCTACTTAACACAAGAAGTTACAGCGGATTAACACTTATGTTATTAGATTAAGAACAATGTAAACTGGAATCGAATAAGAATAAAACGAATAACACAATTTATCACAAATAGCTTCAATGTATTAATTCGTTTGATCAATACACGTATGTTTACAATTCATAAGGAACTATATATAATAGTCCTTGAAGCCTAACTTATTAACCTAGTTATTCTAGGAATCGATTACAATTGAATTACATAAAGATTTACATTCTATAACTAACTCTACTAAAATCTCGAACATGATCAGCTCTAAATATAACATCAGTAGTAAACTTGATCGTCAGTAGTATTTGCCTTTAGCAGTAGTAAATCGAGATCAGTAGTAACATCCTTTAGTAGTAATCCAATCTTCAGTATTAGATCTTTTATGTTCCAACAAACACCTTGAGAGCAGAACGAACACGGTTTCAATTGCTACTAATTTACCTTCAGATACATTGCCAAAAGAAGAAAATTCTTCTTTTAATGATTTTTCATCCACGGAGCATGACAAACCTTCAAAATCCAAATAAAAAAAGGTTCAAAAGAACAGTATAAAATTTTGAAACATGTTAATTGTTACATAATCATGCCAAACGGCTACCTGCTACGAAGAGTTTATTGTCAGTAGAAGGAGAAGAGAAATAACGGTAGTGCGAAGATGATGACGTGATCGCTAGTTGGAATTATGTTTGAAATTCAAATAATTGAGAACAACGGCCTAATTTTATTTTTAGTTTCCTATGAAAACCAGGCATTTTCTCCATGTCTAAGACTAGTTCTAATTTTGTTATCAACTAGTAAATATTTACCCGCGCGATGCCGCGGGGTAATTTCATATGATATCCAAAAGATTGTTTATTGATATTCGTACAATTTACATAATATTTTTTATATTAAAAAACAAAATATAGGTTTTCAAGATTTTTGTTTTCCAAAATATTCGTACAATGGATGTTCACCATCTCATCACAAAGCCAGTAGTTACTATTTCCTCCGATTTAAAATAAGTGTTATATTTTTCATATTTAGGTGTATCAAAATAAGAGATACTTGAAAATTTACCTTATTTGGTAAAAAGTTGTGGACCCCATACTCAGTAACTACTTACTTTAATAAAGTGAAATGACCTCTTTAGCCTTACTTCTACTTTTAAACATCATTAACCTTACATTATCCAAAGATTGTGGGACTCATTCCTCACTAACCATCCAATTAATCTAATTTAACCCTTATTATAATATTTTGCCTTAAAAAACGTAAAACCTATAATATATTACTTATTTTAAATCGGAGGAAGTATTAGATTACTCAAATTATATAAAAGACTTTAGTGAATATATAATTTTGAAACAAAAGATCTTAATGGAAAACCAATATAAAACTTGAAAAAAATGAATCCCCATATTGATGGCTATTCGTGAGATCTTAGTCAACAAAATCGGCAGATTAAAAAAGAGAAAAAATGCAGCAGGCAGGCATGAATTCAGACACTATTCATGCCTGTTGCAAAATGTATATTAGTAAATGTCATATCAGAGCTTTTTTATCCGGTCTAAACATACGAACATTTTTACTTCAAAAAGTTTACATTTTTATTAATAAATATATTAATATTTACATAACATTAATTTGTTATTAGCATATTCTATTTTATATATATCTTTTTTAAACAGCAAAAGAAGACAACGGGTCAAGCTTCGGCAATGCCATCACCCGCCCGAAGACCTTCAAACAAAATTTTATTAACAAATCGAAAGTCAGCAAGGAGCTAGCAAGCAAAGTTCAAACTACAAATGCAACAACGGATTTTTAATCCAATCGACCCAATTAACCTTACAAGAATGGTCACGTTGAGATAACCAATTAAACGAAAATAAGACAATAAAATCAAAAATATCTCCTTTTCGAATACTATCATAATAAAAAATAACTGAATTCCGGTACTGCCATAACATCCAACAAGCAGCTATTTCAGTTATGTTCAGGATTAACTCATGACTTTTACTCGTAGCCGACAATGAACACCACAGCCACCAATCTTCGAGTGAGCTACCTGAATATAGGTCCAACTCACACCACCGGCACACCAATATCCAAATATGTTTCGCTATATGAGACGTAAAAAACAAATGATTCACAGATTCCATCCCACTTTGGCAAACGGGACACGAAATAGCTGTTAGGTTTTGTACCAATTTACCGTGACTTTGAATGTCGTGGAATTACGAACAAACTAATACGATAAACAACAAAACTTTGGATCGCTTATATCTACGAATCTAATGCAACTAGATATAATCAAATACGAAAAACATTATTGAAACACTTACATTAGCAACTCTTGGTGATTCAATTCCTTGAGATCTCGTACGATCCAGATCTTGTCAACGAACTAGGATTCAAGCTAGAAACCCTCTACTTGATCACACATGAGGTTGGCACCGAACGAGGCGATACACCAATTGATAGTGTAAAGTACTGTTAGGACCAATTTTGTAATAAGGTTTTGACCTTTAATCTTGTTAACTAACATGTCTAGTGTTAAGTGGTAGGAGTATATAATGTTGTAATTTGACTTTTCATGTAAGTCTTTCACACACAATTACTGAATACATTATTGAAAGCTTCATCACCATCTTCATTCTCTCTCAACTCACACACACTAAACACACACACTAATTCTTCATTTCTTAGCTTAAACTCCATGGATTAGCTTGATTTCATCTTCATTAGGACTCTCATTTGGTATCAGAGCAAAAACTCTATGTGAGTGGATCCAAATTCATGCTAATTCGATCAAGATCTAGAAAAATGAAGAAAATATTTCGTTCGTGACTGTGAAATTAAATCTGCAAATTTTTGTTTCGAATTGAAGATTTGATTGAAGAATCATGTTTCTCCAGTGATTCTAATAAGAATAGAATCAAAATTCAGTCAAATCCGTCAACGATTCGTCTCAATTTGACGATTTTTGAGAAAAACTAGAAAAGTTCAAAAAGTCAACAAAAATCAAAAATCCGATCAAATGTGTTATGTTTTGGGTTATATGATCGGATCAGATGATTAGAAAAGTAATTTCGAGCAATTAGGGATTGGAATCGTTGAATTTGGTCGAGTATTGAATGAAATTGAATAAAAAATGGTGAAGTTTTGAACACTGTGTTCGTGCGTACAGGTCTTCGACACCAAGAACATCTTCGGCTGGTTTGTAATCTTCGGCTCAAACAAGCTCGGCCCAAGTAAGTAGTTCGGCCCGAACTCAATTATATTCGGCCCAGTTTGAGTGTTCGGCCCGAACACTAGCCCATTAAGTGTTCGGCTCTCTAGACTTCGGCCAGGCCCAATAGTTCGAACATATATCTTCGGCCTAATCAAGTTCGGCCCGAAGTTCATAGAGTTCGGCCCAAATTATATCAAAATCAACAGAGTTCGGCATCCAGATTGATCTTCCGACTCAACAATTCAACACAACTCAAATTGGTTTACATTAATCTCGGCAACTGACTCCAGAATTGATCTCAGTTTGATTCCGATCTCAATTTTTATTCCGATCTCAATTTCGTTCCGATCTCAATTTCGACATCATAAACTGTTCGACATCGATTAATACTTGATTCTTGATACTTGATTTTTCGAACTACAATTCATGAATGATTCAAACTAAACTGTTCGACATCGACATCATAAATTCTTGATACTTGATTCTTAATAAACTGTTCGACATCGACATCATAAACTGTTCGGCAGGAATGATTGATACTTGATTCTTCGATCGATTAAGTGTTGCAAATCAATTCGACTCAAGATCATTCCGACGAGATATCAAGTGATTAACATGGGAATTAGGCTTTAATCAAGATCTTAATTGAGATTATCAAGATCATCGGCTCAATTGTTCGGCCTCAGCTTCCTGCTTGTGTTCGATCTCTGTGTTGAGTCTAATATTCGGCCCTAATCAAATGTTCGGTCAATAGAAACAACTGTCCCAAAAAGAGTTCTCAGCCCAAACAGTTATAACCCAAACCAAATTATTCTATTAAACTCAATTAAGCAAAAAGCCCAAAACCTGTTCGGCCCAAAACCAAGTTCAATTACACCCGTTTAATTCACTTCAATTTACTCAAACCATTTAAACCCGAACCCGAACTTCACTATATTTCTCGACCCATTAACGTTTAAGCCCAATACAACATTTTTATATCATTTTTAAAAAAATGACATCTAAAGATGCACTTTCGATTGGATCTGATCTCAAACCTCCTGTGTTATATCGAGGAGAATATCCTTAGTGGAAGAAACGTGGGGTGAGATCAGGATGCAAATGGAGGGTACAGTGTTAGGCAACAAAGCAAAGATGGTAACTACCCTGAACTCCTATCAATCATTCAAGGCTTTAAATGGAGAAGATTTGGAAAGTACATATCATAGATATTGTACATTAATGAATGAACTTCGCAAAAACCATTTGCGTAAAGAAAATTTGGAGCTGAATATCAAATTCATTCATAGTCTGTTACCGGAATGGGAAACATTTGGGAATAGTGCCATGCAGCACAAAGTCCTCAGTCTCATTGATAATCATGAACTCTATGAATACTTGCACCAAAATGAACCTATGGTTAAAAACATAGTGAAAACTAAACAAGAGACTGATGATACTCTAGCACTGCTCACCAAACAACATCGTTTGTATGCATCTGCAACAAAAATGAAAGAAAGTGTTGAAATACCAGTGACGTCTACAACTGATGATTTGCAAAAAGAACTCGAAGATGTACTTCAAGCAATGTCACTTATTTCAAATTATGAGAAGAAGTATTACAAGAAACCAACAAACAACAACTTAAGATCGTCCTCAAACTTTAAATATGCTCCATCTGCTTCAGAAACTAACAACACAACTGATAAACAATCTCTTACACCACTGGATCCAACGAAAAAATGTTACAACTGTGGTGTTGCTGGTCATTACTCACGCGACTGCAAGAAACCCAAAGTCCGTGATTCGGAATACTTTAAACGAAAGATGCTCATGGCTAAGCAAATAGAGACTGGAAAGGTGTTGTTAGCTGAAGACCTTAGTTGGATGGAAGATTCTGAACCGGAAGATGAAGAACACTCATCCAACCTGTGTTTTATGGCGAGAGAAAATGCAGAGGTTGCTGATCGTATTAAAGAACTCGATGAGGATGGCAGTGTACACACTTCTCTTCTCTCTAATGATAATACTTCCAATAATTCTGATACTTGTATTATCCAAACTCAGATGTCTCAAATTAAATTATTAACCCAATAACTTTTAGACGAAACAGATTTAAATGATCAACTTAAAGATCGTTTAAATATTTTGGAAAATCAAAATAAACAAAATGCTCATCTAGGTGAGAAACTTGTTCATCATATTCAACAAACTCAAGTTTTTAAACAAGAGAATCTGGAGTTACAAAGTCAAATATCAGAATTACAGGCTAAGTTTGATCACAATCCCAAATTATACACAAAAACATGGCATGAATATCAATATAATAAAAATGCGTTGGCACGTAAACAACAAGATTTTGATGACAATGAAAAACAATTTAAATCTTTAAACTCACAAATCAAAGAATTAACTGAAAATATTCATGAACAAAAGAAAAATTCATTAAATGAAAGGAAAACCAAACAAAATATCATCAACACACTAAAGCATGAAACAAATAAATTGAATTCTCATATTAAGCATCTTGAGGAATTAATTGTCAAAAGAGGACACACTGATCAAACCATTCATCTTAACAAGCCCAAAGACTTTAAATATTTTAATTCAAGAGAAGGGCTCGGTGCTGACAATCCTGAATATCTTAAGACTGCATGCAAAATGGTTCCTACCTTATATGATTCAAGATACATGCACCATGGGATCTCACAAAGATTTGTTCGTATAACTGATGAGGAAGAAGAAATAGAGATTTTCAACCGAGCTAGAAAGGAGAATGTCCAAATTAGTTTTAATTACACTGAATTAAATAAATCTTATGAAACTAAAAAGGCTCACTTTGAAAATGATGATTATTTTCCAATTATAACACCTGAAGAGTTTGAGATAAAAGGGAATGCTGTACTTCAACAAAAGATAACACCAAAGATTTATGTTCCTTCTCTCATTCTTGAAAAGAAAATTCACCAACTGGAAAATGAAATCGATGAAACTCATAAGGCTTTTGACAAAGAAAAATCTGATCTACAAACTAAAATACATGAATTAGAAGATAAAATTGTAGCAATCAAATCTATTTCTAATGAACAGATTTCTAATCAAAAGGATTCTTCAAAACCAATGTCTCATTATGCCAATTCTTCTTCTCCTAAAACTCCAATTCTTTTAAGACGAGATTCTAATTCCCCTATTTTAAATTTTTCAGATCGAAATTTAAAAAACACGCTTAAGAAGCCAATGCAAGGAGGAGTGAAATAAGTTGAGCTGTTTAAGAAGTCTAATTCGACTTAGTCTAGTATGCTTAAGTCAAAGGAGCTTAAGAAGTCTAGATCTCCTTCGTTTTTAGCTTCTACTTTTTCTAATTCAAATAAATGTAATAACTCAACAAAGTTTATTTCTCCTGCTACACGTTATGGTATCGTGTAGTTTCTGCATCTAAATCTCCAAAATCTGATTATCGAGTAATTCTTACACATAAATCGCCAAAATCTGTTTATCGCGTTGTGTGTGCACCTAAATCGATGAATTCTGGTTTCTCAACTCCGTCTCATAAACTAAATTAAAAATCATCCAAGTTTGTTAAATATAAATGGATTCAAGATGAACAATCAAACTGGATTTTAATTTCTCCCGAGAAATCCCTAAAATGGTCTATCAAATCAACAAACAATGAACTGCCTCCTTGCAGTTCTCCAGTACTCTAAAAACATTCTTCTTTAAAATTCTTCATATGACATATATTACTAATCGTTCCGGACCCATAACTGATTGGGTACCACATTTTTATTTTTCTTATGTAGAATGTTTGGTATCTTGATTCTGGTTGTTCCCGACACATGACCGGAAACAAGAAATTATTAACAAATTTTAGAGACAAATATTTGGGAACTGTTCGGTTTGGAAATGACCATTTAGCTGCCATAATGGGGATTGGAGATATAATTCGTAAAAATTTAATCATCCAGAATGTGACCTATGTTGAAGATCTTGCTCACAATCTTTTTAGTATTGGTCAATTCTGTGATAAAACATTGGAAGTTAATTTTCGAACAAAGAAATGTGTTGTTCGCACATATGAAGGTGAAGAACTTCTGACCGGAACTCGTGAGACGAATCTTTTTACAATTAATTTGGACGAAGTGACCCCACTTGACGAATTGTGTTTAATGTCAACGGCGTCGTCAAATGAATCATGGTTATGGCACCGTCGTCTTTCTCATCTTAATTTCAAATCAATTAACAAATTGGTTAAAGGTGGTCATGTAGCTGGTCTTCCAGATGTTAAATTTGCTAATGATCATCTCTGTTCGTCTTGCGAAATGGGCAAAATGACAAAGAAACATCATAAATCCAAACCTGTTCCAAGTACTTCAAAACCGCTTGAATTACTTCATATGGATATATGTGGCCCAATGAGCGTTCAAACCATGGCTGGTAAATGATCTGTGTTGGTTATTGTTGATAATTATTCACGTTATACATGGGTGTATTTTTTACGAACAAAAGATGAAGCTGCTGAGAACATCATTGCCTTCAACAAGAAAACCCAGACAAATTTGGAACTCAAAGTTCATACCATTCGTACTGACAATGGGACTGAATTTAAAAATCAAACTTTAAATTCTTTTCTTGAATCAGTTGGTATTTCTCATCAATTTTCCGCTGCCCGAACACCTCAACAAAATGGGGTTGTTGAACGAAGAAATCGTACTTTAGTTGAAGCTGCTCGTACCATGCTTTCATTTTCAAAACTCCCATTATCTCTTTGGGCTGAAGCCATTAGTACAGAATGTTTCACTCAAAATCGACCAATCATCAACAAAACCTACAACAAGACTCCATATGAACTCATTAATAACCGAATTCCAAATGTCAAATTTTTCCATATTTTTGGGAGTCGATGCTTCATTCTGAATGACAAAGAAAAATTAAATAAATTTGAAGCTAAAGCTAATGAAGGAGTTTTTGTCGGGTACTCACGTGAATCTGCATCATTCAGAGTATTTAATCGGTCAAAACGGACGGTTAGAGAAAGTGTCAATGTTAATTTTGACGAGACGTTTCCAATAGATTCATTAACTACAAATGTTGAAATTCCTCCACCTTCGTCATCACCTTCCACATCTCAAAATGATTTAGATGTCTTGTTTGAAAAGTTTTATGATGATTATCATAACATTAGACATACTTTACTTGAGGAGGCTGGCGTTCCATTTCCATCCGTAGCCGATGTTTAATCTATTACTGTGCCTGAAGTACAAAATTCAAGTTCAACTGATTCTCCATCTCCTACTTCTGCTGCACCAACTAACAATTTTTCTCCTTCACATTCAGTTTCATCTTTGGAAACTCAATCTTCACCTGAAGATTCCCCACCTTTGCACAATCAATCATCTCTGGGCGATTCCCCACCTTCTGGAAATGCTGCAAATAGTTTAGATTTATCATTAGTTCCAGCACAATCTCCATCTTCTGGTCAAGCTGTTGGAATATGCTTCACGTGTATAACATATAGTTATATGGCTAGTTGTTTGTGAGCCTAAAGGGTCACACACTTAAACACTTAACACCATAAGATATATAGTGTAATTAGGGTAATTACATTATATATTAATATAAGCTACATGCTTGTATATCATAAGTTTAATATTAAATGTTAATATTGAAACTTTCTTGTGAGCAAACTAGAAGGAACGAAAGTTAGGGACTTGTGTGCAAATAAAACAAATGGTTTATGGAAATAATTAAAGGATTTTAATGGCACCATTAATGAGAAATAATGGTCCATAAACTCTCCCTTGACCATACCATTTTGGCCGTCCCTAACACACACTCTTGTAGGTGTTTTGTTTTCTTTTTGCTCTCAAGAATCAAGGACTAGCATCCTCCTTTGGTGTTCTTGATTGTGTTGTATGGACTTTCTTTTAGAGGTATTCTAATTGAATACTTGGTTTCAATCCATCACCAACTCCATCCGATTCCTACAAGATCAAAGGCTTTAAGGGTATAAAATGTTCATCCAACCTCTTTGATTTGTTTATTAGTTTAATTGTATGATTTAATATTAGATCCGTTCATGGTGATTAAATCTTTCCGCTGCGTTTTGGTTCTTGTTTTAACCGAAAATCACCATTAGTGGTATCACGAGTCATTATATTAATCATATAATTAGCTAGATTTTGTGAAAAGTGGCAAAAACCAATTTTTTTTGTGGTTTTAAAATACCGATCGGAACAAACAAAAACCCCACGGGTTTTTTAATTTTTTTATCGGAATTTTATAAAAACATGGGTTAAAATATGGTATTTTTGGAACCCCATTGTCACTTGTTACAAAATCAAATCAAAAAAAATTAATCTTGTTATTGTTTTTTTTTTTGATTATTTGGCTTGAAATTTAATTTTTAATTCCATTTTTTTTGATATGGCAAAACATGTATTTTTGTCATATCCCAAGCTAAAGCCTTGTCAATTGTTGCTTGTTTGTGCAAACCGATGAAAGCCTAGACCGTTTGTGAATGATGTGGTTGATGTTTGGTTGTTTGGTTGTTTGGGAAAAGCCTTGTTTTTTTGGCTTAATTATTGTAATTTGTTTCATTTATTTTTCTTTTATTTTTGGTGCCATTTTTGGGGCAATTTGTAATGTAAAAGTAATAGAATAGATTGTATTTATTTTATCTTTTTATTGTAAATTGTTGATAAAAATATTGAAGACTAATGAAGAAAACAACAAATTTCCGTCACAAAAGCGAGGGCTGTACGAAAACAGGTTTTCCAGAGGCATACAGACTCCGTTTTGGGCGATTCAAAGACCTAAAATGCTTGCAAAGTCGTGGACTACAACTTTCCAGAAGGCCGGGAAGACCAACGAAGACTCCTTCAGTGACTTTTCGGGCTTCAAAGACTGCTGGAATTTTCTGGCAGATTACACTTTTTCACAATTTTGGGTTCTACTTGCTCAAGAATGTCTTGGAGCAAGTGGGAGCCCATTGGGTTTATGTAGGCCCGTTTGGGTTCATGTTGGCCCGTCCCCTAGTTTGACCCTTCGGTCCGTCGTGATGACTCACGTGACCGAACCTAGGATTTCATCGGTCGAGGTTTGCACAAAATTTGTTGCATGTTTTATTCTTTGTTTGTGGTTGTTTTTCTTTTCTATTAGATACAAGTAGTAAAACAATTAAAAATGGTTTTTAGACACAAACATTAAAACATTCAAACCCTTAATCATCGATGATTACTAGTTAATCATTGATGATTAAACCTTTAATCTAAAAGCGTTTTGAGATTAAACTAAGTTTACATATGATTTGAAACTTAAACCTTAATAATCGTTAAATGTTTTTACCGTTTATTAAACGACTTATGAAGTGATATGAATGAAGTACATGATTCATTCATATCTTAATAAAATTTTATTAATTAAAATTTAACATACCTAAAATTTAAGTCACGCCGTCCAATCGGTTGTAAATCACTTGCTTCTATTTTTGAATTCACGTGAGACGTGGTTTGAATCTAGATCCGAGGTCATTATTCTCTACGCGTGAGACCTAGAGCTATTTTGACATGATTTCACATTGGATGACTTAATCGAGTTAACGGTGAGACCTTGGCTCGAGGCGACGATGCGACAAACATGCCACTTGACCCTAGATGCTTGTTCACTAGGTGCCATGAAGTCCCATATCTCTAAGAGTTGCACTAGTAATGCAATTGTTGATCGTCACCTACCTATTAGATCTATCATCTCTAGCAGATCAACTGATGCGGTGATAGAAGCTCAATGGGATCTTAGCTTTTAATTAAAATTATTTGGGTAGTTAATTGATTAAAAGAAATTATTATTGAAAATACTATTTTTTGAACTTTGTGTGTTATACAGATAACAACAAATCAAAACCTAAGTATCTCCACTCTAAAATCAGTTCCTGACTACTGAAACTGACTAATATCAACTTTATCGACTCATATCGAAATCTAAGGATTGTCCTTAGAGATGAGAACAAGTTGATACACCTATAACAGGCCTTACCTGAGGCACCTCCTGTCAATACTTCTGCTGCTGTTCGTCAAGCCTTTACCGAAACGTTTAACGAACACCAAGAAGTCGCTACTCCTATGCTTGTGAGCATGAACCCCGAGATTCGAAAGAACTTCGAGGAACTCACAGCATATGACATGATAAGCGAGTTGATAATGATATTTCAACAACATGCAGAACTTGAACTGTTCAAAACAGTTAAAGCTTTCAACGCTTGAAATCAGGAGGACGGCCAATCAGTTAGCACTTACATCTTGAATATGCAATGCTATCCTGATCCAATGGAACGTCTTGGTTACCCCTTACCACAAGTTCTTGGAATGAGCTTGATTCTTACCTCACTATCCAAGGACTATGACTAGTTTGAAAAGAGTTTTAAAAGTACATAGCATGGGGAAGACAATCGTTGATAACATGCTATGGTAAAACTAGTTGAGCAAAGGTTACCCAATTCTTTTCTAGGAATCAGGGAAGGTAAAACCGCAAGCACAAGGCAAGAGTCTAGGTAAGGGTAAGCTAGTTTACTTTTCCAAACCTACGATTCCCCCACCTGCTAAAAAGGAGCACCCTGAAAAGGATATTTCTTGCCATCATTGCGATGATACTGGCCATTGAAGGAGGAATTGTCCTGCCTACTTGGCAGAGTTGATGAAGGACAAATGTGTTCTAGTTAGCACATTAGGTATCTTCATTATAGAACTCTATACTTTTCGTAATAAATCTTGAGTGTATGACACTAGTTGTGGAACTCACATTTACACAAATGTGCAAGATTAAAAGTGAAGTAGAAAGCTAAATGAATGGAAGCTGTGATCTTATCCTTCCTAATACGTTAATTATTGTTTTGAACAATTGTCAATTATGCATTGTTTAGCTTTATCGTTTGTTGAATCATGGACTATGATATTTTGTTTTATGAAAAATAACATGTTTTTATAACTATTCCTTGTAATAGTATATTAGAAATTAATATGCATGATCCTAATTCAAACGATAGTTCTATATATAAATGTAGCACTCAAGAATCCAAAACGGTTTGGATTCCATTTACCTAGAGCATTGTCATCTTTTCCACATAAACAAGAAACGCATTTTGATACTACAACTCGACGGGCTTCTTTACAAATGATTATGAATCATTTAAAATGCCTCTCTTGTATATTATGGAAAGATAACAAGAAAGCTTTTCTCCCATGTTGGCGAAAGAGCTAAAAATCTACTTGGACTCATACATACTGATGTATGTGGCCCTTTTAGAACTAATACTAGGGAAGGTGCCACCTACTTTCACTGATGATATCATTCGATGTGGTTATGTTTACTTGATTAAACATCAACATGGAAGCTCTAGTGATATCAGTCGCTATGGTTATGTTCATTTGATTAAACATAAACATGAAATCTTTGAAACGTTCAAAGCTTTCTAAAGTAAAAGTATAAAATCAACTCGGCAAGACAACAAAGGCTTTCAGTCCTGATTGAGGATGAAAGTACATGTGTCAAGAGTTTCTGGATCATCTAACACATCGTGAGATTGTCTCACAATTTACTCCTCCATACACTCCACAAGATAATGGTGCGTCTGGAAGGAGATATCGGACCCTGTATGACATGGTTCGGTCTATGATGAGTCCTACTACTCTTACACTATCCTTTTGAGGGGAATGCACTGAAGTCTGCTGCTCGAATACTTAATATGGTTCCGACCAAAAGGATAAAAAGACACCATATGAGATATGGCATGGGAAAGTCCCTAATTTGTCTTACTTGAAGATCTGGGGTTGTGAGGATCTCGTGGAACGAGACATGCCGAACAAACTTGAGCCCATATCTATCAAGTATATCTTCGTTACTATTTTACTTCCCAACTGAGAACAAATTGTTGTTACTCGGTATGCTGAGTTTCTTGAGAACAGTCTCATTTCACAAAGCAAGTGGGAGCACTATAGACTTTGACAAGATTCAAAACGAAGATGCACAACCTTCTGGTAACACTAGCAAATATCATTCTGAGGCTGGACATATAGATGTTGGACCACAGGATGATGTTGTTCCCATTCGTAGGTCCGCAAGGACACCTCATGCACCTGAACGATATAGATTTATGTTGATGCCGAGGAGTAAAGATTTGAGGATCACAATGAACCCCCTAACTATCAAGTTGCATTATCGAATTTTGAATTCGAAAAATGACTTGAAACTATGAATGCGAAAATGAAATCCATGAGAGACAATCAAGTTTTGAACTTAGTTGATCCTTCTCAAAATAGTAAGACTGTTGACATGGATGAAAATATACACACCTATAAAGCTCTTCTAGTAACAAAAGGTTACACTCAATCCTACTGGATTGACAATGATGAAACCTTCTCGCCTGTTACTAAAGACATTAGGATTCTTATAGTCAAAGTAGTGTACTATGACTATGAGATTTGGTTAATAATGAAATCAAAACGTTTGTTTCACCTAAAACCCAAACTGAGCATGTGTATATATGAAAGCTAGTGGGAGCATTATCGTTTCTCAAAGTCATACATGTTGATGACATGTCACTCATGTGAAACAATATACCAATGCTACAAGATGAAAATCTTGGCTTGGAAAATGTTTTGACATGAAGGATTGTAGGGATACGGCATACATACTTGGAGTAAAGATCTATAATGATAGATCAAAGTGGTTAATTGGTTTAAGTCAAAGTGCTTACATTGACAAAATTCTAAACGGTTTAGAATGGTACTCCCAAACGAGGAAGTCCTCGTATGCCACACAATGTAAACTTGAGTGAGACTCAAGGACCTTCCACACCTGATGTGATGAAGCGAATGAATGTAATCCCCTATGAATCGGCTATTTCATTCATCATGTACGCTGTAAGGAGCACTAGGCCAAATGTAACGTCCTTAGGGGACCTTACTAGAAAATACCGACATAATCCATGAGAGAGTCACTGGATTGCTGTTAAGAACACATTGAAGTATTTTGAAATACTAGATATATGTTCCTTGGCTATGGTGGAGATACCGAACTGAAACTAAGTATACTTGCTATACTTATGTTGGTTTTGAAATAGGTCGTGATGACGCTAGATCCTATTTATGAAGGTTCACTACATTCGAATATTATCGAGATATGTGAAATTCGTACTCTTAAAGTTCAAACATATAACTAACTAGCTGACGTTTCATCAAACTCAATGTCTTGTACCAAACATATTGAATATGAATGGAACGTTGGATTTCGACAAGCTAGTAGTTTCATGTAAATCTGTTTTAGTATTTGGATAATGGAACTGCGAGCAATTTATATTGGAATAAATTGATATATTTGATATGATCGTTTTTATATGAATATCTACTGTGTTCTATATTTGCATGTTTATATCCTTGAATATTTACTGCGTTTTATATTCTAAATTGTCCATTGTCATATTAATAATATGGGAATATTATTAAGACAAATCTGAGGGCATTGATGACATCATCTTAGTATGACTAAGGATGATAAAATCAAACTCACATGTTGTTCATTGTGATGCACAATTGGACTGACCCAACCTATGAGAAATCACTTCCTGGATTTATGTCACAAGTGAATCTCACAAAGGCTTTGTCGCTTATCCTCTGACTTGAGATGCAAGCTGGTTTGTGTATGTGGAGTGCCAAACTTTGATGTGGTTAAACGCTGACCTGAATAAGGCTGCTATAACAACCATCCTCGGGTTTGTCATTAAGCGTATATCAAACACGTGTAGTCAATAAAGAATTTGTTCCTCCACATGTTTGGATTAGATACTACTGGGCCCCTCGATAATTTTGAATAGTTGTATGTGTGGCCGCACCCAAAAGGTAATCAAGATGAATCTTGATTGGTTTTGGTAATCTATTTCATTATATAGATCGAGAAAAAGAATAGTTGAAGTTTTAGATTGACATTGATCCTTGTCTAAAATTCAACATAGTATCAGTAACAAAAGGATAACTGCTTGAAAAACCTTGAACAAAGATTTTATGAAACTCCTCATGTACTCCTAGGGGCATTGGCGGGTTGCTAGACTCTAACCTTTGCTTGTATAACTACTTGCTGTTATCACGCGCGCAAGTGGGAGCTGTTGGAATATGCTTCACGTGTATAACATATAGTTATATGGCTAGTTGTTTGTGAACCTAAAGGGTCACACACTTAAACACTTAACACCATAAGATATATAGTGTAATTAGGGTAATTACATTATATATTAATATAAGCTACATGCTTGTATATCATAAGTTTAATATTAAATGTTAATATTGAAACTTTCTTGTGAGCAAACTAGAAGGAACAAAAGTTAGGGACTTGTGTGCAAATAAAACAAATGGTTTATGGAAATAATTAAAGGATTTTAATGGCACCATTAATGAGAAATAATGGTCCATAAACTCTCCCTTGACCATACCATTTTGGCCGTCCCTAACACACACTCTTGTAGGTGTTTTGTTTTCTTTTTGCTCTCAAGAATCAAGGACTAGCATCCTCCTTTGGTGTTCTTGATTGTGTTGTGTGGACTTTCTTTTAGAGGTATTCTAATTGAATACTTGGTTTCAATCCATCACCAACTCCATCCGATTCCTACAAGATCAAAGGATTCAAGGGTATGAAATGTTCATCCAACCTCTTTGATTTGTTTATTAGTTTAATTGTATGATTTAATATTAGATCCGTTCATGGTGATTAAATCTTTCCGCTGCGTTTTGGTTCTTGTTTTAACCGAAAATCACCATTACAAGCTGCTAATCCTTTAGATCTATCTTTACTTCCAGCACAACCTCCACCTTTGGTGATTGATTTCTCTAAATTCAACGTTAAACGAATAGATCCTCCACCTTCTACATCAAATTCTCAAACTGCAATAATCCCTCATCCTGAATTCACTGATACCTCAAATATAATTCCAGGTCAACTTCCACTTCCTCATTCTCTTAAATGGACAAGAGAGCATCCTTTGCATCAAATAATTGGTGATCCTGACTCTTCTGTTCAAACCCGAAGAGCCACTGCTGACGAATGTCAATATTCTTCTTTTCTAAGCTCTATTGAACCTAAGAAAGTCAGTGAAGCTCTCTCATACCCAGACTGGATCCTTGCTATGCAAGAAGAAATCAATCAATTTGAACGTTTAAAAGTTTGGCGTCTGGTTCTGAAACCACCTGGGAAATCTGTTATAGGTACAAAGTGGATTTTCAAAAACAAAAAGGATGAAATTGGGATAGTAATTCGTAATAAAGCACGTCTCGTTGCGAAAGGATATGCACAACAGGAGGGTATTGACTTTGAAGAAACGTTTGCTCCTGTTGCCCGAATATAAGACATTCGAATATTTTTAGCACATGAAGCACATAAGAATTTCACAATCAATCAAATGGATGTCAAAACTGCATTTTTAAATGGTATTCTTAATGAAGAAGTGTTCATTCATCAACCTGAAGGTTTTGTAGATCCAAGTTTTCCTAATCATGTGTATATTCTCGACAAAGCTTTGTATGGCTTGAAACAAGCTCCTCGCGCGTGGTATGATGTGCTCTCTAAATTTTTAGTTGATTCTGGTTTTTTAAAAGGAAAAATCGATACAACTCTTTTCATCAAACGAAAAGGGGAAGATATAGTTCTCATTCAAATTTATGTCGATGATATCATTTTTGGTTCTACAAATCCCAAATACTGCAAAAAGTTCTCTGATCTTATGGTTAAAAGATTTGAGATGAGTATGATGGGTGAAATGAATTTCTTTCTTGGTCTTCAAGTTCGCCAATTACCAACCGGGATCTTTATCAATCAATCCAAGTATATCACTGATCTCTTGAAGAAATATCTCTTGGATGATTGTAAACCAATACCGACGCCGATGTCGCCTGGTTCTAAATTACATGCTGATCCTGATGGCAAACTTGTTGATGTTAAAAATTATCGGGGGATGATTGGATCTTTATTATATCTCACTTCGAGTCGACCAGACATTATGTTCTCTACTTGCATATGTGCTCGGTATCAGGCAGCTCCTAAAGATTCACATCTTCAAGTAGTCAAACGTATATTTCGTTATCTGAAGGGAACTCGCGATCTTGGTCTTTGGTATCCTAAAGAAACTTCTTTTGACTTGACTGCATTCTCTGATGCTGACCATGCTGGATGTATGCTGGATCGCAAGAATACATCTGGAAGTGTCCAATTTCTGGGAGATAAATTGGTGAGCTGGTCTTCACGGAAGCAAAATCGCGTATCTCTTTCAACTGCAGAAGCAGAATATGTTGCTGCTGCAAGCTGCTTATCCCAAGTAATTTGGATGCAATCACAATTAAAAGATTATGGCTTTTTATACAGCCGTATTCCTTTATATTGTGATTCACGAAGTGCAATTTGCAATTTCATGCAATCCTGTTCAACATTCCAAAACGAAACATATTGATCTTCGATATCATTTTATAAAAGATCGTGTTGAACATGGTAATGTGGAATTGTACTTCGTTTCAACCGACCATCAATTAGCAGATTTGTTTACCAAGGCTTTGGACGAAAAACATTTTAACTTTCTTGTGTCTAAGCTTGGTATGCTAAATCTCAAATCTTAATCCGGTTTTCTTCCTATTTTTTTTTCTCTTTTTGTTGTTATTTTTTTTAGTATTATTTTTTTTAACAATAAAAATGGCTTTCAAGTACATCCGCTTGAAACCCGTTCCTCAAAGATATGATTGGTTGAGGGGGAGAAAATCGCTATTCATTGGTTGAGGGGGAGAATTTCAATATTCACTTGTTAAGGGGGAGAAATTCGACATTCATTCGTCAAGGGGGAACATTTTTATGAAACTTCATAGGTAAAGGTGGAGCATACTCATTGTTAACCCATCTTCTATTCATTATTCAAATTTTTTAGAAACTCAATCTCAAATTTTCCAAATTTTAATATCTTGAGTTTCCTTGATTCTGTTCAAAAAAATGTTTTCCTCACTCATATGTTGCCAACGTAGGATACAAGTTTTTATCAAATTCGTCGATCTCTCTACTAAATTCGATTAGTATTGATTGCATCAGTTTATGACAAACTCTTATCTCTTGCGTTGATGACATCACTTTCTATTCTTTTCCTCCATACAACAAACTCAAATCTTTCACCAATTTTTCATTCTTTGCGTTTAGTTGATGCCACACATTTTGGCATGCTTTTGACCATAATCAAAACTTTTTACTATCAATGAGTTGTTATCTATGTAGAATACAAATTTTTGTCAAATTCGTCGATCTCTCTACTAGTTTCGATTAGTATGGATTGCATTTGTATATGACAAACTTTTGTCTCTTACGTTGATGACATCATCTTCTTAGTTTTGCTTTCAAACTTAAACTCAACATTTTTCAAATGCTAGTTGAGTTTTGATGTTGCCATACCTTGGACAAATTCCACTAAATTCAAAATTTTTAATCAAACTCATATGTTACCAATGTAGGATACAAACTGTTGACAAATTCGTCGATCTCTTTACTAATCTAATTAGTAAAGATTGCATCTGTTTATCACAACCTTTTGTCTCTTGCATTGTTGACATCACATTCTTATTTTTCATATTATCGTAAAACTCAAATTTTCCTACAAAATTCAACACTTTGAGTTTCGTTGATGCCACAACTTTGGCACAACTCAATCTTAACTGTTAAATTTTTTTACTCAACACCATGTGTTAACTACGTAGGATATAAGTTTTTGGCAAATTCGTCGATCTCTTTACTAATCTAATTAGTAAAGATTGCATCTGTTTATGTCAAAGTCTTTTCTCTTGCGTTGTTGACCTCACTTTCTCATACAAAGTTGACATTATATGCTCAACACATGTATATTCCTCACAAAAATTTTTCTCATACTTTGTGCTCACAATGATGTATTCACAACGTAGGATATAAACTTTGGTCAAATTCGTCGATCTCTATACTAATCTGATTAGTAAAGATTGCATCTGTTTATGACCAACTTTTTTCTCTTGCGTTGCTGACATAATTTTTCCAACTTTATTCTGATTTTTGCACAACATTTTCATTTTTCAAATACTTGTTTGCAACACTCAACACAAGTTGTTGTTAAATTTGTCGATCTCTTTACTAATTTCTATTAGTACTGATTGCATCTGTTTATAACAATTTCTTGGATTGATTGTTCTTACCATTTTTCAAACAATTTTTACGCACCTATAACAATGGAGAAATTATTTTAATTTTTCTCCAAATGGTTCAGATTTAATTCTGAATTATTCATATGATCTCACACACAAAATCGTTTTTGTGCACTGATCTTTGATCCACTTCAAATTGATTTCTTTTAAACCTCAAATATGTGCTTTAACAATGTCTTCAATCATCCTATCTGTCAAATTCGTCGATCTCTTTACTGAAGTTCTTAGTAAAGATTGCATCTGTTTATGGTTTCAGGTGATTCTTGACATTGTTATTCTCTATTTTTCAAATATTTTTCTCCAAGATTCTTGGCTAAAATCAATTTTTATCTGGGTACTAATTGAGTACTACATGTTACTCGTTCTTGATTCCGAAATGCAACGTACAACTATCAACTCTTGGCTCTCGTATTACAACGACATACAATTTTCCTCTCTCCGTTTCCACAAAGCAAATATTCAACATTAACATGAGGCTCCTGTTCATTATCCTCATGAGGGGGAGAAATGAGCAAGAAATAAATGAACAAGAAATGTACAACATTAAGAAGAACCACAAACATCTCTTCAACGAAGAAAATTCATGTCTCGAGTACTCAAATTATCGGCAAAATCAGAAATAGTTTATCTCATGCATTTCAGAGGAAGAGAAAGTGCTAAACAATGTGTTTAAAAGGAAAAACATGTGAAGAAGAAATCGACATATCTACAGAAATCTCTCTCAAATTCTCAACCATTACATGAAAAACTCAAACAGTTCAAACCGACACTTACTCATATAAATCTTTCTGTCCAAACTACAAAACATCCATATCAATTCAAAATTCCAAATTTCTCAACAACCATTCTTTCAAAAATTCCATAATAACCACATACATTCAAAAGCTTACCCATTTAAATCCATATTTCCATACCAGATACAAATTTTCCACATTCATCCAAATCTTAAATGTACATATCATTCTTTCCTACATACAAACCATACACATGTCAATTCAAAATTTAACCGATACAAATCATTCTTACATTTTACACACTCATTCAAAACTTTAACTGACAAATCATTCAAAAGCATTATCATTCTATCCTCAATAAAATCCCCTACCACAAAATTTCAAAACAACCTCTCCATTATCTGAAATCACAGTCAAATCCTTACCTAACTGATATTCCATTTCCCAAAATTTCAAATCTTTAGTAAATCAGTTATAGGATTTCCTCTCAGAAAAACATTTTCTTGCCAAAGACAGACTATAAGAAGAATCTGAAGTCAGAAGACTGGGATGACATATTAAAGATCAAAAAGGGGGAGATTTTTAGGACCAATTTTGTAATAAGGTTTTGACCTTTAATCTTGTTAACTAACATGTCTAGTGTTAAGTGGTAGGAGTATATAATGTTGTAATTTGACTTTTCATGTAAGTCTTTCACACACAAGTACTGAATACGTTATTGAAAGCTTCATCACCATCTTCATTCTCTCTCAACTCACACACACTAAACACACACACTAATTCTTCATTTCTTAGCTTAAACTCCATGGATTAGCTTGATTTCATCTTCATTAGGACTCTCAAGTACCCTTGAGAAACCCCAAACGAAAACACCACCTAAAACAATTCCGGCGGCCGTACGACGGCGGTGGTGGTCCGGCGACGGCAGTCGGGCGGAGCAAGGGGGCCGGCCGAACTTGGGGCTAGGGTTCTTGAGTTGCAAGTAATTAGTGTCTTAGATCAATACCCCATGCACAGTATTTATAAGATTTGGTAAAAACCCTTTCCTTATTTGAGTCAGACTCAAATTAGCCCAAGCCCGTCTATTTAATTAAACTCATTAATTAAACTAGCCCACTTAGATTAACTAGTTAATACCCATTAACGTATTCTAGCCCGTTATACTTTGATTACACATTTAATCAAAGCCCGGTTCATTTATTCTCGTGTTAGGTTGCGCCTTAAGAGCAACCCCAGTGAGACTTTAATTTACGTTGACTAGTCACCCGTTTATTTGATGACGTTGGACGCTATATCCAACAGTCTCCCATTTGGACATCTCATCAACTATAAACGTCTGTCAAGCATACTTTGAAAGTGTGCAATCACTGCAGCTGCTGAACTCTGAATCTTATCAGAATACAGTTCCTAAGATAAGTGATCAAATGTCCTTCACTTCGCAATATCCCGTAACTAGAGACACGGACACTCGTCAATCTCTAGTTACGACTATGTTTCCAGATCAAGATTTATGATGACTGATTAGACCACTAATTGATGAAGGGTTTCACCCATAGGGCCGACCACCTAGCATGCTTGGTTCGAACCACACTAACCAAGAACATGAACTTGTTCTTGACCGGTTAAAACCAACTAGCTGATTTAATCCCTAAAGCGGAAGTGGGATTAAACCTAATCCTTAAACCCTAAAGGATTGGGATGTTGGAAATCTAGATTAGATTAACAAGAAAGAAACCTTGTACGAAGAACTCGAACACACACAATGCTTGTGTGGTTCGTTCGACCATCAACCAAAGAACCCTAGGCTTCTTTGGTCGAACTCGTCCAAGAGGGGAGAAGGGAGAAAATGGTTTCCCAAAACATACCTTGTTGTTTGCTTAAGATAGATCCACTGATGATGAACAAATCGAGTGACCTTCTAGTTGATCTAAGCAATGAACTTGTTCTTCAATACTTGAAGAACACGAAGAACACGAAGAACACAAACTTGTGTCTTGGGGTGTTCGACCAAAAATCGAAGGGGAGAGGGAGGGGATTTTCGTGTAGGGTTGTAAGGTAATGATCAAGGAATAAATGAAACCTTAAGCCTTCTATATATAATAGAATAAGTTTTATTTAAGTCCTTCTAGTTTAATTAAGATTAGATTCTTAATTAAACTTTCCTTCTACACTTCCATCCCTTATAGTTTAACTAGTTTATTATTGTTGTACTTAACTATTAAATGTCTAGTATTAATACACTAATATTTCGGTACCCATATACACGAAATATATACTTGTATTTATACTTATAATTATTAATTATATAATAACCTTTATATAATTTATACAACAATATTATCCAATTACTATATGATTTAATAGCTTTAAATCATATCATGGATAATCATTAATTAACACATTGTATATTTACTCAACTAGTAAATGTACAAGTACTTGTATTAATTAGTTAGTTAAACTAATCTAGTAATAAGTTAAACTTAACTTAACACTTAACTTATTCATAATGACTATTATGAATCATTCCTCTTCGTAGTATCATTGCATATCTTGCTCGTATTACATGCACTCACCGGTGTGACCCTTAAGTGTTTCGTAGGCATGGATGTATCATCATAGGTTGACTAACTGTACACATAAATCCTTCAGACTCCCACTTGTGCAAGTTCGTAACCTTTATCTTAATGATACGAGCTACAGTGGCCTTCTAGATGGGCATGTAGGTAACCAACCCCATAAAAATAGCTTATGTAACCCAGGTATAGTTTATGAAAAACTCTTTAATAGCATCTCCTAGTAAAGAACACTCTGTCTCTACTTCTTGGGCAAATATGTTAGGTTCATCCCTTGCAACACGATATTTGTGATAACGAATCACGATATTTGTGATAACGAATACGAGCATGGTACCTGTATTCGAAATCATTTCATGACTTCTTGATTCAAACTGTTGTGATAAACGACAAAGAACAAATCAGTTTGTTTGGGCATGGCCGTGCACTTTCCAGTTATCTCATCATGTCAAAGGACCCATAAATATCTCTCCTAAAAAGGAGGTGCAATTACCATCTTGTTATATTTCGATTCAAAATACAACTTCCTCTGTACCCAGTAAGGCCTCATATGACCACCATATTTCAGGCTTGTCTAAGACGAACGAAAGTACATTAGTCATTGTATCCCAAACCAAATACCTCGGGCTTAAGGACAATCCTAATGAACAATACTTTTGTACTTTTAAACCACGAAGTATTGTCACGGTGGTCAATCCAATATTCGTTGAGCTCCAACAGAATATCACCGATATTTGTTTTACACAAAACTTGTGTAGCTATCTTCGAAGAACTTCGAATCTACCACCAAATACCGCGATGACGTTAACGTCCCATCAAGGTTCCCACCAAGACGAGTAGTCACGGATTTATACCTTTTTGAATAAAAAAACTTGTATTCATGGATATTGTAAAACATACAAAGTCTGAATAACAATGATACTAACTCTTGTATTATTCCTCACTGGACATAGATACCTAATTATTACTTGATCATTACTTATTCCTTTTGTTCGTGTTGATTACTCAATGACTTTTACAACCTTAATTGTAATTTATCACTAAACCAGTCATTTCTATTAAACTAAAGACATAAGACAAGTATTTGAAAAATACTATTTCTTTTGCCTTTGATAGATTTTGTTCTTGCAACAATCTAGAAAATATTCCAGTCTTGCCTTTTATCCAATTCGATAAACATAGGAGGATTGGAAATTAACTCCTTAGTTTCTTGAATTCATAAAATTCTCCATGTAACTAAAGCCTCTTTTAGTTACTTGATTTGTAGATATATCATTACTAGTTAAAGAAATTTCCTTAAATGATTATCTTATTCACTGGAGTGTGACCAACCTATTATATATGCAATAATTAATCACAAGACTTGTGATCACGCTATTAGGTTTGCAATAGTCTAATTAACGGTCATTTATTATTTCTCTTAACTCTTTGGCTAACGACTTGGTAAAAACTTATTGTTAATGTCTTACTAACTTACTATATTCATTAATATCTTTAATGAATTATGTTAGTCATAGCTCCCACTATCTTTTATGGAATTTAAGCATCATTTAAACTACTACTTTGACCTAGTCAATAACTTGTAGTTTAATCTTTTAAGAATTCTATCAATAGTTAAGATCATCCTTTGGATTTGCGAATACCCACTATTCCTGTTTAGGGAATCATGACCTTTATTGATTACAGTAACTAACAAGTATAAAACACTTGAAACAATACTTCCAATTCTTAAACATATTTGTATTTTTAAGAACTTTATTTAATGTCTAAGTCATTTCACTTGGATTTTACGAATATCCAATTATTCCTATTAGGGAATTATGACTTCATCAAATTCTTTATTACAAGTATGAAAGACTTGTAATAATACTCTTAAAGTCTATCTTGATTATATCCAATATAATCATACTATATTAACACTAATACTTGAAAACGTACTATCATAAGTAATGACTATTACTTAAGATGTTTTAACTAAGTTCAATAATTTTTGAACCTTATGCTTCCATAAAACTCTTAAATACTTTCATTTGAAAAACTTTCTAATTACTATTGTCTAAGTACCTTGAGCTATCAAGACATTATTCATTCATACAACAATCAAACAAGTATATAACATGAAATATTAAGTAAATCAAAACCTTGACTTACAATCTAGTCATAAACCTTGACTAGTGTAATTATCACACATGCACACAATATAATTCAACCATGGATTCGAAATTACTTAAAATCAAAAACTTTGTTTTAACATAAAATGAGAAATTATCCAAACAACAGAATGAAATTGTTTTACTGAATCCATAAAAGTACTTGATTATAAAATCTTGGTGCTCGTGGGATCATCACCATCTCATGTCGGTCGTCATCACTTTCCATCTCCTCCTGTAATAAATGATTGCAAAAGTTAGATTACACGTAATGTACTTTACAAGTATCTTAAAGTGATTAAGAAGTGTGGTTGTTTTACCTGAGGAACTTGCGTTTCCTCCACCACCACTTGCACCCTTTGGACAATTTCTTTTGCAATGCCCAACCTCGCCACACTTGAAGCATCGATTCACAGTCTTCGATGTGTTAGACTTAACCTTCTTGACCTTTTGTTTGACACCTTTACCATTTGGCACTCCTTGGCTAGGATAGGTTTTACCCTTTCCTTTACCACCATGCCCTTCTTCATCGCTATCATCAGTTGTGCGACCCCTTTTAGAACTGTTCCCAATATTCAACTCAATAGCCTCGAACATGGATTGCAGCTCGGGAATGGAATTATCCATATCACGTTTGCTGTAGTTGGCTACAAAGAATTTGTAGTCATCGGACAATGAGTTAAGTATAACGTCAATTGCTAACTGCAATGGCATGTGGTGACCAAGTCTAGTAAGGTGATCAACCCGCACTTTCATTTTCATGACGTGTGCACCTACTGATGCTCCCTTAGCCATCTTGCAAGAAGCGAACACCTTACAAGCGTAAAATGCTTGTCCTGGTTCGTTTTCTTCATCCTTGGCAGGGGTTTTTAACACGTTTCTCTCTCAGTCAATCCTATCCCTCTGTTGTCTGAGCATGATCTTAAAATCACGCCTCCAATTGAGGAAATTTGACCCAGTCTTTTCTTTCTTTCCTAGAAAGAAACGTCGCGACAGTTTGTTGTAGCTTATCGTTGTGTTTGTTGTTGCCATCTACAAATCAAACCCAGTTTAATTAGTAATCATCAATAAACATTCTCTAAAATATATTACAAACCCATAATTAATATTTTAGGCCTAGGATCCATATATCACATTCTCGCCGCAAGGTTTGGGCACTTCCCGACGAGACATGCTGTTTCTGCTAGGTAACATCCTTACCGATCGTACCAAGACTTGACACGATTCCTAGGGGTCGTAGAATCTTTAGACTTATAACTTATTACAACCTTGTACAAATTTAATTGTACATTTCTAAGTTAGTAATAAAGTCTAGTATGTCTATTCTACTCAAGTACTTTTTGGGTCGGGACTCCCGATTATCACCAAAGTAGATCAGACCATCTAAGACAGTGCGATGCTCTGCGCCGGGACTCCCAGTTATCACAGAACCTTACGCACCCTAACACTCGCCTTGATTTGAATCCGTATCTAAGGTTCTTTATCCTTACAATATGAATATCGTTGAACAAGTGAGGTGTTCCATTAGGTGGATAATACTTAGATCTAAGATTTTCTTGGATTTGTTTAAGTCTTAAACTAAACTTAAACCTTTATTCCAATCTTAATCCTTGTTTAAAATGTGTGACCTGTGAATTTAAGAATCATACAAGACACCTTTTTAAAACTTAAGAACTTTTCTTTAAAATTTATAGTTTCAAGAATTGCGCGATTTATATGTATACCTAAAACGAGGTGTACAAAAACGTTTTACTAGGTTTTTGTGAAAAACCTTATCTATAATAGAACTTACTTGTTTTATCTTTCTTGAAAAACTTTAAAACCTTATGTTAAACTTTTAATTCTTTTATGATTCATAAACTTGAATCATAAACCTAGTTTAACACACCTAGTTTTTCATATGTTTAATAATGAAATTAATCATTTGTTTTGACTTACTAGATTCGACCAAAGTATATGTCTTAACGACACAGTTATAAACTTTGTGATTTTCTTGTGTAGCTCCCACTAGCTCCAACAACTATGATGGAACTTAAGCAAACACAATCACCGGTTTTACTTGGTGAAACTAATTAATAAACTTATTATATAAAGACTATATATAATAATTCTTAGTTTGTTTAAACCTTTCTTATATTTATCTTGAACTAGTTAAATATAGGTTATAAAGTTTTCTTGTTATTTATCACTTGATTATTAATCTAGTATATTACATGACTTGTAAAATACTTATATTATACTTGTATAATTATCTAGTTATAATAACTTATAACTTTATACACCTTATAATAATAATAATTTATAACTTTGTATATCTCTAGTTTATCATATAATTTTAACTTGTACAATTTCTAGTTATAATGAAATCATAACTTTGTACTTTCTAGTCTTAATTATATAATAACTTATACAATAACTAGTTTTACTATTATCCTTTAAGATCAAAATAACATTATCTTTTTAATTGTTCCATTTAACCTTGTATTTAATATATACATATATATTTCATTACTTTATAATAAACTTGTAACATTCTAATAAGAATATCACACCTAATCTATACGTATGTATTTTAACTTAATCTAATTAAACTACGTATAAACTTAATTTATCTTTTAAAATTCATTTTTCTTTTTAAATATTTAAAATTCCGAAAAATATTTTATATATATAAATAAATACATAAATACACCTTGTTAATTTTAGGACTTAAAAATTAACGTTTCTTTTAATCTTTATTAATTCCCTAAATGAATTAGATAAACCCTAATCTTGTTCTTGATCAATCAAAACTAGGGTTTTGACTTTCTTGATCAAAGACATTATTTCTTAAAAGATTAATCCTAATCAATTCTATCTAAACAATAAACATTGTTTAAATTCTAGGATAGATTATAACCTTAATAAATTTATTTAAACTTTTTAATTTAAACCTTATAGACAATAAAACTTTGTCTAAGTTTCTATGTTTAAAGAACTAGTCTTAATAAATCTACTAAAACAATAATTAAACCTATTAAACATGAACTTGTTTAATTATCTAGGTTTTAGATTATCATCCTAATTAATTCTTTTAAACAATTAAACTCAAACTAGTTTAATGTTCTAGGGTTTTTTAGGGTTTCTAAACTTTGTAATATAGTTTCAATAAATAAACTAATACAAGTCACTTGGAAATCTAATTCGTATCGCCCTAGCGTGTTCATCAAGCTTGGATCGACTCAGTGGCTTTGTGAATGGATCAGTCGGATTCTCCTCCGATGATACCCTCGTCACCATGATGTCCCCTTCCTCAACACGTTTTCTCACATAGGATACTTTCTAAGTATACGCCTAGTTCGACTGTGATCTTTGGATTCTTTAGTCAGTGCGACTGCATCTTCATTATCACAATAGATTTTCACTGGGTCCTTGATGCTTGTTACAACACCAAGGTCACCGATGAAATTATTCAACCATGTAGCCTCTTTTGCTGCCTCACTAGCAGCAATTTACTCAAATTCACATGTGGAATCAGCAACTGTCTTCTGCTTGGAACTCTTCCAAGTGACAACTCCTCCATTCAGTAAAAATACCCACCCAGATTGTGAACACGACTCATCTCTATCCGTTTGCAAACTCGCATCACAATAACCTTCCACTTTCAGTTCGTCTTTCCCACCATACACTAAGAACATATCATTTGTTTGCCTTAGGTACTTGAGAATTGTTTTCACCGCTATCAATATTCGGTGCCACGGTTTTCCTGATATCGACTCACCATGCTCAAAGCATATGAGACATCCGGACGAGTACATATCATGGCATACATGATCGATCCTATAGCCGAAGCATATGTGATTCGACTCATCTTATCCCGCTCTAACTCAGTGCTGGGACATTGACTCTTAGTCAAAGTTATGGCATGGTTCATTGGTAAATTACCCTTCTTAGACTCAAGCATGTGAAACCTCTTCAATATATCGTCTATGTATGTACGCTGGCTTAATCCTATTAGACGTTTTTCTCTATCTCTGTATATCTTAATTCCAAGTATGCACGCTGCTTCTCCTAGATCCTTCATTGCAAAACACTTTCCCAACCAAGACTTCACATCTTAGAGTGTAGGAATGTGGTTGCTAATGCGCAATATGTCATCCACATATAATACTATGAAGACTACAGTGCTCCCACTAGCTTTGTTATAAACACAGGACTCATCTTCGCATCTAGAAAATCCAAACTGTTTGACTCTTTCATGAAAGCAAAGATTCCAACTTCGAGATGCTTACTTAAATCTATAGATTGATTCTCAAGCTTACACACTCTCTTAGGATGTTTCTTGTGGATAAAACCTTCTGGTTGTGCCACATAGACATCCTCAGTTAACTTTCCGTTTAGGAAAGTAGTTTTCACATCCATCTGCCAAATTTCATAATCATGAAATGCAGCTATTGCAAGCAATATCCCGATAGACTTTATCTTGGCTGCTGGTGAAAAGGTTTCATCATAATCAATCCCATGAGTTTGAGTATAACCTTTTGTAACCAACCTAGCCTTATAGGTGTGCACATTCCCATCCATGTCTGTCTTCTTCTTGAAGATCCACTTACACCCAACTGTTTTAATGCCAGGTGTAACGTCAACTAAGTTCCATACTTGGTTGTCATACATAGACTGAATCTCACTTTCCATAGCCTCTTTCCATTTATCGCCTCAGGGCCTTCTATAGCTTCCTTATAGTTTCATGGCTCATCATCATCGACTCGTAAACCATTATCAGTCGACTGCATCGCCTTCAGCAATATGGTATTCATAATAATCACCAAGATGCTCACGAGGGCGAAAAACTCTAGAGGATCTACATGGAATGTTAGGAGTAATATCATTTTATTCAACAGGAGTCTTATCCCCTGGTTGAGTGCTAGTGTCAACTATAGGTTCTGTTTCAATTTAATTGGTTGACTCTTGAGACTCTTCAAGATCAATGAAATGACACTTCTCTGATTTTCTTTCCAGTTTGTCATGAGTTTCATGTCCTACAAAAACTTCACAACCCCAGATTTTCAAATGTCGGAGCGAGGGAGGATTCCATGTCCACATTTCAGAGGGAGTCTTAGAAACCTTCTTAGTTGGTACAAGGTTTAAGATATGAGTTGCTGTTTCTAGGGCGTAACCTCAGAAGCTCACTGGAAGAGTTGCTTGACTCATCATCGATCGAAAGTTCGATTTCTTCTCTCAGACACTCCATTGAGTTGTGGAGTTCTTGGAGGCGATAGCTGGGATACTATTCCACAACTTTTGAGATGATCGATAAATTCTTGACTAATAGTTATCGTTATAGTATATGAGATAGTGTATAGTATTATCGCACAAAATTTTAGATGGATGTGTTATCATGCTAATGAAGGAATTATGTGCGCAGTTAGTCAACCTATGATGATACATCCATGCCTACGAAACACTTAAGGGTCACACTGGTGAGTACATGTAATACAAGCAAGTTATGCAACGATACTACGAAGAGGAATGATTCATAATAGTCATTATGAATCAGTTAAGTATTAAGTTAAGTTTAACTTATTACTAGATTAGTTTAACTAACTAATTAATACAAGTAGTTGTACATTAACTAGTTGAGTAAATTACAATGTGTTAATTAAAGGTTATCCATGATATGATTTAAAGCTATTAAATCATATAGTAATTGGATAATATTATTGTATAAATTATATAAAGGTTATTATATAATTAACTTTTAAAAGTATAAATACAAGTGTATAATTTCGTGTATATGGGTACCGAAATTATAGTGTGTTAATACTAGACATTTGATAGTTAAGTGCAATAATAATAAACTAGTTAAACTATAAGGGATGGAATTGTTAAAAGGAAGTTTAATTAAAGTTCTAATATTAATTAAACTAGAAGGGTTCTAAGTGTAACTTATTTGTATATAAATAAGAGGCTTAGGGTAACCCTAAAACCCCTTGATCACCTCACGAAAATCCCTTCCCCCCTCCCCTTCGATTTTCGGCCGAACACAAGATCAAGAACACAACTCTTTGTGTTCTTCTTGTTCTTCGTTCGTTCTTCGTGTTCTTCAAGTCTTGAAGATCCAAGATGGTTGCAAGTGATCATCTAGAGGATCGTTCGTCGTGTTCATCATCAGTGGACTTATCTTAAGTATTAACCTAAGGTATGATTCATGGAACACTCTTTCTTCCTCTCCTCTTGTTCGAAGTCGAACCAAGAACCCTAGGGTTCTTGGTAGTAGTCGACGAACACACAAGTATGTGTGTGTTTGAGTTCTTCGTACAAGGTTTCTTTCTTGTTAACCTAATCTAGTTCTCCAACATCCCAATCCTTTAGGGTTTAAGGATTAGGTTTAATCCCAGTTCTGCTTTTAGGGATTAAATCAGCTAGTTGGTTTTAACCGGTCAAACACAAGTTCATGTTCTTGGTCAGTATGGTCGAACCAAGCATACTAGGAGGTTGACCCAAGTGGTCGATTAGTGTTCATTGAAACCCTAGAGTGCTATCAGAGCGTTGTTTTAGAGATCTAGACTAGATTAACGAAGATTGTTTGTTTACTTTAATTTCAAGTTTTTTTTGTTTCAAGTTTTTTTTTCTTCTTCTTCTTCATATTTTCGAAAAAAAAGGGAAGAATCCTAGGACCAAGAATATTAAACTAGTCTAAGTTTAATTGGTCAAGAAGGTTTTAGAAACCCTAGCAAATTTTCAAAATACATATGAAGAACCCTAGGATCAAGTATGTTAAACAAGATATGTTTAATTGATCAAAAGGATTCTTTCGTTACTTCCTTGAAATTTTCGTGGACTAGGAAGATCCCTAGGATCAAGTATGTTAAACAAGATTTGTTTAATTGATCAAAAGGATTCTTTCCTAATCCCTTAGGATTCTCGAAAATCTAGAGGTTACTTGGACACCAAGTTTATTAAACTAGCCTAGTTTAATTGGTGGAAAAGTTTCCTAGTCTTAAGAATTTCGAAACCCTAAAGAACCCTAGAACATTAAACTAGTTTAAGTTTAATAGTTTAAAAGATATTAATTAGAATAATAATCTAAAACCTAGTTAATTAGACAAGTTTATGTCTAATAGGTTTAATTATTATTTTGATAGATTTATTAAAGCTAGTTCTTTAAACCTAGTAATTTAGACAAAGTTTTATTGTCTATAAGGTTTAACTTAAAAAGTTTAAATGAATTTATTAAAAGTTATAATCTATCTTAGAATTTAAACAAAGTTTATTGTTTAATAGGATTGATTAAAATTAATCTTTTAATTAAAATAATGTCTTTGATCAAGAAAGTCAAAACCCTAGTTTTGATTGGTCAAAAACAAGATTAGGGTTCATCTAATTAATTTTGGAAATTGATAAAGAGGATGTTAATTTTTAAGTTCTAAAATTAACAAGGTGTATTTAATTATTTATATATATGTATTTAAATTTTTGGAATTTTTATTAATTAGGTAAAACTGAATTTTAAAAGATATAATGAGTTTATACGTATTTTAATTAGTTTAAGTTAAGATACACATGTATAAACTAGATGTAATATTCTTATTAAGAAAGTTACAAGTTTATTATAAAATATACATATATATTAATACATTAAAATACAAGATAAATATGGAACAATTAAAAAGGGGTAATGTTATTTTGATCTTTAAAGAATAATAGTATAACTAGTTATTGTATAAGTTATAATATAATTAAAACTAGAAAGTACAAAGTTATGATTTCATTATAACTAGAAATTGTACAAGTTGAAATTATATGATTAACTAGAAATATACAAAGTTATATATATTAAGATGTTTAAAATTATAAGTTATTATAACTAGATAATTATACAAGTAAGTATTTTACAAGTCATGTAATATACTAGATTAATGATCAAGTGAAAATAATAAAAAATCTATATTTAACTAGTTCAAGTTGAATATAAGAAATGTTTAAACAAACTAAGAATTATTATATAAAGTCTTTATATAAGAAGTTTATTAATTTCACCAAGTATAAACCGATGATTGTGTTAGCTTAAGTTTCATCATGGTTGTTGAAGCTAGTGGGAGCTACACAAGAAAATTACAAAGTTTGTAAGTGTGTCGTTAAGACATAAGTCTTGGTCGAATTTAATAAGTTAAAACAAATGTTTAATTTCATTATTAGACATATGAAAAACTAGATGTGTTAAACTAGATTTATGATTCAAGTTTATGAATTATAATAGATTTAAAAGTTTAACATAAGTTTATAAGTTTTTCAAGAAAGATAAAACAAGTAAGTTTTATTCTAGATAAGATTTTTCACAAAATCTAGTAAAACGTTTTGTACATCTCGTTTTAGGTATGCATGTAAAATCGTGCAAATTCTTGAAACTATAAGTTTTAAAGAATAGTTCTTAAGTTTTAAAAAGGTGTCTTGTAGAACTTTTCAATTCACAAGTCACACATTTTAAACAAGAATTAAGATTGGAATAAAGATTTAAGTTTAGTTTAAGACTTAAACAAACCCAAGAAAATCTTAGATCTAAGTACTATCCACCTAATGGAACACCTCACTTGTTAAACGATATTCATATTGTAAGGATAAAGAACCTTAGACATGGATTCAAATCATTGCGAGTGTTAGGGTGCGTAAGGTTCTGTGATAATCGGGAGTCCCGGCGCAGAGCATCGCACTGTCTTAAATGGTCTGATCTACTTTGGTGATAATCGGGAGTCCCGGCCCAAAAAGTACTTGAGTAGAATAAACATATTAGACTTTATTACTAACTTAGAAATGTGCAATTAGATTGTACAAGGTTGTAATAAGTTATAAGTCCAAAGATTCTACGACCCCTAGGAATCGTGTCAAGTCTTGATACGATCGGTAAGGATGTTACCTACCAGAAATAGCATGTCTCGTCGGGAAGTGCCCAAACCTTGCGGTGAGAATGTGATATATGGATCCTAGGCCTAAAATATAAATTATGGGTTTATAATATATTTTAGAGAATGTTTATTGATGATTACTAATTAAACCGGGTTTGATTTGTAGATGGCAGCAACAAACGTGATTGCGACAACAAGTACCAACAATCTCTCACTTCGCTCAATCCTCGAAAAAGACAAGTTGACTGGGTCAAACTTTCTCAACTGGGAGCGCAATATTCGTATTGTGCTTAGGCATGAGAGAAAGTGGTATGTCTTGGAGAGAGCAGTACCAAACACCCCTGCTGTTAATGCCAGAGCTAAAACGAGGCAAGCTTATGATAAGCATGTCAGTGATACACTCGATGTGAGCTGTCTAATGCTAGCCACCATGAGTCCTGAGTTACAAGCAGGACTTATGGATGTGCCTGCATTTGAGATGATCCAGAAACTTAGGGATTCATTTCAAGAGTAAGCTCGCACTGAGAGGTTTGACATCAATCGAGCCTTCAACTCTTGAAAGATGGTCAAAGGAACGCCGGTGAGTGCCCACGTCATGAATATGAAAGGACACATGGATCTCCTCGCTAGACTTGGTCACCCAATACCGTTGCAAATGGCAACAGATACTATACTCAACTCGTTCTCTGATGACTACAAGTCTTTTGTGGTCAACTACAACATGCATAATATGGAGAAATCCATTGCTGAGCTACATTCCATACTCAAGACATCTGAGTTGAGTTTGGGCACCAAATCTAAGGACGTTCTCTTGATCGGTAACGACGGTGGCGGTGGGAAGAAGAGAAAAGGGCATGGTGGTAAAGGAAAGGGTAAAACCTATCCTAACCAAGGAGTGCCAAATGGTAAAGGTGTCAAACAAAAGGTCAAGAAGGTTAAGCCTAACACTGCGAGGACCGAGAACTGGTGCTTCAAGTGTGGTGAGGCTGGGCATTGGAAAAGGAATTGTCTAAAGGGTGCAAGTGGTAGTGGAGGAAACGCAAGTTCCTCAGGTAACACAACCACACTTCTTAATCACTTTAAGATACTTGTAAAGTACATTACGAGTAATCTAACCCTTGCAATCGTTTATTGCAGGAGGAGATGGAAAGTGATAGTGACCGGCATGAGCTGGTGATGATCCCACGAGCACCAAGTTTTATAATTCAGTATTTTGTGGATTCGTTTTAAACAATTTTACTTTATTGTTTGGATAATTTTATTTTTGTTAAAACAAGTTTTATTTTGGTTTTAATTAAATTTTGAATCCATGGTTGAATTATATTGTGTGCATGTGTGATGATTACACTAGTCAAGGTTTATGACTAGATTGTAAGTCAAGCTTTGATTTACTTATATTTCATGTTTATACATATATTTGTTTGATTGTTTTATAAATAATGTCTTGATAGCTCAAGGTATTTAGATGCTAGTAATTAGAAAGTTTTTCTAATTAAAGTATTTAAGAGTTTTATGGAAGCATAAGGTTCAAGAGTTATTGAACTTAGTTAAAACATCTTAAGTAATAGTCATTACTTATGATAGAAAGTTTTAAAGTATTAGTATTAATATAGTATGATTGTATTGGATGTAATCAAGATAGACTTTAATAGTGTTATTACAAGTTTTTTATACTTGTAGTAAAGGATTTAATGAAGTCATAATTCCGTAATAGGAATAATTGGATATTCGCATAATGTCCAAGTAAAATGACTTAGACATTAAATGACTCTTAAAACGGACAAACTATATTAAAGTATTTAAGAATTAAAAGATATTATTGCAAGTCTTTTATACTTGTAATAAATACAATATTTAATCAAGTCATAATTCCCTAATAGGAACAATGGATATTTGACAAATCCAAGCAATGACTTTGGCATTAAATAAAGTTCTTAAAGAATACTAATGTGTTTAAGAATTGATAGTATCATTTCAAGTGTCTCATACTTGTTAGATACAGTAATCAATAAAGATCATAATTTCCTAAACAGGAACGTTGGATATTCGCAAATCCAAAGGATGATCTTAATTATAGAATTCTTAAAAGATTAAACTGCAAGTTATTGACTAGGTCAAAGTAGTAGTTTAAGAGATGCTTAAGTTCCATAAAAGTAAGTGGGAGCTAAGACTAACGTAATTCATTAAAGACGTTGATGAATTCAATAAGTTAGTAAGACATTAACAACAAGGTTTTACCAAGTCGTTAGCCAAAGAGTTAAGAGAAATAATAAATGATCATTGATTAGATTATTGCAAACCTAATAGCGTGATCACAAGTCTTGTGATTAATTATTTCATATCTAATAGGTTGTTAACCCTTCAGTGGATAACACAATCATTTAAGGAAATTTCTTTAACTAGTAAGAATATCTACAAATCAAGTAACTAAAAGAAGCTTTAGTTACAAGGATGATTTTATGAATTCAAGAAACTAAGGAGTTAATTTCCAATCCTCCTATGTTTACCAAATTACATAAAAGGCAAGACTAGAATATGTTCTAGATTGTTGCAAGAACAATATCTAGCAATGGCAAAAGTAATAGTATTCCTAAATACTCGTCTTATGTCTTTAATTTTATAGAAATGATTGGTTTAGTGAAAAAGTTACAATTAAGGTTATAAGAATCATTAAGTAATCAACACAAACGAAAGGAGTAAGTAATGCTCCAGTAATAATTCAGTATCTATGTCAGTGAGGAATAGTACATGAGTTAGTACCATTTTTATTCAGACTTTGTATGTTTTACATCATCCATGAATAAAAGTCTATTTATTCAAAAATATATAAATCCGTGACTACTCGTCTTGGTGGGAACCTCGATGAGACGTTAACGTCATCGCGGTATTTGGTGGTAGATTCGAAGTTCTTCGAAGATAGCTACACAAGTTCTGTGTAAACCAAATATCAGTGATATTCTGTTGGAGCCCAACGAATATTGGATTGACCACCGTGACAATACTTCGTGGTTGAAAAGTTCAAAAGTATTGTTCACTAGGATTGTCCTTAAGCCTGAGGTATTTGGTTTAGGATACAATGACTAATGTGCTTTGGTTCAACTCAGACAATTCTGAAATACGTTTGTCATACGAGGCGATACTGGGTACAAAGGAAGTTGTATTTTAAATCGAAATATAACAAGATGGTAATTGCACCTCCTCTTTAGGAGAGATATTTATAGGTCCTTTGACTTGATAAGAAACTGGCAAGTGCACGGCCGTGCCCAAAGGGACTGATCTATTCTTTGTCGTTTATCACAACAGTTTGAATCAAGAAGTCATAAAATGATTTCGAATACATGAGTTGATAATTTCTACCATGCTCGTATTCGTTATCACAAATATCGTGCTGCAAGGGATAAGCCTAACAACGTTACCCAAGAAGTAAAGACATAGTGTTCTTTACTAGGAGACGCTATTAAGAGTTTTTCATAAAACTATACCAAGGGTTACATAAGCTGTTTTTATGGAGTTGGTTACCTACATGCCCATCTAGAAAGGCCACTGTAGCTCGTATCATTAAGACAAAGGTTGCGAACTTGCACAAGTGGGAGTCTGAAGGAATTATGTGCACAGTTAGTCAACCTATGATGATACATCCATGCCTACGAAACACTTAAGGGTCACACCGGAGAGTACATGTAATACGAGCAAGTTATGCAATGATACTACGAAGAGGAATGATTCATAATAGTCATTATGAATCAGTTAAGTATTAAGTTAAGTTTAACTTATTACTAGATTAGTTTAACTAACTAATTAATACAAGTAGTTGTACATTTACTAATTGAGTAAATTACAATGTGTTAATTAAAGGTTATCCATGATATTATTTAAAGCTATTAAATCATATAGTAATTGGATAATATTATTGTATAAATTATATAAAGGTTATTATATAATTAACTATTAAAAGTATAAATACAATATATAATTTCGTGTATATGGGTACCGAAATTATAGTGTGTTAATACTATACATTTGATAGTTAAGTGCAATAATAATAAATTAGTTTAACTATAAGGGATGGAATTGTTAAAAGGAAGTTTAATTAAAGTTCTAATATTAATTAAACTAGAAAGGTTCTAAACGTAACTTATTTGTATATAAATAAGATGCTTAGGGTAACCCTAAAACCCCTTGATCACCTCACGAAAATCCCTTCCCCCCTCCCCTTCGATTTTCGGCCGAACACAAGATCAAGAACACAACTCTTTGTGTTCTTCGTGTTCTTCGTTCGTTCTTCGTGTTCTTCAAGTCTTGAAGATCCAAGATCGTTGCAAGTGATCATCTAGAAGATCGTTCGTCGTGTTCATCATCAGTGGACTTATCTTAAGCATTAACCTAAGGTATGATTCATGAAACAGTCTTTCTTCCTCTCCTCTTGTTCGAAGTCGAACCAAGAACCCTAGGGTTCTTGGTAGTAGTCGACGAACACACAATTATGTGTGTGTTCGAGTTCTGCGTACAAGGTTTCTTTCTTGTTAACCTAATCTAGTTCTCCAACATCCCAATCCTTTAGGGTTCAAGGATTAGGTTTAATCCCAGTTCCGCATTTAGGGATTAAATCAGCTAGTTGGTTTTAACCGGTCAAGAACAAGTTCATGTTCTTGGTCAGTATGGTCGAACCAAGCATACTAGGAGGTTGACCCAAGTGGTCGATCAGTGTTCATTAAAACCCTACAGCTAATGGTTACAATTGTTGTCCATTTGATTTGTTATTTTACTGTTAATCCAGTTAATAGATTTTGATTTGATTTTGTATTTATTATACTATTAATAAATCATGTTATATATAAATTAAGTCTCATTTTGATGTTGTCTTTATTATATTATTAAATAAATCATGTCTTATCATGCTAATGGTTACAATTGTTGTTCATTTGGTTACAATTGTTGTCGAATTAGTAGGTTTTGATTTATGTTGTATTTATTATAATATTAAATAAATCATCTATATATACAAAAAGAATGAGTTTCACTTTTGAAGTTGCATTAATTACCATCTATTAAAAGTTGAGTTCCATTTTGATGTTTTATGATTAATCTATTAAAAATCATGTTAATAAAGATTGAGAAACTCAAGAGTTGTAAAATTAATAGTTATAAATTATAGTAATGAAATCATTTTAATAATAATTTGATAAACTCACTAAATTGTAAGATCAAGAGTTTTGAAATAAATATAAACAATGATAATAATAAAAAGTTCATTAAATAGGACTTTTCAAGTGTTATGAATCTTACACATTATCGTCTATAAATACTCATTTTCGTATTGCAAAAATTTTGTATATGATATTGTTCTATAGAGAGTGTGTCTATTGTTTTTGTTTGAAATTACACAACCTCTTTTGTATATGTATAAAATTGTTATTCATTGTTTATGTACATTTTGTATAAAAATGATATTATATAATGATCTAATAGTTATCATTATAGTAATAATTTGATAAACTCACTAAATTGTAAGATCAAGAGTTTTGTGATAAATATAAACAATGATGATAATATAAGGTTCGTTAAATAGGACTTTTCAAGTGTTATGAATCTTACACATTATCGTCTATAAATACTCATTTTCATGTTGCAAAAATTTTAACACTCTAAAGGTGCATCCAAAAGAAACATCTAACAAGTGATTATGTTCTTTATAGAGATGAATTGTTTATGATATTGTTTTAAAGAGAGTATGTTCGTTGTGTTTGTTTAAAATTACACAACATCTTTTGTATATGTAAAAATTTATTATTCATTGTTTATGTACATTTTGTATAAAAATGATATTATATAATGATCAAATAGTTATCATTATAGTATATGAGATTGTGTGTAATATTATCACACAAAATTTAAGATGCATGCGTTATCATGCTAATGGTTACAATTGTTGTTCATTTGATTTATTATTTTACTTTTAATCCAATTAATAGGTTTTGATTTGATGTTGTATTTATTATACTATCAAATAAATCATGTTATATATAAACCGACTCTCATTTTGATGTTGTCTTTATTATAATATTAAATATATCATGTTAATGGTTACAATTGTTGTTCATATGTACGAAGTAACATTAAGTTCTAATCCATCAAATTCTCATATCAAAAGTCTTGAAATAATTATTAATAAATTAATATAAATAATAAACTCATGTATGTTTATAATAAAAACTAATAAATCAACCTATCAAGACTTTTGAAATAATTATTAGTAAATGATTATGAGTTAGATAAACTCATGTATGATTTGTTATAAAATATGATTAATAAATTAATAATTGATAGTAAAGGATTCCTAATGTAGCAAAGGGAAAGTTAGTTTTAACGTATCAATTGAATCGCTCATGATTTTGGGATTAAAATGGAATAATAAAGATTTAACCTTTTTTTAATAGTCTTTTTTTTTTGTTATAAACACATAAAATAATTCTATTTATTTGTTAACTATTAAATTTATGTTGCAAAGAAATAAGTTACAATTATCTCTTTCTTAATAATCTTTTACATATTGATTTTAGGAACTACTAAATAACCGGCATCGATTGAAGATATATCGTGGTTCATTCGTAGTTGTTCTTCTAAAAGACAAATCAAACAAATTTCATAGTATAACATCTATGTTATAAATATATTTTTTTTGTGTTACACTAATAGAAACGATCGTGTTGTTGTTACTTTATTTTTTTCTCACACACTTTTGCTTATTTAGTAGAGGACCCAATATCAGAGCTAACCATGTTAGCGATCATGATTTTGTGTTTTTCCTGTGAGACCAATACAATGTATACGATATTGTTTACGTTCAAAATAATTCATTATAATGAACAAAGCCCGTGCATCGCACGAGCCATGTTGTCTCGTGTTATATAAAAATTGAGTCTCATTTTGATGTTGTCTTTATCTATATATCTAGAAAAATTACTTTTCATGATTGATGTAGCATTTAATTCCATAATTGAGTTCCATTTTGATATTATATTTATTATAATATTAATTAAATCATGCTAACAAGGATTGAGAAACTCAAAAGTTGTAAAATCAAAAGTTTTAACATAAATTATAGTAATGAATTCATTTTAATAATAATTTGACAAACTCGCTAAATTGTAGTTGTAAAATCAAAAGTTTTAACATAAATTATAGTAATGAATTCATTTTAATAATAATTTGGCCAACTCATTAAATTGTAAGACCAAAAGTTTTGAAATAAATATAAATAATGATAATACTAAAAAGTTCAATAAAATAGGATTTTTCAAGTGTTTTGAATCTTACATATTGGAATCTATAAATATTCATTTTTCATGTTGCAAAAATTTGAACACTTTAAAGGTGCATCCAAAAGAAACATTTAACAAGTAAATGATGACTTCAAGTTCATTCTTTCATTTATCTATATGATCTTTGTATTTATGTTATTTTTAAAAGGGTGTAGGTATTTTTTGATAAAATCTTGAATAACAAACTAGTCAAAAGGAAAAGTTGAATGGACTCATTAAACAAATAGATGGTTCTCTCTTTAATTCACATTCATTCATCTACTTCCTCTATTATTATATTATGCCTACATGTAAAATAAAATTAGTGATGAATTTGTATACTTGTAGAAATTATATCATGATCATTAGTCGATCATTACTGTCCGTGAAATGATTTTTCATCAATATAAAACCTACGTAAAGTTTAAAATAATTTTTACTTACACTCATCATGAATATTATAATAATATGATTCGTTTAACCCCCGTTTCAATGTTTTTTTCCTATGAACTTAAATGTTTGATTTAATTACATGGTTTATGTTTTAAGCCTACATTTAAACGTATGAATGAATTTGGTTTTGATACATGATTTAAAAAATTTAAAACGTATAAATTTATAATATATCATGAATAAAGCCCGTGCATCGCACGAACCATGCTGACTCGTACTATAAAAAAATGAGACTTGATAATTCATGTGAAAATACATCCAAAGCATTTATTTTGCTGAACATGTATATTCCACACCCAATCATGAAAATACGTATTCTCTTTATCTTTTTCAAATGATCGAGAATAAATTTACTTCGAGTCTATCCCATTCATATCCTAAAGACATGAGATTAGACGTATTTAGTTATATTAAGATCGATTTCCTAAAAATTGTAAAAATTTATGAGATGCATTAAATGTATTTTTAATTGTTCAGGAAATTTGTCTTCAAAACTTAGTATGTCATTGTCAAACACACGCTGAACTTACTATGACCATCTGAACTCTTAGGGGGCGTTTGGCTCGACGTAATCTTCCGTAATGTAATTGGATTCGGTTTTAATTGAATATGGTTACGCGTTTTGCTACCAAAGATTCGAGTTAGAATTCAAATCAATACTTAAGCATTTTTTTAAAAAAAAAACTTTTTTAAATTCTTTTTTTTATTTTTTAGTTTTTTATTATTATTATTATTTTAAATTTTTTTAGGTTTTAAAAAAATTATTTTTTAGAATTTTTAAATTATTTTTAATATTTTTAAACGATTTTTCAAATCCGAATCATACAAAATATTAAAATTTGTTAGTTTTACTAAAGTACCGTAATTGAATTAATAGGATGTTGGGATGAAATTCAATTACAACGAATATCGTAATTCGAAATTACAATGTAATTGAATTACGGGAAAAAAAATGTTCATCCAAACGTCCCTCCGTAATGTAATTAAATTATAATTACGGAAGATTACGTCAAAACAAACGGGGCCTTAGTCACTCTTTGATTCCGCACGGAGATAGTGATTGTTAAATCTTTTCTTATTCAAATAGTTACTGAGATGATAAGAATCTTCACATATCAGCTATATATCTAATCACCCTAACTCGAAACATTTCTTTAGATTATCTTGTAAGTATGTATGTTTATCTTGATTAAATTTATAATAAGTAAAGGTTTATAGTGACCCAACAAGAACTATAGAAGTGTTATTAAACTTGTCTTTGTCTGTCACACCCCGCCAAAACTGGTTTTGCGGAAGAGCGGGCGTGCGACTTACATCAGATGTCACAACAATCGATAATAGTAAATCAACGCAAATAAAATGGATTACCAATAGTTAACGTTTCCAAACAAAAGTAGTAGTTTTTAATAAATAAAGATTTTTTTTTAAAATGGTAATCCGAATGCGTTTGAATGCTAATAAAGCTTCAACTTATATTTCCTGAGAAAACATATTAGAAAAAGTGTCAACACAAAGGTTGGTGAGTTCACAGGTTTTATGACTCTTTAAATCGATCTTTGATTTACATCAAAGTGTTTATTGGTATGATTTTTGTAGTAAAATAACTTTAAATACCGTTTCAAAACCATGAAACCGAATATACACATGTTTAGTGCTTAAACCCTTTTGTAAATTGTTTTAACTTTATAAAACACGATTTGCACATGATCAATGCGTAAAACCATTCAAGTTTAATACAAAACTATGTACATTCAAGTTCACCTGTTTCAAATCCATGAAAATTGTTTAATTTAGTGTGTAATCCCTTATAGGCTAGCTAGGTATACAAGTTAAAGTATAAGTTCATGAGCCTGTAATCAAATCCACGACGTTGTCGAATCCATGACGTTTTAATAGACACCGTACTAGTACAAAAATAGCTTTTAGCCACGGTTTTTTTTAAACAACCTCGCCACAGGTTCACATGTTCACGTGGCTAAATATCACAAATAATGTTCTAATGTTGTTTTAGCCACATTTTAACTAAATTATTGTGGCAATTGTAATTTAGATTTGAACACTTTAGCCACGATTTAACATGATAAACGTGTCCATTGCTAGCCACGGTCATGTAGCGTGGCCATATGTAACACTTTCGCCATGATTTTTTTTGTTAAAACGTGACATTATATTGTGACGGTTAATACGTGAGGCGAAAGACAAACATTTAGCCACATGAATCAACTACTTGTGTGACCAAAAATTGGTTTTCATTTGCCACATGAAATTCATTGTTGTTGAAAGAAGTATATAGCCATGGTCGTGTGTGTTATGTGGCTATACAATAAACAATAGTCACTCAAAACTTTTTTTTTTGTCTGTGTGGCTATATGATGGATATTTATCATACCCTAAATCAAATCAAGATAAAACTAAAATTGTGTGTGGCCATAACCTAAATAATAGCGATGGTAAAGGTAGAATTAAAATTATGTCTCTATAATTAGTTTATAATCACCATTTTATCATATATAAATGTGTGTTTACAAGTAACAAATTGTCACGTTAATAATGTTAAATGTGGCTAAATATTATCTGGGGTCACATATATGTGATAACGATTTATGTGGCTAAAGGGCCAAAAATAGCCATGATTAAGTGTGATACTAGTATTTGTGGGCATATGTGTTTATTAGCCACATGAAGTCTTTGTTGTTGAAAGCTAGTATATAACCACGATCATTATTGTGTGTCATGTGGCTATAGGACAAAATAAAGTCACTCAATTTTTCATGTGGCTATAACAAGATTATGACTACAGTTAAATTGATTATGTGTCTAAAAGCAACCAATTGCCTCGTTAATTGGTTTAAATGTGGCTAAATGTTGTCCCACATTGCTATTTGTATGAAAGTTAGGTGAATTACTTTCACTATAAAAAGAAGTGTGCACCAACTATGTTGAAGCCATTAAAGCTTGAGTCCCTTATGCCTTTCACGTTGTGTGGCCATTTCACTTAAGACTCGGTGCAGTGCAATTCTTTGGCCGACAATTTAACGGTTTAAATCGGGTTTTTACTCGGGTTTAACTATTACCAATCGGGTTTGACAGGCCAAGAAGGAAATAATAACCATGTTAGTATATTTTTTAGTGTGGCCAAATGATATCAAAAGTCACGTATTAAAAATAATTTAATGTGGCTATAGGTTAAACTATAGCGACAATTACAAAAACCTTACGTGCCTATAAGAACTCTACGGTCACCCTCAACATAACTACACGTGACAATACACAATAGATTAGTCACATTGTATATAAAAATATGTGTCTAAAATCGGGCTTGTAGTCACCATCAATATAACGATATGTGGCTATATGGTAACCATTAGCCACAATTTACAATAAATTGTGTCTCTAAAAGTAGGATTACAACTATTGTCATTTTAATTACATATGACTATATGGTAACCATTAGCCACGGTTGTATGTTAGCGTAGCCATATATGCACTTTAAAACGCGAGAGAATAGACTACGCTTTTGATGTAAAATAAAACCGTGGCTAATTACATATAGCCACAGTTTTTTGTAGTGGCGATTGATGTTTTTTGACTAGAGCGACTAGCCATGAGCGGGGGATCAAGCGCGAATAGTACTACTCATATATTCGTTGGCTAACTATAGTTGATGATTACAGTAATGTTAGATCTAAACGATCTTGCGTTAGGGGCGTCTATCAACTCATGATTATACAAAGATTAATATCGCAAAGTATATTTTTTCATACAAGTCTTTGTAGACCTTCTTTGAAAAATACTTGATTAATTATGTCTTTTTAATAACCAGTTATCTCAAAAGATTGTTTATCCCAGTTTTCGTAAAGATTGATTGTATCAAAATATTGTTCTTGATTGTATCAAAATATTGTTCATAAATGTTTTTCAAAAAATAAGTTATACTAAAATATTGTTTATGCATGACTCATTTTTATTAAAATTTATCAGTGTCATTTATGCATTTATAAAACAATAATATGTTTCTCACCCCAAAACGGTTAAAATACAGTAAAAGTGGGGCTGTAGAACTCACCTGAGTTTTGCTAGCAAATGCAACACGACAAAAGAATGATTTTCATCAATGATTCCTAGAGCCCTAAACACAAAAGAATGAAATTATAAAAGACGGCTATACAAGCACGTCTATGCCAGTGGTTCACTCCAATGATTCACCTTATAATGTTGTTAAGCGCAAATGACTAGTTAGTGGATTTATAAAATATATATCTATATATATTTTTAAACTTTTATGTATCCCATTTTTAAGTTTTTTTAATTTATTTAGTACATATGTATACACATTTTCATATTTAAAACGGATATTTAGATATATGGTCATCGAGGTCAGTGCATGAATCAAATTATTAAACATTTAAATTATTATTTATCTCGTTAGAATGATTCATGCAAGGGGTACAATCACGTTTCAACATATTTCATACAAATTTCTTGATATATCATATTCATTTTTTAGTTCTTATAATTTTCACATAGGCATTTACTTCTACAATCCTCGTGTAATTAATTAATTGATTGTGACTTGACGTGAATTAACGACTTCTCGGTGTATTTTGAGTTTTAGACAAAGTATATATTTGTTTGAGTAACATTTCATTAGGAGTGAACATCTACTAGCATAAGTACATATAATAAGAGTGAAAATGAAAATGGAGGTGTTTGTCTCACAAAGTTTTTCGGTATGGATGTTTGAGACTTTGGTGTGTTGTTCCTTCTTCTCCATGACACAAAGTGGATGACTATTCTTGAGAAACTTCTTAAAATGAAGTGAAAGTGAGTATAGTAGAAAATCTAAGCATGAAACAAAGTATAAACAAAGAATTCAAAGCTTACACAAAGCATGTAAAAACTTTAAAAAGTGGACAGCAGATTGAGAAGAAATTTCGACTGATCTATTGCAACTTGATGAGTGTTTTGAAGGTGTGATGTTGTAGAGGGAGTTCTATGGTGATGTGGCAACTTGAATCACCAAATTTGGAGTTAAAATGAAGCACTACAAAAAAATTCTTGAATAGCTACGGACAAATTCGGTAGCAAAAAGCTGATTTTCCATAGCAAAAACTGATTTTCCGTAGCTAATCAGGATTTTCCGTAGCTAATCAGCAAAATTCCGTAGCAAATTTCTTCCTCGCAAATGAGTTCCGTCGCAATTTCCGTAGCTATACCGGATTTTTCTTGTAGTGAAGAAGTTGTGATGTTTTGAAGTTTGGATGTGGGTAGGAGATGCAAAACCGGGATTTTGTTTTTGGAAGGATGTTCTTGAGTGCTTTTTATAAAATGCGGGTGGAATAGAAGTTAAAAAATGAGTGTGTTTCATTATGGTAAATAAGTCATAGTTGGGTAAAGGGAGTTATTTGGAAAGACAAACTAGCATAAAATTGGTAAGGCTAAATAAGGGACGGTGGACATTTTAGAAGGTAGGGAAAACATAGAAAGGAGCAATTAAACAACCAATTTGTGTAAGTTAGAGTGCAGGGAAAGTGGAATTGGGTAAGGATGAAGACAAAAATGTTTGACTTCTATTTTGGCGTGAAAAAGCTTTTCTTTTTATTTTAGATTTATTCTTTTGGGTATTTAAGCTAATTAGTGGTGTACTAGTTTAGATTTAATTAAGTGTTTGAGGTGTATTAGTTTTAGTTTGGTAATTACGTGATGATTAATTACTTGGTTATGTTAATTACCCGAGTTTAGTTTTCATTATCCCATATTAAATTTTGTAGCTTCTTAATTTTACGCGAGTAGCGATCCATGCTTTATTTCTCTATATAATTTGTTAGGTTATGATATATTGCATTGTAAAAATATACAATTTATATTTTTAATTGAATCGTATATAATTTCCATTACATTACCAGCTCGCTAAATTTATGGTTTGACCGGGATAAATTACTATCAAACTGACGTGTGCATAAATAGGTTATTACAGACACCAGACACGAGTTTTCGATAGACAAAAGTGATAAATATATGCTATCATTAGTGGACAAAATGTTTTACGAGTGATCTCGGTTACAATCCGTGTCGTGTCAATTACCCGTTTCCGTGGGTTGTCACATTGTCTAACCTTTGTAAGGACGATCTGATTAATTTGAGTTACTTTTTCCGTTGAAATATAACTTGAAATACATGCAACCGAGCTTATTAATCTAAAATTGTAAATAGGCCAAAGAATTACGATGATTGTTATAAGAATTTAGCAAAAGCCAAAAACACCTTTAAATTATCTTAGCTTTTTTGTCTTCATGTGAGACAATAATATTATAATTATAAGTGTACGTTTTCTAGGCCATGCCGCCATGTATCAATGTTTTCAGAATATACCGTCTTTGTATATATACCCACCAAAAAATCCTTTGTATCGACAAAGTTTTCTACCTCGTATTTTCCTCCAGCAGCCTCTAACCGTCGATTTGCTCACCAATCTCTGCCGGTGACTCCAAACTACACACACAGATTTAGTTGTTAAATTCCCAAGATTTTGAATTTTTGTAAATGCTTAATTATCAGATTTAGTTCTTAAATTCAGTCTTAGCATGCACACGAGGACAAAGCGATAGTTCCACATTTCAATCCGGTTGGGCCTCGACTGATGGAAGGTATTAAAAAGAGCTTATGATCATTCATAAATAAACCAATTTATGCGTGTATCAAAACATAGTGTATGAAATATATCGTGTTTGGTTAATTTATCAGCTTATTTTAAATAAACCCGAGACTCTCTAAATAATTTTTTTCAAAACATTTTATTAAAACATCTTAATAAGTTGATGATCAGCCTTTTAGTTGGAATAGTGCATCAGTTCATATGTGAACGTACAATTGTATTATTTATTGGTTAAGCATCTTTGAATAGTTATGCCTTAAATTTCGTTAAACATCTTTGAGTAGTTATGCCTCATTAAACACCTAAGGGAATGGTTAGCATATCCTTTATTTATTTAGAAAACTTAATAACAAGTACAAAAATCTAGCTAATTTGTTTCGCAAAAATCATTCAGTCCTATTCAACGACGAAAAGTCAAGGCTGTCTGAAAAAGATGAACTATCTAACAAATGATATATGTGGCAATTCAGGTCGGAGGCCGGTCAAAAACTTCTAAACTGAAGTTGACATATTTTTATAAACGAGTCAGATATCACAACTCTAGCATGTTTATTTTCAAACTGAACACGACACATTATATAACTCGTTTAATTAAACATGTTAGCGGTTTGGATTATAAGTTAAACATCTCAAACATGTCGAATTTTTAAATATGTATGCAAAACTATTAAAGTATATTTATTTTTCAAATATACATATTTTAAAACATTTTTCAATAATTAATTAGGTAACCCATTTAAATTATAATTAACCCGTAACAAACCCGTTTAATAAACGGGTCGATTGAGTCGACCAAAATCTGACTGGAAACTTGTTTGCCCCAACTATAACTTGTTTATACCAGTGTTCGTCTCAGGTCGGGTTTCGGGTCATATCAGAAATTATCACCCCGTCAAAGGGTCATGCTTATTCGTTAAAATAACCAACTATAGTTTAGCACTAATATTTACTGACTTTTGTTAGTTGTACCAACACAAGCTGCATCTCGGTTCACATGGACTATAAAAGATTTTTCAAAGTTTGATACAGAAAAGTGGTACTCTGATGTCTTTTCTGTTGGCGGTTTTAACTGGTATATTAGTCCGTCGCCTTAAAATATTTTTAATGTCAATATGTTTACGATTTTGCTCTTAAAATATGTGTATATTGTACTTACAGGCGAGTGCTCCTATATCCAAAAGGAACCAATACAAACCATCTGTCAGTGTACCTTCAAGCTGAGGATGCCTTATCATTGCCTTATGGTTGGCGTATATGTGCTCAATTTAGTTTCGTCGTTATTAATCAGATTTATGATCACTTATCGATTAGGAAAGGTAAACCACTTATCGTAATTCATAGCATCTTCTTGTAAATTTGTGAGGCTCCTGTTGCAAATAGTGTCCAACGTCATCAAATAAATGAGTTGACTGGTCAACGTACATTAAAATCCAACCGGGGTTGCTCTAGAGGTGCAACCGAACTCGTATCAATAAACAAACCGGGCTTTGATTAAATGTATAATCAAATGTGTAACGGGCTAGATAGACTAGAATAAGTTAATAGGTAATTAACTAATTATTCTATTGGGCTTAGTTTAATTAATGAATTAATTAAATAGACGGGCTTGGGCCAATTTGAGTCTCGTTCGTTCGTTGTCAACCTCAAGTGTGACTAAGTATAGGGGTTCTTACTTGAATCCTAGTTCGTTGACAGGTTCTGACTCGTACTAGATCTCAAGGATTAGCATCTCCGAGCACCGCTAATGTAAGTATTTATTTATTTATGGCTACCATAGATTCGTAGATCTAAGCGATCCTAATGTTCGTAGTTTATCGTATTAATTGTTTCTAAATTCCGTGACAAACATAGTGACGGTAAATTGGTACGAAACCCAACAATGGTATCAGAGCGTTGGTCCACGAATCTAAGAGTGTTAGATCTGAAATTCGAAAAAGGAAAAGTTTTTTTTTTTTGTTTTTGTTTATTTCGGTATTTCCGAAATTCGGAAATTAAATAAATAAATAAATTTATTTTAATTTAATTTTGTAAAATAGTTTTTTAATTAAAATATTGAAAGTGAATAATTGTTAAAAGGTTTTAAAATTATCAAGGTATTTTTCCATGATTATCTTACCAATTATTTAAAATCAGATTAAATAAAAGATTATATATATATATATATATATATATATATATATATATATATATATATATATATATATATATATATATATATATATATATATATATATATATATATATATATATATATATATATATATATATACATATATATATATATATATAGATATATGTATATATATATATATATATAATATATATATATATATATAATTTCAATTTTATATATAAATATATATTTGTTTAATGTTTTAAATAAATTAAAATTTATTATACATGTATATATTTTCGGATATATATTGATGTATTAGAATAAAAGATTTGAAAAGATAAAATTTATATTTACACTTCCTCCGTATCACAATAAGTGATACACTTTCTATTTATGTGAGTTTCACAATAAGTGATACACTTTAAAAGTTACATTTTTTGACAAAAATATGGGATCCAAACTTCACTAGCTATCCACTTGAATTAAATAAAATTACTCTTATACCCCTACCTTTACTTTTAAAATTCAAGAAAAGTGAGACACGTCATCCACTAACTATCTACTTTAATATATTTTAATCACTACTTTAATCTTTTGCCTCAAAACCCGTGAAAGCTCAAATGTTTCACTTATTGTGATACGGAGGAAGAATATATATTTCGGTATATATATATAATTATATAAATAGATTTGGTAAATATAGATAATTATTAGAAGGAGTATTAAACAAAGATATCAAGTTTAAATAGGGATATATACAAAGTGTATATATTCGAAAATTTTAAAAGATTTAGGGGATTTCGAATTTTGGATATTATTTAGATTTGATTTTTTATTTATATATAGTAATATAAAATATCTCCAAAAGAGATAAAATCTTAAATCTAAAGGATAATAAAATATATATTAGATATATATATATATATATATATATATATATATATATATATATATATATATATATATATATATATATATATATATATTTATTTATTTTGAAAATTCCCATATATCAAAATTATTTTGACATATTCCTCCGTTATAATATTATGTAAATAAAATGTATATTTAAATATTATAATACGATATAATTAATTAATTATTAAAAGGTGTGTCCTCGCATTTTAATAGAATTAAAAGAAATTATATGATACTTTAGTTAATTAGAATTAAAAGTCTAATTTTATATTATATAAAATTTATATATGTATAACTAAAGTCAATACATTATCAGTCATATCACAAGTAGGCTCACCCATAGTCTATATAAGCATATAAAGGATGAAAAGGAGAGATACAAGATCTATAACGGGGTTGCGTTTTTAACACGTCTTGCGCTGACCTTCCCCGCCGCTTCCATTGCTTTAGAATGGAGCTAACAAACGGACTTGATAGGAAAATGTCAAGATTAAAAGTATAATCATAACAATTAAACAAAATCTCTCGTTTAGTAATAAATGTGAAAGATTGTGCTCTCCATGAGAGACACGCACTCAAACTGTAATCTGATTAACGAAGCGCGTGCAATCGAGCCGGTACGTTAATTTTGAGATTATATTTGTGGATGATAAGATTCTCGCGATACCCAAGCGAACTTGAGCCGGGTCTCTTCGTGAGTGCTTTCATGGTAGATTCACCGTAAAATTCATGATCCACGGTATCCCTGTTGTGAATTTTGTGACGAGCATAGAATCGAGATTAACATGTCATTTTAAAAGATTAAAATGAATCTAAAATAACTAGGGATTTCATAGTGATTGAAATTAACATAAGTATATTTCCTTATGAAATTATTCGGTGTGAATTACGGCATCCCTCTTCACATCAAATAACGTAATGTTGGATCCTAGCATTAATTTGATTATTGGGTAAATAATATTAAGGATTATCAATAATAAATAAACTAACAAAGAAATTAATTTCTTTGTAGATGGCCAATCCAATCAACAACAACAACAATCAAAATCTTCCACCACCACCACCAACACTTCCACTACCACCACAAAACTCTAACTACCATCTACGGTCGTTGTTATCACGAGAGAAGCTCACTGGACTCAACTACATTGATTGGGTTCGTACACTGAGAATTACTTTAAGGTACGAGGGCAAGTAGTATGTCCTTGACGAAGAAATTCCTGAGATCACTGATGACTCGACAGAAGATGACATCAAAGCTTATGAGCAACATTATGCTGAGTCGGAAAAGGTTGCTTGCCTGATGCTCACCACCATGTCTTCTGAACTTCAAAAGGATTTTGAGAAGCTAGGCGCTTTCGAGATCAACAAACAGCTCAAACTGATGTTTCAGAACAGAGCAAGGCAAGAACGTTTCAATGTTGTCAGTTCCCTTGTGGCGTGCAAGTTACAAGAGGGGCAACCTGTATATGGCCACATCCAAAAGATGAAAAGCTACATAGACAGGCTGGAGAACTTGGGTGTCCCACTACCGAAGGAGTTGACTACTGACATGGTCCTGAACTCGCTTCCACCGTCCTACTCACAATTTATCGTTAACTATGACATGGGTGACATGGACAAGACACTCATGAAATTGCATGGTATGTTAAAAACTACCGAGGCAAGCTTAGTGAAAGCGAAAATCTCCACTCCTACTGCTCTTGTGCTGGCTATTTATTCTAGTGGTGCTAAGAAGAAGAAACGACCTTCTCCCAGTGGTAAAGGAAAAGACATAGTGGGATACAAGAAAAGGAAGGTCGATTATGACATAACACCATCGAAGAATCCGAAAGATGCCACGTGTTATTACTGCCAAGGGAAGGGCCACTGGAAAAGAAGCTGCCCAAAGTACTTGGATGATCTGAAGAATCAGAAAGTCCAAAAGTCTAGACCATCAGGTACTTTTATGATTGAACTTCATAGTGCTTCTATGTCTAATTCTTAGGTTCTAGACACAAGGTGTGGTACTGTCGCATTTTACTTTTGGTTTTGACAATGCAAATGGTTGCATTTTAGTTTATGAAAATGGTGTTTTTATATTCAAAGCTATTCCTTCTTCTGGCATATATGAAAGTGTTGTTTGCGTTAACAATAGAAATCTAATATTGAATGTTGATTCATCCAAAGATGTGTTGGATAAATCATGTCTATGGCACTGTCGCTTAGGCCACATTAACAAGAAAAGAATCGCCACACTCCAAAAGGATGGAGTGTTGGAATTGTTTGACCTCAAATCAAATGATATGTGCAAAATCTTGTTTACTTGGCAAGATGACAAAGGCGCCATTCACAGGGACTTGTGAAAGAGGAAAAAACTTGTTGGATCTTGTACACACTGATGTGTGTGGACCATTCAAGTCAAACACTAGACATGGTGAAAGATACTTCGTCACATATACTGATGATTTCAATAGATATGGATATGTTTATTTGATTAAACATAAGTCAGAAACATTTGAAATGTTCAAAGTGTTTCAAAACGAATTTGAGAATCAATTGGGTAAAAGGATTAAGATGCTCCGCTCCGACAGGGGTGGAGAGTATCTTAGTAAAGAGTTCATGGATCATCTGAAGAGTTGTGGAATAGTATCCCAACTATCACCTCCTAGAACTCCACAACTTAATGGAGTGTCTGAGAGGAGAAATCGAACGCTATTAGATATGGTTCGATCAATGATGAGTCGTGCAACTCTTCCAGTGAGCTTCTGGGGTTACGCCCTAGAAACAACAGCTCATATCCTAAACCTTGTACCAACTAAGAAGGTTTCTAAGACTCCCTCTGAAATGTGGACAGAGAATCCTCCATCGCTCCGACATTTGAAAATCTGGGGTTGTGAACTTTATGTAGGACATGATACTCATGAAAAACTGGAAAGCAAAATCAGAGAAGTGTCATTTCATTGGCTACCCACGTCAGTCTTTTGGATATTGGTTTTACAAACCGGATGAGAACAAAGTGTTCATAGCTCGAAGAGGATTCTTTCTTGAGAGATAGCTATTATCCAAAGAAGCTAGTGGGAGCAAGATTGATCTTGAAGAGTCTCAAGAATCAAGTAGTGAAATTGAAACGGAACCTATAGTTGACACTAGCACACAACCAGAGGATGAGAATCCCGTTGAATAAAATGATATAACTCCTAACATTCCACGTAGATCCTCTAGAGTTGTTCGCCCTCCTGAGCATCTTGGTGATTATTATGAATATCATATTGTTGAAGGCCATGCATCGACTGATAATGGTTTACCAGTTGATGATGATGAGCCATCAAACTATAAGGAAGCAATGGAAGGCCCTGAGGCCGATACATGGAAAGAGGCTATGGAAAGTGAGATTCAGTCTATGTATGACAACCAAGTATGGAACTTGGTTGACGTTACACCTAGCATTAAAACAGTTGGGTGTAAGTGGATCTTCAAGAAGAAGACAGACATGGATGGGAATGTGTACACCTATAAGGCTAGGTTGGTTGCAAAAGGTTATACTCAAACTCATGGGATTGATTATGATGAAACCTTTTCACCAGTAGCCAAGATAAAGTCTATCAGGATATTGCTTGCAATAGCTGCATTTCATGATTATGAAATTTGGTAGATGGATGTGAAAACTGCTTTCCTAAACGGAAAGTTAACTGAGGATGTCTATATGGCACAACCAGAAGGTTTTGTCCACAAGAAATATCCCAAGAGAGTGTGTAAGCTTGAGAAATCCATCTATGGATTAAAACAAGCATCTCGAAGTTGGAATCTTTGCTTTCACGAAAGAGTCAAACAGTTTTGATTTTCGAGAAGCGAAGATGAGTCATGTGTTTATTTCAAAGCTAGTGGGAGCACAGTAGTCTTCCTAGTATTATATGTGGATGACATATTTCTCATTGGCAATCACATTCCTACACTGCAAGATGTGAAGGCTTGGTTGGGAAAGTGTTTTGGAATAAAGGATCTAGGAGATGCAGCGTACATACTTGGAATTAAGATATACAGAGATAGAGAAAGACGTCTAATAGGATTAAGCTAGAGTACATACTTAGACAATATATTGAAGAGGTTTCATATGCTTGAATCTAAGAATGGTTATTTACCAATGAACCATGGCATAAGTTTGAGTAAGAGTCAATGTCCCAGCACTGAGTTAGAGCGGGATAAGATGAGTCGATTCCTATATGCTTCGGCTATAGAATCGATCACAAAGCAACTAAGTCGATCCATTCACAAAGCAACTAAGTCGATCCATTCACAAAGCAACTAAGTCGATCCAAGCATGATGAACACGCTAGGACGATAGGGATTAGATTTCAAAGTGACTTGTACTAGTTTATTTATTGAAACTGTATTACAAATATTAAATTGTATGAATGGATGATTTATTTATGGTGATTAAATAATGTGCAAGTATTCTATCATTCATATAGTATTTAAATTTGTGTTTCATTTTGCATGTTTAGAACATATTCCAAAATGGTCTAAGAAGATCATTTGAAAGTACACAGTCGATCATTTTCATGGGAATGAGAAATGAATTAAGATGTCATGGAGAGTGAGTAGATTGTTCATAGAGATTGAACATGGCATAGAGATTGTTGCTACTCTCATGAGCATTTAAATAGAGATTTTAAATGTTGGACCAATCCATGCTCAGAGTATTACCTCATTGACAAATTCAAAGGTAATAGTGAGACGGTAATATCATATAGGTCTTAAAACCTAGATACATTTGTCTCCTAGTATGAGTTCGTGATGCATTGGTTTGCTCCAACGCTATTCGTAAATGGTAGCTATACAGAGTACTTCCATGTGTCATGTAATGATTATGGTAGAGACAATGTAAGTCGAAGTTTATTCGCTCCTTCTTCTAAAGTGGAAAGAAGAGATATTTGTGGACCCCCTGTTGATTTGATGTGACAAATTAAAGAACCTGCGCAGGTCATGGCCAAATTGAAAGTTCAATTAGTAGTCTAATCAGTCATCATAAATCTTGATCAAGAAACATAGTCGTGATTAGAGATTGATGAGTGTCCGTGTCTCTAGTTACGGGATATCGCGAAGTGAAGGACATATGATCACTTATCTTAGGAACTGTATTCTGATGAGATTCAAAGTTCAACAGCTGCACTGATTGCACACTTTAAATTTATGTTTGACAGACGTTTATAGTTGATTTTTATAGTTGATGAGATGTCCAAGTGGGAGACTGTTGGAAATAGTGTCCAGCGTCATCAAATAAACGAGTTGAATGGTCAACGTAAATTAAAGCCCTACTGGAGTTGCTCTTGAGGCGCAACCGAACACGAGAATAAACGAACCGGGCTTTGATAAATGTATAATCAAATGTGTAACGAGATAGATGGACTAGAATAAGTTAATGGGTAATTAGTTAGTTATTCTAATGGGCTTAGTTTAATTAATGAATTAATTAAATAGACGGGCTTGGGCCAATTTGAGTTTGACTCAAATTAGGTAAGGTTTTAACCAAACCTTATAAATAGGGAGCTATGAGAATTGACCTAGTACACTTAACTTTGTCTTTTGTGCTTGCACCCTATTCGCCCCCCCCCCCCCCCCCCCCCCCGACCGGAACTACCGCAGCCGCCGTGCTCCACCGCCGTCGATCGAAAGAGTTTTTCGGTGGTGATTCGTTTAGGTTTTTTTCAAGGGTACTTTACACTACATTGTTGTGTATCGTCTTGTTCGTTTTCAACCTCAAGTGTGATTAAGTAGAGGAGTTCTTACTTGGTTCTAGTTCGTTGGCAAGTTCTGGCTCGTACTAGATCTCAAGGATTAGCATCTCCGAGCACCGCTAATGTAAGTATTTATTTATTAATAGCTACCTTAGATTCGTAGATTTAAGCGATCCTAATGTTCGTAGTTTATCGTATTAATTGTTTGTAAATTCCGCAACAAACATAATGACGGTAAATTAGTACGAAACCCAACAGCTCCATCTTAAAACTAGTTGGTCTTGAGATGTAACCTCAAAAACTTACATGGTATCAGAGCAAGGTTCTCTAGTAATTGGACAAAGGCCACACGAACTCCACGTAATGCTCAAATATCCACGTGTTAGGCGTGAAAAAAAAAAGATGTCATGCGTAAGGGGGCGTGTTGAGTAGTGTCCCACATTGGATAAACAATGAAAACGTAATGTGTTTATAAGGGTCATTGACTACATCTTTTACAACCAATTGATTTTAAAATGGAACTTAACAAACTTACACTTTTGAGAGTTGTAATGGCTTTTAAAGAAAAATTGTATTGTTTCTTACTAAATATTCATATTTTAACATGTTACTCATAAAATGTTAACATGTGGGATCCACTAATTTTCTTATTTTTATTTCATCCTTTAATTTATACACTTTTATCGATGAAATGTACAGGAAGTTAAGTAGGAATATTTTGTATGAACAAATATCATTTTCTCCTTTTTGAAAGTGTTTCAATTTTTTCCATTTTGCAGATACACAAGACGAGTTTAACATAAGAGAGATCCGTTGGGGTTTCAAGAATTTTATGCCTCTAAGCCAGCTAAATGCATCAAGTAAAGTCTATCTTTTACACGATACATTGATACTTAAAAGTGATATTATAGTCCGGTTACACAATATAAACAAGGAAATCGCAAATGCTTATATCGGCCTTAAGAATCAAGGTGCTACATGCTACATGAACTCACTTCTACTGTTGGAGCAAATCACAGATCAACTTAGTACTGATGCTGCAGTTGGTGATAATTATGTTTATTACTGACGGGGCAGAACATGTTACTACTGATGAAGTTGATACTGGTGTATACTATAACTAAAGTTACTACTGATCAATGCTTATTGAAGATACTACTGATCATTGTAGTTACTACTGACGATGTATCTGGACTTACTACTGATCACCAAGTTTACTACTGATCTTCATATTTACTACTGGTGATAAGTTTTACTACTGACAACGCATATTTGGAACAAATCAAGTCCGAGATCTTCGCAGAGATAGTTATAGAATGTAAATCAATGTATATCGTTTATAATTAGATGTAAATCGTATCCTAGAATAACTAGGGTAAATAGTTTAGCTTCAAGGACTATTATATATAGTTCCTTACGAATTGTAAACGTACGTGTGTATTGTTAACTCGATAATATACATTGAAGCTTTTTGTGAAACTGTGTTCTTAATATTCTTACATATTGTTCTTACAGTTCATCGTTCGTAATACATTGATATAGTGTTGATCCGCTGCAACTTCTATCATCAATTAGATCTAAGGTGTTTATTAACTTGTCTATAGTTAATCGATCCTGACAAGTGGTATCAGAGCACGGTGGCTCAGATCTGGAATGAAACAAGAAGTTATCAATGATCACATGAAGAGTCAAGCATACAAATTAAGAAGATGTTAAGGTTGTATTTATTTATTTATCGTACAAGAATCTACTTGTTTATCAAACATACAAAACGTTTATTATGCTGCTCATGGTTCGGGTTCTGTGAAAGTTGATATTAGACGAATGTGTCGGGAAGCAATAAGATTTTAAAAGGAGTACTTGGAAAGAAAAAGAAATAAGAAATTTCGTGGTAGGTAGATAAGTTCAGCTATAAAGAAAACATTTGGCTTATTCGTTGATTCATGAAGTGTTGGTGGTAGGGTCAAATTTGTTACTAATCAATTTGTTACTGAAGTTATTTATGATGCCAGCAGTATTTATGGGATCTTATTTAAATTATGATCCACAATGGATCTATTTCCTACTGCCACTAAAAGGAAGACAAAATTACTACTGACTCAAACATCAGTAGTAATGATTGTATATTTAGTACTGATCTAGCATATCAAATACTACTGCTATGTCAATTAGAGGTGTTACAAGATATGACGTTGCTAATTAAGACTAGAAGATTCCTAGCTAATTCTACAAGTTATAAGTTTTGTCAAATCAAATAGGGGAAGATTGTTAGGAATATTCTAGATGATATTCCTTGAGATTTGATGTGTCAAAACTTGGAAACTACAAGGACCTAAATTGAAGATATTAAAGTCGAAATTTGAATGAAGATTTAGGAGATAATCATAAATGTAAAAGATATAGAATATCTTTATTTGTTTAAAAGATTTAGTTATTATCTTTTCCTTGTAAATCTCTAGGTTTTCTAGTATATAAAGAAACCTAGAGGTATAGAATTAGATGTTCTTGTAACCCACGTTTTAACGTGTTTGTGTGTGTACTCTAAGCCTCAAGGTCGTTTGATCCTGTTTAACGAAAAACCGTTCTACATATTTATATATAGAATTGGGGCTTTTAGTAATCATTGTATATAAAGATGATGATGAAACCTTGTTTAGCTATACAAATATGTTTATCTAATTCCTCAATTTTATGTTTTGTATATGCTTATTCCAGATCAAGAACTAACTATTCTTGAGCCTAAAGATCTACGGTTATATCGAGTTGTTCTAAACTCAGCAATTGGTATCAGAGCACGGTGGCTCAGATCTGGAATGAAACAAGAAGTTATCAATGATCACATGAAGAGTCAAGCATACAAATTAAGAAGATGTTAAGGTTGTATTTATTTATTTATCGTACAAGAATCTACTTGTTTATCAAACATACAAAACGTTTATTATGCTGCTCATGGTTCGGGTTCTGTGAAAGTTGATATTAGACGAATGTGTCGGGAAGCAATAAGATTTTAAAAGGAGTACTTGGAAAGAAAAAGAAATAAGAAATTTCGTGGTAGGTAGATAAGTTCAGCTATAAAGAAAACATTTGGCTTATTCGTTGATTCATGAAGTGTTGGTGGTAGGGTCAAATTTGTTACTAATCAATTTGTTACTGAAGTTATTTATGATGCCAGCAGTATTTATGGGATCTTATTTAAATTATGATCCACAATGGATCTATTTCCTACTGCCACTAAAAGGAAGACAAAATTACTACTGACTCAAACATCAGTAGTAATGATTGTATATTTAGTACTGATCTAGCATATCAAATACTACTGCTATGTCAATTAGAGGTGTTACTACTGATCAGTAACAATTCCGATTACTACTGATCGTGTTTCAATTTTACTACTGATCGATTAAATACACTACTGATCAGTAGTATATCAGGTTACTACCGGTCCTATTCGAAAATGCTACTGATCAGTAGTAAATGAAGAATCAACACTACTGATCAGTAATATACATATTACTACTGCTGCGTTGACTGATCAGTATTAATCAGTACTGACCGAAAAAAATTTTGAAGAAAATTTTGTACTGATTTCTTCCTCATAACCGATACATCATACTTTGGAAAACATGACACACACCATGTTCATTCCATACCACGATTTATTGATTGTATTTGGTTAATCACTTGTTAATTTTTATTGTTTATAAAAAGAGAATGAAAATAACTTGTGATATTAATGTGAAACGAATCACATTATTCACACACACAGGTTGAAGGCTTGATGAAGATAAAGGAAAGTTCTATAGTTGTTACATATTTGATCTTTATCAGTTGATTACAGAAGATAATTGATTATATTTTATTTGAAGAAGAAGTTGAAAGTCTTACTACATAAGATGTTATGTAAAGATGTAACTGCAATTTAACACTCTTAACGAAAAGATCTGTTGAAGGCTAAGATAAGAAAGTCCCTCATACAAGATTATGACGTTGCTGATTACTATATTTAGACGGAATGTGATGCTTAGTTTGAGTTTCTACTTCAACTTCAAATAGAAGATAGTTGGTTTACAATGTGATTGATATAGTCTTGAAGAACAGAAGAATGATATCACACTTTTAGGGGAAGAAAAAGTGTTGATCATTCAAGGGGAAGTTCAAGTTTCTCGGATTTATTTGATTATGTCAAAAAGGGGAAGAGACTAGAAGATTCCTAGCTAATTCTACAAGTTATAAGTTTTGTCAAATCAAATAGGGGAAGATTGTTAGGAATATTCTAGATGATATTCCTTGAGATTTGATGTGTCAAAACTTGGAAACTACAAGGACCTAAATTGAAGATATTAAAGTCGAAATTTGAATGAAGATTTAGGAGATAATCATAAATGTAAAAGATATAGTATATCTTTATTTGTTTAAAAGATTTAGTTATTATCTTTTCCTTGTAAATCTCTAGGTTTTCTAGTATATAAAGAAACCTAGAGGTATAGAATTAGATGTTCTCAGAACCCACGTTTTAACGTGTTTGTGTGTAAAAACCTAAGCCTCAAGGTCGTTTGATCCTGTTTAATGAAAAACCGTTCTATGTATTCATACATAGAATTGGGGCTTTTAATGATGAAAACTTGTTTAGCTATACAAATCTGTTTATCTAATTCCGCAATTATATGTTTTGTATATGCTTATTCCAGATAAGAACTAACTATTCTTGAGCCTAAAGATCTATGTTTATGAAGAGTTATTCGATCTTCACAATTGGTATCAGAGCTTATTAACTTGTCTAAGGTGTTGATCCGCTGCAACTTCTATCATCAATTAGATCTAAGGTGTTTATTAACTTGTCTATAGTTAATCGATCCTGACAAGTGGTATCAGAGCTTATTGGTTCTAGATCTACTATTTGTTAAGAACAACAAAAAGTTTTAATCTTTAAAACACACACATTATTAATCATGACTGATAATAATGAAAGCACTCAGGCCAACAAAATTCCCATTCTCACTCCCAATAACTTCGGGATGTGGAAGAATCGTATTAAGCAATACATGCTTATTACAGATTATTCCATGTGGGAAGTAGTCTGTGAAGGAAACAAAACTGGTCAACTTCAAGCAAGCAGCTCTGCAACTGAGGCAGACAAACTTAAATGTGAGAAGGAGAAGAAAGATAAAGGCATCGAACTCAAAACTCTAAGCACTCTATTACTGGCCATTCCTAATGATTATCAACATCTCTTTGTTGAATATGATGATGCAAAAATACTATGGGAAGCACTGAAGAAGAGATTCGTTGGGACAAAGAGCACCAAGAGGAATATGAAGTCTGTTCTCAAACAAGACTTTGAAAATTTCAAAGGAAAGCCCAATGAAACACTCACTCAAGTGTTTGACAGATTCAACAAACTAATTGGTGAACTCAACCAAGTTGGTGTAAAGATGGACCAAGAAGATGTCAACATGAAGTTCCTAAGGTCTCTTAGTGAAGAATGGGCCATGTACACAGTGGTGTATAGACAAAGAGATGCTTTAGAAGAAAAGGAGTTAGATGAACTCTATAATGATCTCAGAGTGTTTGAAACTGAGGTAAATCACAAAAACCCTTCTATTTCTTCTAACAATGCTGCTTTTGTGTCTAGTACAGGTCAAGGACAAGAAACCTCCACAGGAAAGACTGCAGATTCTGAGGATACTGCAAGAGAATCCTTCTTCACTAGTCATGTGCACACTGCATTGATTAGTGATGACTTGGAACAATTGAATCCAGATGATCTTGAGGAAATGGATCTTAAATGGCAGATGGCTATGCTGAGCCTAAGGACCAAAAGATTCTTAAAAAGAACTGGTAGGACAAGCCTAAATTTCAACAAAGGTGACAAAGCAGGATTTGACAAAACTAAAGTCAAGTGTTACAACTGTAACAACCTTGGTCACTTTGCAAAAGAATGTCCTCAACCAGACAAAAGATCAAAATCAACTGCTCTTGTGTCACAACAAGGACAAGGCTATGACTGGAGCTTCCAAGCAGAAGAGCATGCTCAAAATCAAGCTCTCATGGCCTTTACTGAAAACAAAACTGAGGTAAAATCTAAACCTTGTACTCCTGAATGTGCTAAAATTATTAAAAATCTAGAAAAAGAAAACAATAAATTAAATGAAGATTTAGCAAAAGCAATCAGAAGAAATCATGAGTTTGATGGTGTGATTGCTGACCAAGAACATCAAATAAAGGTGTACAAGATGATTGATCAACGGATCAAGGAAGAATTGCTTCAAGCTGTGGATGAGAAAGAGTTCTATGAAACAAAAAATAAAGAACTAACAAGTAAATTAGAAGAATGTCAGCTTGAAATTGAACAAAATAAATTAACAATTAAAAAGTTTGAAAGAAGCACTAAAATTCTTGATGAATTAACTAATAATCAAACTACAGAAAAAGTTGTTCATGGGGTGGGATATCATGCTGTACCACCTCCATATAAAATCATTCCACCTCTTAAAAACAGTTCAGAAAGAATCATTAATGAATTAAAAACTGAAAATCAAACTGAATCATCTAATGAAACATCTGAATCAAATAATTCTTCTGATAATGAGCAATCAATTGAATTTACTATATCTCAAAGTGAATCACCAAAATCAATTGATACAAGTTTTCACACAGTTCCAAGTCCAAATGAATCTCCCAAATATAATGCAGATAATGTACCAAAAATTTTAACAAGGGGGAATGAAAGAAACAAAAATCAACTCTTAGACCAAAGAATACCTGAAGGTGCTAAAAATAAGAAACTAAGATGTGTTATATGCAATAAAATGAACCATTTAGCAAAGGATTGTCACTTCAATCCAATAAACTGCAAAGAGTTAAAAGAATTTAAAGTTTTTAAAGAAAATGCTAAGACTCAAAAGTTAAAAGTTACTACTGGTCCTTCAGTAGTAAATAAAATTAAAAATCCAATTGTTGAAGATCCAAGATTTGGAAGAAGTAAACCAAGGTTTGTGCAAAACAGAAGAGTTGGAAGCCCAAAGAACAGCAATTACTTCAAGAATAATGGAAAATCCAATCAAAATAAACAATATTTTAAATTTTCCAACACCAGTAGAAACTCTAACAAATTTACTACTGGTGTTAACCCTAATTATAATGCTGTATGGTACCAATACAAGAATACTACTGGTACAAACCCTAATTTTAAGAATACTACTGCTCCCAAAATAAATTTCAAAAATACTACTGGTAGTAACTTTAAAAACACTACTGGTCATTCTAAACATGGTAAGTACCCAAATACTACTGGTCCATCAGTAGTAAAGTATTCAAAAGCTAAAAATCATGGGTATAAACCAAAGTCAGTAGGAAATTCTCACACCAGTAGTAACTACAAAAGGGCAGTAGTAAAACAAAACACCAGTACTAAACAAGTATGGGTACCAAAAGTGTTTAAAGCTTATTTCTCAAAGGATGAACCCAAGACATATAAAGCTTGGGTTCCCAAACTTAACTAATCCTTTACTCAATTGTGCAGAGCATTCAGATCCCAGAAGAAGGAAGAACATGGCATATTGATAGTGGATGCTCAAGGCACATGACTGGAAATCTGCAAATTCTTAAGGATTTCAAGTCAGTTGATGGAGGATATGTGGCATTTGGTGAGAATCCCCAAGGAGGTAAGATTACAGGTAAAGGTACTGTTACTAATGGAAAAATTACCTTTGATGATGTATTTTATGTAGCTGAATTAAAATACAATCTTGTCAGTGTGTCTCAAGTTTGTGATAAAAAGAACAAGATTCTTTTCACAGACATTGAGTGCATCATTCTTTCTCCTGATTTTATTTTAGATGAAAAATATGTTGTTTTAAGAACTCCAAGGAGAAACAATGTGTATTGCCTAGATATAGGGGGAGAACTCATTTCTACAAATGAGGTCAACTGTTTTATATCCAAGGCAAACACCACTGAATCAGAACTATGGCATAGAAGGATGTGTCACACAAATTTTAAAAACATGAATAACTTAGTAAAAAGAAATCTAGTCATTGGACTACCTCAAAAACAATTCATGTGTGATCATCATTGTGTTGCATGCCTAAAAGGTAAACAACACAAGACTTCTCATAAGTCCAAAATTGTTAACTCTATTTCTGTTCCTTTACAGCTCTTACATATGGACCTTTTTGGACCAACAAATGTAATGAGTATTGGAAAGAAACAATATTGTCTTGTTATTACTGATGACTTTTCCAGATATACATGGGTTTTCTTTCTCAGGACAAAGGATGAAACAAGTGAACTCATCAAGAACTTAATTGTTAAACTGGAGAACTCATCTGATCAAAAAGTTAAAGCCATAAGATGTGACAATGGCACAGAATTTAAGAATACTAACTTAATTAACTTTTGTGATCTTAAAGGTATTGACAGGCAATACAGCTCACCCAGAACTCCACAACAAAATGGTGTAGCTGAAAGAAGAAATAGAACCATCATTGAAGCAGCAAGATCAATGCTTGCAGACTCAAAATTACCAATCACTTTTTGGGCAGAAGCTGTCAATACTGCTTGTTACGTTCAAAACAGAGTATTAATAGTGAAGCCACATTTTAAAACACCATATGAACTTTTTAATAAAAGAAAACCTTCTATAAATTTCTTAAAATCATTTGGTTGTCCTTGTACTATTTTGATTACAAGAGAACAAATTGGTAAGTTTGACTGCAAAGCTGATGATGTAATATTTGTGGGATACTCTACTCAAAGTAAATCATACAGAGTGTTCAACAAAAGATTAAGAATAATTGAAGAAAGCATTAATGTATCCTTTAATGAAAACATTGCTAATGAACAAGGAAATGGTCCAAATTGGCTATTCAACATAGACAATCTAACCAAATCCTTTAATTCTAATATGAATTTCAATACAGGTAATTCAAACTGTCACAGTCAAAAGGAAGGAACATCATCAGTTAATACTGGTCAAGAAAAGATGAGATACATAATAGTTGATACTGCTCCCATAGTTAATACTGATGTCAGTAATAACTCAAATATTGAAAGCAGTAGTAACTCTGAGAATGAGGACAGTAGTAATTCAAATACTACTGGTACCAGTAATAGTACTCAAAATACCACTGGTCCCAATAATAACCTAGATTCTCAAGATACTACTGATACCAGTAACAACTTCAATACTACTGATCTCAATGAAGATGATAGCAGTAGTAACTCTGACCAAGATAATGATGAACCAAATACTAATGACAATGAAGGATCTCAAGAAGAACAACTACCTGAGGCAAATGAGTCCAACCTTGAAAATCAACTAGTGGTTGATAAAGCTACAACAACAAGGACTCAAAAGAACCATCCATTAGACCTTGTTCTAAGTGATGTTAACTCACCACTTCAAACAAGAAGCAAATTAAACAAAAGTTTAACTGCAAATATGTGTAATATAAGCTTAATTGCTAATGAATGTATGTATGAATGCTTTCTGTCTCAGGATGAACCAAAGAAGATTCAACAAGCAATGAAGGACTCAAACTGGATTGAGGCAATGCAAGAAGAGCTTCTTCAATTCAAGTTACAAGCTGTTTGGACACTTGTACCTCTACCAAAAGGAAAAAGAGCCATTGGAACCAGATGGATCTTTAGAAATAAGAAAGATGAAAGAGGCATAGTGATCAAGAACAAAGCCAGACTTGTAGCCCAAGGATACACTCAAGAAGAAGGTATAGACTATGATGAAGTATATGCTCCTGTTGCCAGAATTGAAGCTATAAGAATATTCCTAGCATATGCTTCATTCAAAAGGTTTAAAGTCTATCAAATGGATGTGAAGAGTGCTTTCCTGTATGGGAAGATTGAAGAAGAAGTTTATGTTTGCCAACCTCCAGGATTTGAAGATCCAAAACATGGTGATTATGTGTTCAAACTTGATAAAGCTCTTTATGGCCTACATCAGGCACCAAGAGCATGGTATGACACACTATCATCATACTTATTAAAGAACAATTTCAAAAGAGGAGCCATTGATAAAACTCTATTCACAAAGAAAGTTAAAGATGATATCCTACTGGTACAAATCTATGTAGATGATATCATCTTTGGCTCAACCAATGATTTACTATGCAAAGAATTTGAAGAACTGATGCAGATTAAATTCAAGATGAGCTCTATGGGTCCAATGAATTTCTTCCTTGGACTCCAGGTTAGTCAAAGAACAAATGGTATTTTGATTAATCAATCAAAATATGTGAAAGACATCTTGGAAAAGTTTGATATGAAAGACTGTAAGAGTGCAAGTACTCCAATGGAAACACACAAACACCTACATCCTGATATTGAGGGGGAGGATGTAGATGAACACTTATATAGATCAATGATAGGTTCGTTGATGTACTTAACTGCATCAAGACCTGATATTATGTATAGTGTTTGTGTGTGTGCAAGGTATCAAGCAAGACCTAAAGAACTACACTTGCAAGCTGTCAAAAGAATATTCAGATACTTGAAAGGCAAACCATCACTTGGTCTATGGTATCCACATGATTCACCCTTTGAACTCATAGCCTACACAGATAGTGACTATGGAGGTGAATGTCAAGACAGAAAATCCACTACTGGTGGATGTCAATTCTTTGGATCAAGACTGGTGTCATGGCAATGTAAGAAACAAACAAATGTATCAACATCAACTGCTGAAGCAGAATATGTAGCTGCATCTGCTTGTTGTGCTCAAGTACTATGGATTCAAAACCAGCTCCTAGACTTTGGTATCTCTATCCTTAAAACTCCTGTTTTTATTGACAATCAAAGTGCTATTAGTATTGTGAACAATCCAGTAAAACACTCAAAAACCAAACACATTGAAATAAGATTTCATTTTATAAGAGATTGCAATGAAAAGAAATTAATCAAAGTAGTTAAAATTCATACTGATGATCAATTAGCAGATCTTTTTACAAAAGCATTTGATGTAGGAAGATTTAACTTTTTGGTTAGCAGTATTGGAATGATTTTAATAAACTAAGTCTCTTAAAATCATGTGTAAAGTTTTTGTTGTAAATTATTATTTATTCACTTAAGTGTTTTACTACTGGTATTTCTGTACTACTGGTGTGTAGGTATGTGCACAAAATACTACTGGTAGCTTATTACTACTGATGTGTATTAGGTTTACATAAATACTACTGGTATGTCAGTACTACTGGTGTTCACATATACTACTGGTCTTGTGTGTTAGTAATTACTACTGATGTCCTTAGTTACTACTGGTGTCAAAACCATGAGTTACTACTGATGTTTGTGGTTACTACTGACGTTTCTTACTGGCATATCATTTACTACTGGTCCTTCAAAATCAAAATTACCATACTAACCCCCATGAAAATAACCGTTATGTTATGATTCGAAGGGCAATTTAGTCTTTTTGTAGGTGAAATCAAAAGATATAAAAGGCGGAAATCGTTTAGTTTATCATTATCTTCACCTCGATCTGTCAAAACCTCTCAATAAACCCTAGTTTACGATCAAAAACCCATAGTCAGTAACAAAATTCCTGCAAAAAAATTCAAAACGATGGCAACTCTACAATCTCTTGATGTGCAAACCGATCTGAAATATTCAGAATTTCACAATATGGTTGCCTTTTTAAAGAATCCCGACGGAACAAAAGATTTCCGTCCAATCGTCAAATTCTTGAGAAATTCTTACATACAGTTCGCTCTAACTGTAAAACCAAAATCATATCAAAAGCACTTGATTGATTTTTGGACAAATGCTGAACGAGTTGAAGGGTCAACAATGCCCATGATCAAATCAACTGTCGATGGAAAGACTATCACCATCACAGAAGAATCCATCAGAAATCACCTTCAACTACATGATGATACAGGTATGACCACTCTTCCTAAAGAAACTATTATTTCAAACTTACAAAGAATGGGTTATGAAGGAAGACTAGACATAGTCACATTTCAAAAAGGTCTTCTTTCACCCCAGTGGAAATACCTTGTTCACACTATTCAACACTGTATTTCTCCAAAAAGAAGTACTTGGAATGAGTTCAATAAATCAATAGCATCTGCTGTTGTTTGTTTGTGCACAGATCAAGTCTTCAATTTCTCAAAAATGATTTTTGAAGGAATGCTTGGAAACCTATCCTCATCAAAATTTTTAATGTATCCAAGATTCCTATCTCATATTTTCAACTGTGAAATTCAGGTTCTATCTGAACATAAAAATCTTTTTCTCTTTCCTGAATTAAACAAAAAGGTGTATGCTAATATGAGAAAACAATTTAAGTTTTCGGGCAAGGAAACCCCTCTGTTTCCTAACATGATCCAAGATCACACACAAACTGGAGAGGGTTCAATCATTGCTACAACCCAAATTGAACCTCAACCCACTCCATCACCCCCAAATACAGCCCAAACACCACCCCAAACAGCCACTCAATCACCCAACTTAGAAGTCCTGAATGTGTCCCAGGAACTTGATATAACTCTGCAGAGTGCTACTCTTCACTCTGTGGAAGACCTACCAGACAAAACCAAAAACATTTCCTCAATTTATAAAAGAAAGAAACTTTCTTCAAAGGACACAAGGGGACAAATAGAGTCACACCCCAGGCTCAAAGAGTTGTCCTCCAAGGAGGAGAGAGGACATGAGGGGAGGGCTTTCACTACTGATGCCCCAAAGGTGGGTGCACAGGATAGTGAAAACATCTTTAGGACCCAAACCTCGGCAACTTTGAGTGATGACTCTTTTGAGGAATTACTCAAAGGACCCCGGTGCCAAGAAACCACAAGGGGGGGCATCTCTGCTTCTTCTAGGAAGAAGAGGATGTCTAAAAGACCCAATGAATCACCAAGAAGTGATGAGGGCAGAAGTATTGATTTGACGGATAGGATGGAAAACCTTCAAACCAAAGTACCAGTTAGTGAGCCCGATGATCTTGCTAGATGGAGTGAGGGCAGTATTAAAATCCAACAATTGACGGCTAAAGTGGATTCCTTGGAATCCACTGTACAAGATTGTCTTTATTATCAAACAAATCAAGGAAAAACTATGGCTGCTATGAAAAGAAATGTCAATATCATCAACAAAAGAATGAGACAATATGAACTTAGGCTTCATCAACAATCAAAGCTTATCAGGAACTTGAAAAAGAGGATTGATGATAGTGAGGCTCCTCCAGTTGAGCTCACTAAGGGGGAGAAGGATAACATACAGACAATGATTGATGAATCCATTGCAGCAGCAGCTTCCTCCCTCTTGAATTTAAAAGAAACAGAAGTTGATGAAGGCCCAGAGATGATGATTACAGAAGATGAGCCCATTACTACTGCTACAATGGAAGAACAAGTTGAAACAGAGATACCAGTAGTAACTCCTACTACTGATGATATAGCAGTAGTAAGTCAAGAAGAGGAATTAACTGCACTAAACACTACTGATGCCCTATCAGTAGTAACTCATGAAGTAACACCAGTAATAACCACCTTGGTTACTACTGAAGAAGAAATTCCTGAATTTCCTGAACTCATTGATGCTAGAAGACATGTCATCATTACCAAACCACCAACTCCTACTCAACCACTTATCATACCTGACATTGATGATAATGTGAATTGGTTTGAGGTAGATGAATGTACCCTTCCTCCTCACCCAAAAATATTACCAGAAGAAGATCTAAAATTGTTTTATCCAAAGTTACTAATGACTGGTATTCCTGACATGAAATACACTCCACCTCCATCAATTTTGCCTGCTTGTGTTGGAAAGGGAAAAGAAATATATGATGATGATTATCCAAACAGGGCATTAGGGCATCACATGGTCAACAAAATCAACCATGTTAGAAAAGAGAAACAATCAAGATGGAGGATAAAACATAGAAGATTTCTGGAGAATGTAGCTATGTATCAAGCTATTGAGGAAAAGAAAAAGAAAAAGAAAACTGAAAAACCTCAAAAGACTGAAATACCTGAGTTAATGAAAGATGGTCAGATTGAAGCTCAATTGGCAGAATTTCGAAGATACAGAAAAGTAGAAGAGGAACATCTTGATTTGCTTGAAGAGCTAGTAGCTGAAAGCAAAAGAACTAAAAGTCCCTTAACAGATGATGTGTTTGAACAAAAAGCACTTATGATTGACTTTCTGAAGTCAAAAGGGCACAGTGCAAAATCTTTTGGCAGAATGAAGATGGTTACTATTATAGACAAATACTGTACTGCCAAGAAGAAAGATTTAATTGAACAAGAGGCTGAAGAAGAAAAGAAATTGAAAGCAGCAAAAACCTTAATCCCAATAAGTCCAAATTTAATTAAAGATAATAGTGTGTCTACTATTGGTGAATCCTCATCTCCCCAGACAAAGAAAAGAAAGAATGAAGCTCAAGAACAGAGTTTTCAAAAGAAAGCAAAACAAGAAAAAATTATACCTGTTCTTGAAGTACCTGTTGCTCCACTTCAAAATAACTCAATACTAAACTGGAAAGTCTTGCCCAATAATGCTCTATTAGTTGTAAGGGAAGACAAAATCATTCAAAAGTTTACTGGATGGCTACCTTTGATCAGATCCTGTACAAGAAGTGATGTGATTAAACTTCTGATCATTGGAAAACCAAGAATGTCAAAGAAATCTTGGAGAGAATCTGGAGCTGGATACTTAACAAGAATGATTGATGCAGCTTTTTATCCAGATAACTATCCAGAGTTATTTACAAATCCAGAAAATGTGTATGCATGGAATGTTCTCCCAACTTGCAATATGTATTTCTTTGAAAGATCAAGTAAAAATTGTGAGTTGTACTTATATGAAAGAGAATATCCTCACTCAGAAAAGGAAATGTATCAGATATTCATCAACACTCTAATGAAGCCCTTTGATGCTGTTATGTTCCAGAATAAATTGAATTATTTTATCAAGAAGAACAGCAAATACATAATTGAACAAAGACTTCAACAAAATCAAAGAACATTAGAAAGAAGAAAGAAAGAAGAAGAAGAACAGAAGAAACTTGATTGATTAAAACATAATCAATAAGTTTAGGGGGAGATTGTTGGAGCAAATCACAGATCAACTTAGTACTGATGCTGCAGTTGGTGATAATTATGTTTATTACTGATGGGGCAGAACATGTTACTACTGATGAAGTTGATACTGGTGTATACTATAACTAAAGTTACTACTGATCAATGCTTATTGAAGATACTACTGATCATTGTAGTTACTACTGACGATGTATCTGGACTTACTACTGATCACCAAGTTTACTACTGATCTTCATATTTACTACTGGTGATAAGTTTTACTACTGACAACGCATATTTGGAACAAATCAAGTCCGAGATCTTCGCAGAGATAGTTATAGAATGTAAATCAATGTATATCGTTTATAATTAGATGTAAATCGTATCCTAGAATAACTAGGGTAAATAGTTTAGCTTCAAGGACTATTATATATAGTTCCTTACGAATTGTAAACGTACGTGTGTATTGTTAACTCGATAATATACATTGAAGCTTTTTGTGAAACTGTGTTCTTAATATTCTTACATATTGTTCTTACAGTTCATCGTTCGTAATACATTGATATAGTGTTGATCCGCTGCAACTTCTATCATCAATTAGATCTAAGGTGTTTATTAACTTGTCTATAGTTAATCGATCCTGACATCTACAGACATTATATCATATCCCTTATTTGAGAAAGGTTAGTGATAATACATCAAATAATTATCATTTGAAAAAGGAGATGATATCTGCACTACAAAGCCTAAACTTACATACCACAACCTATGGTGTACTTTAAAACTTGTATAGTGTTGTGTGTGAATATTTTTTTATTCTATAGATATCACATCCCTTTGAAAAATAACATTTATTTTAAATATAATTATCTGCTCAGGCTGTGAATCATATGCCAACAACTGATAAATGGAGCATTCCTCAAGCTTTGCAGACTTTATTTTGTAACCTTCAATACAATGACACAAGTGTCGAAACGATAGAGTTGTTAGCGTCTTTTGAGTGGGATGCATACGAATTTTTTCAAGAGCACGGTGTTCAAGAACTTAATCGACTTATTTGTAAAAATCTTCGGGACAACATGAAGGTATGTTTGAATTCTTTTCTTTAACTTGTGTTAATACACGCCTAATTACGGTTTACCTGCATAGGGAACTATAATAATTGCAATCAAAAGTGATTTAGAATTGAAACAAGGCAGTGTACATATACATGGACGATCCGACAATTATGCCTATGATTGTGGATCTTTTACAATGAAGATTTGCATCTAATAATATCTACAATTAATGTATAAAATATATATGTAAAGTAAATAAAAGAAATAAATGTAATTGAGCTAATTTATCGTTTGATATGCTCCCGCAAGATGGACGATCGAGAGACAAGTCCAATCTTGGAAAATAAGGTGTGATAACGGTGCTTTAGTAGAGGTTTTGTGAGGGCATCAGCTAGTTGATCGTTACCGTTGATATGAATAACCCGTATGGAGCCGTCGTGGACTTTTTCACGGACGAAATAAAAATCCAAAGCTAGATGTTTCATCCTTGAGTGAAAAACTGGGTTTGCTGAGTAATGTGTGGCACTCAAGTTGTCACAAAAAATGGTAGGTGTAGTGGTGGATTTGTAACCAAGTTCAGACAATAGTGAAACTAGCCATTGTACTTCAGTGGTAGTGGATGCTACGGCTCGAAATTCAGCTTCCGTTGATGATCTCGCCAAGGTAGGTTGCCTCTTTGAGCTCCAAGATATAGGGTTTGAGCCAAGATAAACAATATATCCCGTGGTGCTACGATATGTTTCTTTGTCACCTGCCCAGTCGGCGTCGGTGAAAGCATGAAGATGTAATGGGGATTGGCGCCGAAGAAGTAAGCCATGGTGGATGCTCCCGTGAAGATACCGTAATAAGCGTTTGAGGGCAGACCAGTGGATGTCAGTGGAACATGCATGAATTGAGAAAGTTTGTTTACTGTGAATGCAACATCGGGTCTCATGAGGGATAAGTATTGCAGGGCTCCAACTAAGGAGCGGTAGTCTTTTGGGTTGGGTAAAGGAGTGCCTTCGGTGGTGTTAAGATGTACTGATGGTGTTGACGGTGTGGAGGCCGGTTTGCAATTACTCATGTTGGCTTTAGTGAGGATGTCAAGAATGTATTTAGCTTGTGATAAGAAAAGACCATCAGAGTGAGGTAAGACTTCAACCCCTAAAAAATAAGATAAGTTGCCCAGATCCTTTAGTGAGAATCGATTGGCGAGAGATTTGATGAATGATGAAACTGTGGAGGGATTTGGTCCAGTAACGATAATATCATCGACATAGACAAGAATGTAGATAGTGGAGATGGTAGAGTTTTGAACAAACAAAGATGTATCAGATATGGTGGGTTTGAACCCGATTGAGAATATATATGATTTCAATTCGTTATACCAAGAACGAGAAGCTTGTCGAAGACCATAAATGACTTTGTTTAGTTTGCATACATGGTTTGGAAAAGATGGGTTAATGAACCCGGGTGGTTGGGACATGTATACTTCTTCAGTGAGAGTGCCTTGAAGAAAAGCGTTATTGATATCCAATTGTCGGAGACACCAATTTTGCGAGGAGGCAAGAGATAGAATGAGGCGGAGTGATGTCGGTTTAACTACTGTACTAAAGGTTTCAATGTAGTCAAGATCGGGTCTTTGATGAAATCCTTTGGCAACAAGACGTGCCTTGAGGCGTTCAACGGTGCCATCAGGTTTAAATTTAGTACGATACACCCATTTGCAACCGACGAGGTTAGGAGCAGATTCGGGAGGGACGAGAGACCAAGTTTGATTTCGTGTCAAGGCATCATGCTCTTCTTCCATGGCTTTCCGCCATTGGGGTTCTTTAAGTGCTTGAGTAATTGTTTGAGGTTCGGGAAAAGGTTGGACAATTGAGTGGTAGAGAACAAAATCATTGTTATGATAGCGGGAATTTGGTTTGCGGTCAGATCTGGTAGGCCTAGAAGGCTGCGCTGATTCGAGATTTGTGGCAGGAAGAGGGATGGTTTGGAGCGTTGAATCAGAGGGATGAGGTGGTAAATCAACGGAGGAGGGATGGGGGTTGTTATGAGATGTAGTATGGGATGGAGGTGTTTGTGATGAGTTGGTTGTAGGAGGAGGTGGAGGTGGATTTATTGGAACTATGTGTACACCAAGCCAAGAGTCAGGGTCGGTGTTTGTAGTTGAATCAGTTTTTGTGAGAGAGGTGTAAGGAAAGACATGTTCAACAAAATGAACATGTCGGGATGTATATATTTTGTTTGTGAGAGGATCAAGCAGATGGTAGGCGCTTTGAGAAGGAGAGTAGCTAACAAATATACATGGTTTAGATCTTGGTTCGAGTTTGTGTTTAGTATAAGGTCTCAACCAGGGGTATGCTAGACAACCAAAATTGCGCAATTTGTCATAGTTTGGATGTTTGTTGAAGAGGCGGAAATATGGAGAGTCATTGTTTAGAGTAGTTGTTGGTAAGCGGTTAATAAGATAAGTGGCGGTGGTGACAGCAAAAGGCCAGAATTTGAGTGGCATGTTTGCATGAGAAAGGAGAGATAAACCGGTTTCGACTATATGACGATGTCTTCGTTCAGCATAACCGTTGTGTTCCGGAGTATGAGGTGGTGACGTGAGATGAGAAATGCCACACGAGGTGAGATGAGAAGCAAGTTTGATGTACTCGCCACCATTATCGGAAAATAGTTGTTTAATCTTGGTTTGGAAAAAATTCTCAACCAGTTGTTGAAATCGTTTGAAGGTAGAAAGGGAATCAGATTTATGTTTAAGTGGATATATCCATGTGTATTTAGTGTAGTGGTCAACAAAGATAATATAGTATTTGTAGTCATCATAAGAAGTAACAGGAGATGACCAAACATCCGAAAAAATTAGTTGTAAAGGAGTGTTTGATGTAAGAGAAGAACTATTGAACGGAAGTTTGTGACTTTTATTGATGCAACAAGAGTTACACTTATTTTTGTTGAAAGTAATACTAGGAACAGTAGAAGATAAAAATTGCAAGACTTGGGAATGGGGATGTCCAAGTCGATGATGCCATGAAATGCATCTATTGTAGTGAGCGTGAAAAACTTGAGGCTGAGTGAGAGATCGGAGTAGATAAACTCCATGACTAGTTGTTCCCCGAATTAGAGTTTGTTTGGTGGTGCGATCCTTGATAAGAAAATTGAAAGAAAAAAATTTGATTAGTATGTTATTATCAACACATAAGCGAGATATGGAGAGAATGTTTCTAGATATGGAAGGGACACATAAAACATTAGTAAGAATAAAAGACACATGTGAAAATTTGAGAATAAGAGAGCCAATATGACTAATTTTTAGGGACGAACCATCGCCAATGACTAGTTCATCAATACCATCATATGGTGCATGAAGAGACAAGGCATTGAGGTCATTTGTAATGTGATGGGAAGCGCCACTATCGAAGAGCCAACTGTTTGGATCTGTGTGTGTACTAGTCATGACGTTAGCCTGTGGATAAGTGTTCACGGGTTTGGATAGAGAAGGCAATGTGATGTGTGGATACTTGTTTTTGAAGGATTGACATGAGGTGAGTGAATGCCCTTTGATAAGACAATATTGGCATTTGCCAAGGAATGGTCGAGGGTTACCAGATGGGGTAGGAAGTATACCGGTGGTGTTGTTGGTTGGTCTGTGTTGCCATGGTTTGTTTGAGGGTCGCGTGTTAGCTGCAAAGGCAGTCACGGGTTGGTGAAGGTTGGCAGTAGTGGGTGTTTGTTGGATCAAAGAAAGCTCATGGTTAATAAGCTTTTCATGAAGTTCCGGGAAAGAAATGGGTGTATCTCGGGCATGAATTGCATCGATGATAGTTTTGTATGTGGTAGAATCGAGTCCGTTTAGAACTGCATCAGTGATGTCCTCGGTGTCCATCTATTTGCCCAAGATGTTGAGTTCATCTACAATGGTTTTAACGGACTGCATGTATTCGGTAATAGATTGATCGGAAGTTTTGATCGATTGTTTCAAGCGATATTGTAGTTGCTTGATGTGACCACGCGAGGGGTTCGTGTAGGTGTTGGACAGAATAGTCCATGCTTCGAGGGAAGATGAAGCGTTGGTGATTAGGGGCACAGTCGGTGCAGAAAGGGTGCCGACGAGTGCACCGAAAAGTAGCCTGTCTTGGCGGAACCAAGCAGGGTAATCGGCGTGTGGAGTGGATACTCCGTTGACTGTGGTGGGTGTGGGAGATGGGTTCGTGCCATCTATGTATTTGTATAAATCGAGACCATGGAGAAAGGCGTCAATCTGGGTTTTCCAACTTAGGTAGTTGGTGCATGACAGTTTGAGAGACGGGGGGAAATTAACGAGGGTGAGAGATGGAGTATTGAGAGAAATGGTGGAGATGTTTGTAGAAGAAGAGCTTGATTGAGTCATGGTGGAAGAGATGTTTGTAGAAGAAGAGCTTGATTGAGTCATGGTGATCGAAGAACAGGAAGATGTTTTCCTGTATAAAGCTCTGATACCATATAATAATTGCAATCAAAAGTGATTTAGAATTGAAACAAGGCAGTGTACATATACATGGACGATCCGACAATTATGCCTATGATTGTGGATCTTTTACAATGAAGATTTGCATCTAATAATATCTACAATTAATGTATAAAATATATATGTAAAGTAAATAAAAGAAATAAATGTAATTGAGCTAATTTATCGTTTGATATAGGGAACCCTTATGGAGGGTACAATTCAACAATTATTTGAAGGACACTTCTACAAATCAACAAAAAAGGAGGCATTTTATGGTGAATTAAAATCTCTCTTAAGAACTACTAATATTTTGCGTCTTATTATATTAATCCTTTACTTTCTTACTAATTTATATATTCTGTCAGATCTCGAGCTTGATACCAAAGGTTGTTGTGATTTATATGCCTCTTTTGACAAGTTTGTTAAAGTACAACGTTACGATGGTGGCAACAAATTTCACGCTCAACAACATGGGATACAGGTTGGATGCAAATTTTAATTTCATGAAAATTGTAATAATTAGTTTTTTATATTCGTATAACATGATAATAATGTTGATTTGGTCTTTTCATATACATTTCTCTCTAATGAAACCTAAATCCTCTGGTTTTACAGGATGCAAAGAAGGGTATCGTGTTCATTGATTTTCCCCCGGTTCTTCAACTCTACCTAAAACGTTTTAACCATCAAGACACAGACACAACGGTTCAGGTCAGTCGATCTCGATCATGATAACATCGTATATTTAATTTTGTTTTATTTAGAGTAAATCGTAGAATTGAGAATATCACATGGACAATTTCTGTAATTTACTCTTTAATTTATGTTTATTTATGTTGTTTAGTCTTATAATACAAATATTATTTTGTACTAGATAATTAAAGAATATGAATTCCCCATGCAACTTGATCTAGATATAGAGGATAGAAAATATTTATCACCCCATTCAAACACAAATGTTCGCAACCTTTACGCTCTTCATAGGTACGGTTTATTTGTCACAAACTGTTTTTTACTACATAATTTGCTCTTACAAGCAGTTTCGTAAATTGATTAGATATAAAAGTTCCCTCGTATTTATGTTTTATTTTGCGATTATTAATTTTTGTTCCAATTGCAGTGTATTTGTTTGCAACCATGGGGCGAATGGTGGACATTATTACGCCTATATTCGACCAACCCTTTCTGATCAATGGTATCAACTCTATTGCATTTTGTATGCACTTCATATATATTTTCTACTTGGTCATTTTTGATCTGATGAATGTAGGTTTAAGTTTGATGATGAACTTGTTGCCAAACAAGATGTGACAAGGTCACTAGATGAGGTGATTCGATTGGCTAATTAACTTGTTCTGATTAATTATATAATAGTGAGTAAATTACACGGATGATCCTTTATGTTTATAACAAAGTTTACCAATGGTCCTTTAGGTTTACACACGTGATGTCACTTAACGTGAAATATAAACAAATGTTTTCGTAAATGACCATCGGTGAAAAACCTTTCAGAAAGAAGGACCATCAGCGTAATTTTTTAAACTAAAGGATTATTGGTGAAATTTGCTATAAACCTACAGGATCATCCGTGTAATTTACTCTATAAAAGTTGATATGATATTTTTTTTTTTTTGTTGTGTGTGACAGTATACTCCAGCAAATCGTGGGTTTGATAACTCTCCATTTAAATTAAAAGAAAATTCATATGCATATATGCTTGTGTATATACGTGAAAGTGACAAGGATAAACTTTTCCGTAACGTGGATGAAAAGGATTTAATAGAGCATCTAAGAGTAAAAATATTTAAAATCTTTTTATTAGAACATTTTTATTTTTATTTTTTTCATTTTCATTTTCATTTTAATCTTCTACTCTTTTAGTTAAAGTTGAAAAATGAAGAAGAAAGGGAACACAAAAGAAAGGAAAAAGCCGAGGAAGAATTATATATGATTATAAAGGTCAACTGTTGCTAATTAAGATTTAAGCCTCTCTAAAATTACTTTATTTTATAAAATTTAACAAAACACAAATGACATATCATGATTAGGTTTCGCGAGATGAAGACTTTCAGAAACAAATAAGAAAAGATAAATATTTTGAGCTAGTCGATCATGACAAAGTTCCAAGCTTTCGCGTAAAAAAACATATGTCTTTTGCACGTTTCAAGGTAAGATAATTGCTCTTTCAAAAAGTCATGGATTGTAATATCACGACAGTTAGATCCACTAATATTATTTTTATAAAAATTAGTTTTGCAATTAGAAAACATGTTGTTTATTTGCCTTCATCCTCTATTTAAATCTTATTTTGGGTAAAAACTTAATTAATTATATGGTGTAGATTCAGAAGGACGATAATATATACCTGACCCGTTGATAAAATATGTCAGCACAAAGAACACAATTTTAAAGAAAAAATTTGATTATTCCATTCACTAAATGATGTGTTCTCGAGTTTGAATTAAGAGAGAAAAGAAGAGATTTGAGAAGATAATTAATTTTTATCATGTTCCAGAGTTTGTTATTAAAAGAAGAGAAAGGAAGATGAAAGAAGTTTTTTGCCATTATTTTCTCTCCTAATCTTCCTCCCAAAAGTGGGAACATTTGGAGAGAAGGGAAGTTACATTTAATGAAAAAAAGTTGTATTTACCAAATTATCCCTCATATTTCCTAATTAATTTACATTTTAAGGCTAAAACTGTAAATTTAATAACTTTCTTCCTTTCTCTCCAACTCGGGAATACAAAAAAATATAATTTTCCTTCATTTTCTTTCCGACTCGGGAACACAAAGAAGAATATTATTTTCTTTCATAAATTCCTTCTTTTCTCTTCTTTTCCTTAACTTTCTTCTCTTTTCTTTCGTTTAAAAACTTGGGAACACAGTGTAAAACACACTTAAAATATGGCCCATAATTTCAAATGGAACAAAAATAATAAACGGACCATAAACTGGGCCTAAAACAAAATCTAATAAAATAAGCAGAAAACATGAAAACGCGAATAAATGTCCAAAAACAACGTTTTTGAGCCGGAAAGTTCGGTAAACCGCCTACGGCCGTTTATCATGTCGTAGTCCTCGTCGCAAACTTCAATTTGGTTACTCGTGGGCCTAAAACGAAGACCCGAGATAAAAGTTATGCCCTTTTCAGTTGAGCCCCTTTTTCTTACACAATCTTAGGCTTCCAAAAACACAAGGGTCCGCTCATCTATCATTGGACCTACATCATTATATGAAGTGAACTATTGTCCCCAAAAAAAGTAATAATTTGTGTTGATATTTATTTTATTTTAAAATTTAATTTCAGGAAATTGTAGCTAAAGAATTAGGTATACCAGTTGAATACCAACGTTTCTGGTTATGGACAAAACGCCAAGATCACACTTACAGGCCGACTACTTTATTGACACCTTTTAAAGAAGCCTACTCTGTATGTTTCTTTAATCTAACTGATACATATCGTTAATTATTTGATTAACCATTGATTGTGTTTTAGGTTGGACATTATGGACTAGTATTAAATACTAATTTTGAGCTTAATTTGTTTCTGGAAGTAGAAGAGGTATACATCGGGTTGACTTGTTTCTTTGTCAAATTATAGTTAATGACCGTTTTATCCTTGAAAATGTAGGATGTAAACTATATTTCTTCAGGTGGATATCTACTTTTCTTCAAACTTTATGATCCTTTCAAGGAGGAGCTTCGGTATTCTTCTTGTCTTTAGTTTTATTAGTTTTATTATGTAGTAGATAGGTTTTTTATGCAGCCCAAATGCGGAGGAACAAACCCTTTTGTTCCTTGATATCCATGATCGTGTAAAGAAAGAGGCTGCACTAAAAAGGGCATAATGTTTACCCCGAGCCTCCTTGGGCTCGAAAATGCTGTTTTTGAAGAATTATTTGCATTTTTAGTTTTTTTTTTTTAATTTTGGAGTTTGATTAATTAGGCCTAGTTTTCGGCTGATTTTTGTTTTTTGGTCTGTTCGAAATTCTTGGATTTATCTAATGTTTGTTTGAGACTCTTGAAGAGGTTTTTTTTCTGTACGTAAATTAAGTTTTTTTCTTCCAAATTTCTGGTTCTTTTTGTTAAACACTTTTCAAAGATCTAAATTCCCGGTATTCTTTGAATCGACATGGTTTTTGGTTTAGATTGTCCTAGGTACTCTTATAATCAACGGAACCAATCTGTGTGTTCTCGTTTTTAGTCTACGTCAGTTTTTTTTAATATAGAAATGAATCTTATTATTAGTTTGTTTCCTTCTGTTAATGAAAGGTTGCTACCTAAAGCTTTAGTATTATGGTTAGTCAAGGATATCTTTAACGGTAAGTAGGGCTTTATGGTTTGTAATTGTTTTTTATGCTAAATATTGATATCCTCAGGACAGTTCTTGAAAGTCGATAAATCTATTTTATTTGTTTATTCTGTTTTATTTAATTTCGGTTCGTATCAAATAATCAACTTAGTAGTAACTGCAACAAAACTGTTCCTAATTATTTACATGGCAGGTATGTCGGGAAGGTTACTGGAAAGGAAAATATAGATCTAAGGACAAAGGTGAAAGAACTTATTGGTGTTGCAAATGATGACGAATTCAATATATTCAAGGTTCCTCTCACACAGTTACGCGTTTTTTACGTTAAAATTTTATCTGATCTTTTAGGGTTTTTGTTTTCTTTTCAAATTCTCCATTGCATCAGGAAATGTATTTATCCAACGTTGAACATCGTTCCAAGGTAAGTTTTTGGTATAATAATTAAGGTGTACTAGCAGGGTACCCGCGTAATATGGTTGCATGTACTCTGCAACTATATTTTGCGGTGATCATTAGGTGGGAGGTGATAGTGGGTGGTGGTCACAGATGGTGGATGGTGGTAGTAGTAGTAGTTATGGTGGGTGGTGGTGGTGGTGTTGGTGTGGGTGTTATTTCAACTTTTTAAAGTAATGAACATATGGTCTTAAGGGTGAGCATTGGCGTGTACACGCCGGTTCCGACCGGAACCTTAATGCTGATTCCTCAATTTTCATAACCTTAACTGCCTAACTAGAACCTTCAATGCCGGTTTCTCAATTTTTGGAAACCAGAAGCGGAACCTTTGGTTCAAGTTAACCTGTCTCTAAAATAATAAAATTAAAATAAGATATAAAACTTATATATCAGTCATTTTTTGTTATCTTATCGGTTATCTTTAAAAAATCAAAATTTTCAAACACTTAAACATATGAGTGTATGATTATTACATCGTTAGAACAGAATCCTTAGATTAAATAATCATTAAACTCATTTGAATTAAACCCAATTTCTCATATTGTTAAAATCGCAAATCATAATATGCATTTTCATAATTTTGAGTACCGAAACCAGAACCTCTTAAGGCGGTTCTATAATTTTAGGAACCGGAACCTCCTAAGCAGTTCCTGGTCTAGAACCAGCAGTTCTGCATTGTACATATTTTTTATAAACACAAATTTGTCCTAAAATAACATGTGTTGGCTGAAATTAAACCTTGCTAATTAGAGAATGTCCCAAATGCATTATATACAATATAGATGTGGCATTGCAATCTTTTATTTGTTTAATCGAGTGATTGAATGCGTTTTTATATAGTTTGAGAATGGAGACATTATTTGCATTCAGAAACATCTTAAGGTTGAAAATACTGAAACAAGTCGCTATACCACTTTTCAGTCTTTTCTGCAAGACGTTCAGAATCGTCAGGTCAGACTTTTTTTTAATATATTATTTATTTATCTGTGAGAAAAACTTTACAACCTAAATGGATTGATTCTTAGGTTGTACGGTTTCGTTTACTGGAGAAGCCTAATGAAGATGAATTTTCTCTAGAATTGTAAGTCCGTGGTCTTTAAATTATCATAATTTAAGTTTTACAATGTTTAATTGACATTTTTGCATTGCAGATCAAAACTCAACAATTATAATGATATTGTTGAAGCAATTGCTTGCCATATAAACCTAAAAGATCCATCTAAAATCAGGCTTACATCTCATAACTGCTATTCCTCAAGACCTAAGTCGCACCAAATTACGTTTCTTAGAGTGGAAAATCTCTTACATATGCTGACTCACTACAATAAGGTTTTTTTTTTTTTTTTTTCTTTTTTGTAATTCGCATGATTAATTATTCGTATTCATGAACCTATATTGTTATCTTAATAATTATGTTATTTTTGTTGTAGATTTCAGATATTTTGTATTATGAAGTATTGGATATCCCTACGCCAGAACTACCTGCCAGTAATAATGAAGTAAGTGTTCAGTTACAACCCTTTATTTTTCTGTTATGTTTGAACTTTTCTGGTTTTGGTGACGTGTTTTTTTTTAACTAATTGTTAGTTAAACCAAAGGAAACCAATGATCTTAAGACGAAGGAAATAGTAGCGACTTCTTTCAGGTTCACATATGTTAAGAACATTAATCACTATGCTAAAATAATAATTTTAAATTTATGACAGAAAATGTTTGATTCTAACCAATAGTCGTCCTGCTGTTATTTTGACGGTTGTTTAAAGGTTCTCTGTGGACTTTATCTAGGGCAAAGTTGACTCTTAATGGTCTTCCTGAAAAAGCCTGCAATTAAGAAAATAAAAATTAAACATGTGGGTAACAAATTAGTTCCAAATTCAAACTATTTGGCCAACCTTGGCATCCACGGCATCTTTGGCTGCAGCGGCTTCATCTTGACTTGAGAAATTCACGAATCCAAAACCTCGTGACCTACCAGTGTATTTATCATACATGATCCTTACTGCATTACATTTTTAAGTTGTGTAGCAATTATTTGTTTAATTCACAGTTTCTCATTGGGACATTTCATCGAACACCTTGAGAGCAGAATGAACACAGTTTCAATTGGTACTAATTTTAAGTTGTGTAGGAATCAGTTGATTATTTCACAGTTTCTCATTGCGACATTTCATCGAACACCTTGAGAGCAGAATGAACACAGTTTCAATTGGTACTAATTTACCTTCAGATACAACGCCAAATGAAGCAAATGATTCTTTTAATGAATTTTCATCCACTGACCATGACAAACCTTCAAAATCCAAATAAAAAAGGTTCAATAGAATAGTATAAATTTTGACAACATGTTACATAATCATGACAAACAGCTACCTGCTACGAAGAGTTTATTGTTAGAAGGAGGAGAAGATTAATAACGGTAGTGCGAAGATAATGACGTGATCACTTGTCTCGCAAACTGCATCAAATTCGTCTTCCTCATTTTCACTAAACAAATGGTGGCGATATAGTATTGTGTTGAACTTCAGATATCAGAGAACAAGGGCCCAAACTTCTTTTATGTTTCCTACGGAAACCAGGCATTTTTTTCCGGTCCAACTGAATCCCCTAATATTGACCGAACATTTTTACTTACTAAAATTAAAATTTTATCAATGAATATATTCATACATACATTTATTAGAAAAAAAGAAAAAGAAATAACAGAAATGCAAATAACTTTTCAAACATAAATAACAGAAATGCAAAACTTATCCCAAGATCAAACCGAACTGATTGAAGCAAAATCGAAAACGATGAATTTTCAAAACCGAACTGATAACATGTTCGATTTGGTTTCAGTCAGTTTTTTGTTCGGTTCAGTTTTTTCGGTCCAAATACTCACCGTTAAGTGAATAAGTGAATTAGTCATAACAATTCTGATTTGAAACTAACAAACATGAATGTCGGCACTGTGACAACAATGAAATAGAGACTAGCTGATGGCACCTTCTAGAGATCGAAGGAGAAAGAGAAGCAAGAGAGTTTACACTGTGTTCCAGAGTTTTAATTTTGAAAGAAGGGAAGAGAAACGGAAGGAAATAAATATTTTATCGTGTTCCGGAGTATTTTTTTCAAAAAGAAAGAAAGAGAAGAGGAAATAAATTTATAACTTTTTTTCTCTCCTAATCTTCCTCCCAAAAGTGGGAAGATTTGGAGAGAAAAGAAGTTTTAGTTTATTAAAAAAAATTACAATTACCAAATTACCCTTGATATTACCTAATTTGTTTATATTTGAAGGATAACAATGTAAATGTGTTAATCTTTTTTCCATTCTTTCCAACTCGGGAACACAAAAAGTGATGGTTTTCTTTTCTTTTCTATCCGATTCGAGAACACAAAAAAAATATATATTCTACTTAATATCTCTTCTTTTCTCTTTACTTCTCTTACTTTCTTTTCTTTTCTTTATTTTAAAATTATGGAACACAATATTAGAGAAAGGATTTTTGGAGCAATTTTCTTCCATATCTCAAAATGAAAAATTACAGGAATTTAAACATGCATTGAATTTGGGTTCATCACCCACATTCCTTATATCATGCCACTACTCTTAATCATGCAATTAACTACCTATCATGCAATTTGACTTAATCAAAATAACTAGAATTAACAATGCAGTAAATAACGTGTGATCATGCAACCAATGGATTCAGACCAAGTATCTCGTGGGCCTCTTTGTCTCTCTCGTGGGCCTGGGCTGCTGAACAAGCTGGGCCGGCGTTGGGCTAAGTGGTTGGACCGTATCATTCCCCTCTGCATAAGAATTTACATTGTCCTCAATGTAGTCGATGTTAGGAAATTGTGAACGGAGGGAATCAAGATTTTCCCAAGTAGCTTCTTCTAGCGATTGTTTTTCCCATTTGACTAAGACTTCCGGTTCGCCATTTGTATTGATGCGTGAGTTGAGGATTGCCTCTGGTAAAAACGCTAAATTCTCTTTGGGATCAAATGCGTCTAAATTATAGATGGCCTTCATGGTATTACCATAAACGGGTTTCGATAATGAAACATGAAAGACGGGATGGATTCTTGACCCGATTGGTAACTCTAGCTTGTAAGCAACCTCGCCAATGCGATCAATGATTTTATATGGGCCATAAAATAATCTTGAGAGCTTGTGATTGGTACGATTGTGGACTGAATTTTGCCTATATTTATGTAGGCGAAGGAAAACGAAGTCCCCGACATCAAAATGCTTGTCGAGTCGGTGTTTATTTGCCTATTTTACCATTTTCTGTTTTGCCGCTTCGATCAATTGCTTGAGGGTATCCATAACTTTTTGATGCTCGAGTAATGATGTTTCGATGGACCCCGTGGATGTTGAACCGGGAAGGTAGTGATGTATTGAGGTGACATCTCGGCCATACATAGCTTTGAAAGGATTCATGTTGATCGATGAATGATGATTAGTATTGTAACAAAACTCGGCTAAGTACAACAACTTGGCCCATGTGCGTGGTGCATCGAAAACAAACGCACGTAAGTACATTTCAAGGCAACGATTTACGACCTCCGTTTGGCTGTCCGTTTGGGGGTGATATGCGCTCGAGCGTACTAGTTTTGTACCCATGAGCTTGAACAATTCCTTCCAAAATTTGCTTAAAAACAGTGGGTCACGATCAGATACAATGGTTTTCGTGAGGCCATGCAAACGATAGATTTCATGCATAAATGTGGAAGCCAATGTGACCACCGTGTAATTAGGAGATAATGGTATAAAATGTGCATACTTGGAAAGGCGGTCTACAATAACCCAAATGCTAACTTTACCGTGTGTCGATGGTAGTTGTGTGATAAAATCCATGGATACGTCTTCCCATGGTTGCGACGGGATCGGAAGCGGTTGAAGGAGACCGTATGGTTTGTGGTTAAGGTGTTTGATAGCTTGACAAATGTGGCAGTTTTGAACAAATTGAGTGACATCTTTTTTTAGCCCTAACCAAGTGAAATTGTTGGAGATGCGTTTGGCCGTCGCATCGATACCCCCGTGGCCTCCAATAAAAGAGGAATGGAATTCTGTTAGGAGTTGTTGACAGATTTGTGAGATCGGTGGAACAAAGAGTTTACCGTTGATATAAATCAATCCGTCCCGGAATGTGTGGTTTGGAAATGAGCTGGGATCGGTGGTAATGCTCGCTAGTAGGGTTTTCCCTTGTGGGTCGGTGCTATAGTAAGACCGAATAGTCGTGAGCCATGTGGCGGTTGGGTATGAAATTGCTAGCATTAATGGAATATCGACCCTACTAAGTGCATCGGCTACCCTATTTTCCCGACCGGGTTTGTACAAAACTTCAAAATCATATCCCAAAAGTTTGGTGACCCATTTTTGTTGTTCCTGGGTTTGTATTGTTTGTGTAAGGATATGCTTCAAGCTATGGTGGTCCGTGTAAATACAGAATCGGCGACCCAAGAGGTATTGTCGCCATTTTTTTACCGCTTCCGTGATTGCATAAAATTCTTTGGTATACGTGGATTGACCTTGCATGGTTTGACACAACTTTTTGCTAAAGAAGGCAATCGGTTTGTTGTCTTGTGAAAGTACGGCTCCAATGGCCATGCCCGACGCATCGGTAGTAACGTCGAATGGTTTTGTGAAGTTTGGAAGTGCCAAAGTAGTGAGCTGTTGCATTTTTTGTTTCAATTCTGTGAATGCCTTATCGGCAATGGGTGGCCATTTGAACTCTTTCATTTTTAATATGTCGGTTAGCGGGGCGGCTATGTGAGCATAGTGTGGTACAAAGCGCCGGTAATACCCGGTGACGCCCAAAAATGCCCGAATGGTGGTAAATGAAGTGGGTTGTGGCCACTGTTGGATGGCGGTTGTAACACCGCAAAATTTAGAGAACGTTTTTTTTTAAAGGTGTGCGGAAGCATATAGATAGTATATAGTTTAGGTTTAGGTTTACAAACCAAATGTCCCAAAATAAACTCCAAGTAATAATAATAATAATAATAATAATAATAATAATAATAATAATAATAATAATAATAATAATAATAATAATAATAATAATAATAATAATAATAATAATAATAATAATAATAATAATAATAACATTTAACGGTGTTAATAAACGGCATGGCTCATTTTTAAAAACATATCAAACTGAGCTTGGTCAATCATCCCGTCCAAAGCACCGATCACCTGAAAAGATTCAACGAGGGAGGATTAGCACAAAGCTAAGTGAATGAATAAAATCTACAAATTCTGTAAAGCCCAACAAGCTAGCTTAGACATCTCTACTATCTAAAAGTCACATAGCCACTACACTAATCACTTAAACACTGAAGTTATAAAACATCTCCGGTTGGGGAATCACTGGAACACGGAAGTTATAAAACATCTCCGGTTCGTTCGATAAGATCGGGGTCCTGCCGGAGCCTTAAACCATGGTCGGCCAAACCACGGTAACCGATAGCGTTTCGTATCCAACACCCGGGCAACTCCCTCCCCTTAACCATGCAACAAATACAGGTAAGGTTGGATACCCTGTTAGTCGATACCCGATGCCCAGCGCACTGACTTCTCAAACCTCGGTTACCAATCAAACTGAGTTGTTGCTACCAATCGAGTCAAGTCTCTTCACCTATGTGCACATAATCATGTATGGTATTCCCTAACACTAGGCATACATACGAATAGACTAGCTGTGAAAAACACCGCGAAAAACGTCACGGCAGAGTTCCCAATCGCGAACTCTAGTTCACGATCGCGAACTAGAGTTCGCGACGTGAACTCTGATCGTGAACTCTTCGCGGTAAATCAACAACTTCGCTGGAGCTACTTCACGATCGGGAACGGGAGTTCGCGACGCGAACTCCCCACGTCTGGTAATTTCCTGCATTTTTACCAAGTATGCATATACCGAACCAATTGTAACCGAACACAAGTTGGAGGTTAAATCCACTCACCGAAACCTTCCACTTGCCGAACTCAGAGGTCTAATGTTTCTGAGTCCCGATCCCGATTCCTGTACACCAAAGGAATACCGAATTAGTATATAATTCCACCAAATTATAAACAATGTTAAATATACATTTAACACTAACACTTGCACTAACTAGATAACCAAACACTCAAATCATCATATGAACATGTCATGACCACTTACACTTACATAACAAGTCAACTAATCATTTGCAAGTCTTACATTCAAACGGGTCAAACCGGATTATTAAACAATAATACATCCTACAGCTGTAAACATATCATCAACTTGCAATTCACCAAATGTTACCAATAACATTGCTAATCACATAATCCTAACAAAATACCTACACTTTCACAATCCAAGTTATTTTAAGTCATTTTACCACTAAATGGCCCGAACGGGTCAAAAGCCCGAACATGATTATAACACTTCCAATTTCCATCAATTAGCACAATTTCTCTATAACTAACAAGTCATAATCATGAAACAATTCATCAAGTTCCAAGTCACCAACAACCCATGTATTTTACTTCCAAATTACTAGTTAATCATTTTAACCAAAAACATCCAAACACTAGCTAGTATTTCAACAATCTCACTAATCTTGACATAATTCAAAACTAACATACCCAATCTATCATGTTAACATATCCAAGCAACAAAACCCGCAAAAACCCATCAATGCCATGATTCCACCAACTAGTCATTTAACACAATAATTGGTTCATAATTTCTTCATAAACTTAAACAATTGTTTTAACTAACAATCTTACCCAAATCAAGTCATAATCCACCAAAACATCCAATACTTGATTTCTCAACATCCATAACTTACTAAACATGTTTTCTCAACCTAATGAACAATTCCAAGTATTCAAACCACAAGAAATCCAAGGTTTGACAAACTGTCACACCCCGCCAAAAATGATTTTATAGTATTAAATGATTTGCGGAAGAACGGGATGTAACATTAATGAGTAACACAACTATGATTATCGTAAACAATAAATGTTTAAAATACTTCAATTAATATTTCAGTTAAAGTACATCTCAAAACTTAATGTAATTGAAAACGATTAAAAGTAAAAATTAATGTTTGGAAATGAAAAGGCGTTCGTGGCATCTTGACAATATGCATGCTCATGATCCATTGCTACTAAGACTCATGCTTCAATGAATAACCTGAAAAACATAAGTAAAATGATCAACAAAAATTGTTGAGTGAATCCACAGGTTTAAAGAATGTTTTGAGTTACCTAAAATGTTTGTGAGCCATCATGGCTAAAAATATTGTTGTTGTGATGATATGATGTTTGAAAATGATTTGCCAAAGGCAAATATTGAAATAATGTTTACCATGTAGAGACATGTAAAATAATTTAATAAAATTGCATAAACTAATATCCTCAAAAGGATATTAAAAATATGTGTAAACTGATATCCTCAGAAGGATATTTAAAAATAACATGAACTGATATCCCTCTAAGGTTAGCTAAACCCTCGAGTTAGAATGTCGACCCTAAGCCCATAACCAAACTACAACTCCAAAATGATGTTACTGAATCTAAGATATGCACTCCCATGACGGTTCGGTAGACCGTTAAAACTGATCAAACAAATGTGGGAGGGTGAGTCTCAGTCGATAGTACTATCTGCATATCCAGGGTCTAGTCGCAACTAGCTAATGGTTACAGTATGTAGGCATCTACCAATGTCACTACATCTTGTCTTAGTTCGAGCATAAAGGACTGAATGTCATGTTCTGAATAATGTATCATCACAATAAAATATGAATAGTAAAAGTGAATTTGTATGTTTTTCACCCCTGTTGTAAAATAGTATATAAAAATGCGATAAAAAGTGGGGCTGTGGACTCACCTGATGCAATGCTAGCAAAATGCAATGATAACGTATGATTTCCAACCAATTGATACTAGCTTCCTATAAGGATAAAAAGATAAACTAACTGAGTGATATGTTGGTGACAATCAATTTTGCTTTTGTGTTCACATAAGTAATTAGTGCTCATATAATAGATCATAATAATCTAGTTTCAGAATTATTTATATTCAGATAAATAATAATTAACTAATAAATATTAATTTATCAAATTAATTTATTTTCATAAGAATCTGACTTTTATTTAATTAAAACAATAGATTTGGACTTGTTGATTTAATTAAATCGAAATGGCTAAGACATCAACTGGGCTTCTAAATGTGATGGGCTAGACTAACAAAACATAACTGGGCTCAACTAAGAAATTAAACTGGTCAGGCTTGTTTGAAGATTGAGATCGGAATATTGGACAACAAAAGACGACCATCACCGGAGTAATGTCGGTGATCACCAACCGGTCACATATACGATTTACATACCCCCACAAACAACACACACGTGTGTGTGTGTTTCGGTTTCGGCCATCGAGGATAACAAAACAGGAACGAACTGGGAATCGTAACAAAACGAATGAGATATATACCAAAATCAAAAGGGTTAAAGTTTATACCTTTCACTTGTTTTAGAGAGAGAGAGAGAGATCAAACGAGAGAGGTGGCCGGACTGTTTTCTGGTTCGCCGGGGATGCTATTCGTCGCCGGACGTGAGTGAGCAGACGGCGGAGCTGGAGAGAGGGATTAAGGATGATGGTGGTTGGAGTTTGTATTGTCACCGGAGTAAGGTTGTTGTTGGCCGGACAAAACAAGTGATGAGGGATTTCTTTGTTTTATGCTTTCAATTGACGTGAGGGAGGTGAGCTTAAGGATGGTTCAATGGCAGAGAAATATAGAAACGGATTTACATGTTTTTGGTAACAAATTTGTAATAATCACATATTTAATTTTGATTAAAAGGGCAAAAGGAAAGTTGCAGTGGTTGTTGCCGAGAATTGGGGGTGGTTGTTTGTAGGTGATAAAAGGAGTTAGGATTTATGAAATTTTAGAAGGTGGATTCCCATTGGTTGGTATATTTTACCAATATTTAATCTTTAATCTTTTATTAAATTAAAATAAAAAGGAAAGTTGACAATGATAAGGATGTTCGACTAGCACTATTGAAATCATAAGTTTAATTTGATATTTAACAATGGTTTATCATTGTTTAGAAAATTACCTTTTTAAATAATATTTTGTCATTTTAAATATACCCATATCACATTGAGTGAGTAATTTCTTATTATTATTATTATTATTATTATTATTATTATTATTATTATTATTATTATTTTCACTTGTTAGTTAAATCGAGTAATATGTTTTGTACCTCAATTTTTGTACCGGTTAATTTAGTTGAGTAATTGATTCATTACAAATTTTGAAAATTGTGTTTTTTTTTATTTGATTCATGATTATGTTGTGTCACCAACTCACTAGTTAACTGACCGATGATTGAATGCAACACAAATGATTAATGTATCGAATGATGACGTGTACTGATGAGACATGATTTCCAGGGTTTCACTAAATTTAAATGCACCCTAATTGTTATCATATATGCTATTAGGGTTTATCGCTAGATATAAATGCGAGTAAATGTTTTTATAAATTATTTAGGGTTCTTGGGCACTATTAGGGTTACAATAAATGCCCGAATTTTCGGGTTGTCACACAAACTCATACAACCTACTTTTACATGAACACACCAACTTGTACACTTTGCTAAAAAGGTTGTACCTTGTGCTAAATTACTTGTACTCATGCAACAATACATGTCAAAACTTGCAAGAATACATATTATACCATCCACAACAATATTCACTAACAAAAACCCAAGAATCATAAACCCTAGTTTAATCAACTATCATGGAATCGAAAATAAACACCCATAGATTAAAGCTTACCTCAAGAGCTATCCAAAAACGGGTTCGGATTTAAGATTGATCAAGAAACGAGCTAGCAATCTCTCTTGGAGCTCAAGAACAATGAAGAAGATGGAGATGAACAAGAGAGAGATTAGAGAGAGAGAGAAAGAGAGAGACGTACATAGAGAGAGAGAGAGAGAGAGATGTACATAGATCAAGAAGGGAAATGAGGCTTTTCCCCCTCTAAAAGCCGGTCAAGGGGTGGGGGTGGGACCCACTTGACTTTTTTTTTCATTTTTTTTTAACAATACAACACAAAAGTCCCTTTCGTAGTTAATTCATTTAAAATACCAAACGAACTCTATTTTTAGTCACGAAAATATATTCGGAGACGATATTGAAAGGAGAATCCAAAAATATAAAAATCATATAATACTTTAAGCATTTCAGAAAACGGATATATTTAATCCCTTGATTAAAATATCACAAAAGGACAAAAGGTCAAACAATAAATTTAACATTTAGTCAATTTATTCCATTTAGGGTCAAATTGGTATTTTTCCAAATATCAATATATACCTAAAACAACTAGGCCGGTTTTAGGATGTTACAACTCTACCCTCCTTAAAAAGGATTCCGTCCCCGGAATCCAACAACAATATTCAAATAGCAAGTATTTATCATAATAAGTTTACGACTCTATTCCAATCACTTTCACGTGTACATGCTCAAACAAAATCACATCCAATTTGTCATACACTTTATATAACATTTACCATTCATAACAAGATAGCATTCCTCATGCCATAAAAGTTAATCAACTAGCATAAGTTACAACATCATTTCCATACACAAGGTCACACAATTATTTTAAGTCTCAAATACCTACTTGCTTTCTTCTTTATTCTAGCGAAAATTACAATCATGCACAGTTTAACTCGTTAACCGACCCAAAATTCTACGAATTTCCAAAACAAAATTACCGGTCTTAATCATTTAATTCTCAAAACTACCCTTTCATAACATAAAGTCACACCAATTTTGCATACTATGCACAAACGGGTCAAAAACAAGTAATTCTCCTTGACACTATCCAAGTCCCTAGTTAAACATACTTCTAACCATCATATAATATTCCATGCTTAATTGGCCATATTACACGGGTGACAAATTTTTTACACGGTCAGGTTGCACATTTTGACAAAACTAGTCACAGTTTACACAATTCAAGTCTACCCCACATAACTCATTACGATCATGGCAATATAAATAGCAACATCTTTTATACTAAATTAGCCATACTCGCGACCTAACGGATCAAAACAAGTTTTATTATCCAAAAATTGTTTTATTACCTCCATAACGTGTCAAGCTACCCACCAAACCGACTCATGCAATTATCAAACGATCATCATCATAATCAAGGTCTAGCAACTAAAAACATCCAATCAAGTCTTGACACTAATTACCTTTAACGGGTCAACATTGAGAAATCTATCATAATAATTCCAAACACACCATTCACGGTTCCTTAACCTGTCAAACTCGTATTATGACTAATAAGCTTTTTTCAATTAAACATCCACTCAACAATCTACAATTCAACTAGTTCTTGACTCTTACTTATTAACATCCAAATAGCAAGATAATTTCGTCAATTTAATTCCCAATTAAACATACGCAACTTTTATCATTTCTATCATCATAATTGATCTAGAAAACGTATTTCTTACGACATACAACTTCAAAATCTCAATTCGACAACTTTTATTACAACCAATAAAACATCATTATCCCTTTGAGTAATTTAAAATTTTACCAATTTAAACTATGATCAGTTTTCATTAACACGAACCATTTCAATACAATCATTTCAACCTAACACTAGATTTAAGTATAAATTACAATTTCAACACTTTTTCAAATAGTTTCATAATCAATGCAATCACTTACAACCTCTGTTATCTTCAATTATTACTATCACAAGTCAACTCAAAATAATCTACACATACAGTTCACTAGTCACCTTTCAGACTCCAAATTCAACATAGAAAACCAATCAGGTTTGCATCATAACATTTCAGGTCATTCCAATATTTATCACTGACTATCTGCCACAATTACTGACTATAACAAAAGCAAACATCAATTTGTTCACATTTCACAAACATTTCTGATTCTCACTATACAAGTCACTACATGTGACCCAGCACGTCACAATAAAATTCCACTTTTTCACATAACAAACACTAGTCCTACTTGGACTATTCAATTCACGCATGCAATTCCATCCATTTTAATTACAAGTATCACATTCCCACAATCTACAATAATTATCATTATACTCAATTTGATCCATGGTCACATACATTGTGACCGAAACCGACATACAACCAATTCTCTTCGCTTCTCCTAAAGTGAAGGAACAAACAAACAAACAGTTACAATCAACTTATCACCAATTCGCACAATACACAAATAGACAACTTACACACACAAGGCACTATGTGTGCGCCAACAACCAGATAAGAAAACTATCTCTGATAACACACAACAATAACTTTGGTTCAACTGGAACAATCCACACATCCAATCCCACTAGCCTAGTCCAGGTTCCAATAAAAAGGGACTAGAAAGCATGCATCATTTATATCTATAAAACTCCTGACACAGATGATGTACCCTAATCAACAATTAATCAATTGTTCCACTTCAAGTGGCATAAAACACCAAAAGTAAACAGTTCAGTTCATCACAACATTTCACAAATCTTAATTAAGCAATATTCTCAATTAACAATTCTACATAAACACAAGTATTGAGTTTATTAGAGCATACCCGAGCTATCATTGTCGGTCTAACGTTGGTGAAGATCCCCCGACCGCCCCCGTCCTTGACTCACAACCCATTTTCTTTTCCCAAGGTCAATTTCCCTCTTGCCCGAAATTGAACACTTCTAATGCCCTCCATTTCCCCAACGTGCGTATATATACTCCTCGTCAGTTCCCGCGTCGTCACTTGAGGTGCCAACATTTCCTAGGGCCAAGGGGGTCCGGTTCTCTTTACCTGTCATATCTATAACAATCACAACAACTCACGAAAGCTTAGTTTAAATCGTTAGTAACTACATACTAACTACAACTAACTTCATTCACCGTTGCTCTAATCCCACTCGTCCGGAATGCTTGACCAAACTCGAGGCACGATTTGGGAATGGAACACCAACCCCGTGTATCCATCGCCAAACCGAAGCTCTGATACCAAGTTGTAACACCGCAAAATTTAGAGAATGTTTTTTTTTTAAAAGGTGTGCAGAAGCATATAGATAGTATATAGTTTAGGTTTAGGTTTACAAACCAAATGTCCCAAAATAAACTCCAAGTAATAATAATAATAATAATAATAATAATAACATTTAACGGTGTTAATAAACGGCATGGCTCATTTTTAAAAACATATCAAACTGAGCTTGGTCAATCATCCCGTCCAAAGCACCGATCACCTGAAAAGATTCAACGAGGGAGGGATTAGCACAAAGCTATGTGAATGAATAAAATCTACAAATTCTGTAAAGCCCAACAAGCTAGCTTAGACATCTCTACTATCTAAAAGTCACATAGCCACTACACTAATCACTTAAACACGGAAGTTATAAAACATCTCCGGTTGGGGAATCACTGGAACACGGAAGTTATAAAACATCTCCGGTTCGTTCGAGAAGATCGGGGTCCTGCCGGAGCCTTAAACCATGGTCGGCCAAACCACGGTAACCGATAGCGTTTCGTATCCAACACCCGGGCAACTCCCTCCCCTTAACCATGCAACAAATACAGGTAAGGTCGGATACCCTGTTAGTCGATACCCGATGCCCAGCGCACTAACTTCTCAAACCTCGGTTACCAATCAAACCGAGTTGTTGCTACCAATCGAGCCAAGTCTCTTCACCTATGTGCACATAATCATGTATGGTATTCCCTAACACTAGGCATACATACGAATAGACTAGCTGTGAAAAACACCGCGAAAAACGTCACGGCACAGTTCCCAATCGCGAACTCTAGTTCACGATCGCGAACTAGAGTTCGCGACGTGAACTCTGATCGTGAACTCCTCGCGGTAAATCAACAACTTCGCTGGAGCTACTTCACGATCGGGAATGGGAGTTCGCGACGCGAACTCCCCACGTCTGGTAATTTCCTGCATTTTTACCAAGTATGCATATACCGAACCAATTGTAACCGAACACAAGTTGGAGGTTAAATCCACTCACCGAAACCTTCCACTTGCCGAACTCAGAGGTCTAATGTTTCTGAGTCCCGATCCCGATTCCTGTACACCAAAGGAATACCGAATTAGTATATAATTCCACCAAATTATAAACAATGTTAAATATACATTTAACACTAACACTTGCACTAACTAGATAACCAAACACTCAAATCATCATATGAACATGTCATGACCACTTACACTTACATAACAAGTCAACTAATCATTTGCAAGTCTTACATTCAAACGGGTCAAACCGGATTATTAAACAATAATACATCCTACAGCTGTAAACATATCATCAACTTGCAATTCACCAAATGTTACCAATAACATTGCTAATCACATAATCCTAACAAAATACCTACACTTTCACAATCCAAGTTATTTTAAGTCATTTTACCACTAAATGGCCCGAACGGGTCAAAAGCCCGAACATGATTATAACACTTCCAATTTCCATCAATTAGCACAATTTCTCTATAACTAACAAGTCATAATCATGAAACAATTCATCAAGTTCCAAGTCACCAACAATCCATGTATTTTACTTCCAAATTACTAGTTAATCATTTTAACCAAAAACATCCAAACACTAGCTAGTATTTCAACAATCTCACTAATCTTGACATAATTCAAAACTAACATACCCAATCTATCATGTTAACATATCCAAGCAACAAAACCCGCAAAAACCCATCAATGCCATGATTCCACCAACTAGTCATTTAACACAATAATTGGTTCATAATTTCTTCATAAACTTAAACAATTGTTTTAACTAACAATCTTACCCAAATCAAGTCATAATCCACCAAAACATCCAATACTTGATTTCTCAACATCCATAACTTACTAAACATGTTTTCTCAACCTAATGAACAATTCCAAGTATTCAAACCACAAGAAATCCAAGGTTTGACAAACCCATACAACCTACTTTTACATGAACACACCAACTTGTACACTTTGCTAAAAAGGTTGTACCTTGTGCTAAATTACTTGTACTCATGCAACAATACATGTCAAAACTTGCAAGAATACATATTATACCATCCACAACAATATTCACTAACAAAAACCCAAGAATCATAAACCCTAGTTTAATCAACTATCATGGAATCGAAAATAAACACCCATAGATTAAAGCTTACCTCAAGAGCTATCCAAAAACGGGTTCGGATTTAAGATTGATCAAGAAACGAGCTAGCAATCTCTCTTGGAGCTCAAGAACAATGAAGAAGATGGAGATGAACAAGAGAGAGATTAGAGAGAGAGAGAAAGAGAGAGAAAGAGAGAGAGAGAGAGAGATGGACATAGATCAAGAAGGGAAATGGGGCTTTTCCCCCTCTAAAAGCCGGTCAAGGGGTGGGGGTGGGACCCACTTGACTTTTTTGTTCATTTTTTTTAACAATACAACACAAAAGTTCCTTTCGTAGTTAATTCATTTAAAATACCAAACAAACTCTATTTTTAGTCACGAAAATATATTCGGAGACGATATTGAAAGGAGAATCCAAAAATATAAAAATCATATAATACTTTAAGCATTTCAGAAAACGGATATTTTAATCACTTGATTAAAATATCACAAAAGGACAAAAGGTCAAACAATAAATTTAACATTTAGTCTCTTTATTCCATTTAGGGTCAAATAGGTAATTTTCCAAATATCAATATATACCTAAAACAACTAGGCCGGTTTTAGGATGTTACAGCAGTGATTTTGTCTACTTCCGGTGAAACCCCCTCACCGGAGATTCGGTGACCCAAAAATGATATGTCGGTGACCCCAAAGACACATTTGGAAGCTTTTGCATGAAATTGATTTTGTTGTAGTTTTTGAAATACATAACGGAAATGAATGTGATGTTCTTCACGGTTGCGGCTATAGATAAGTATATCATCAAAAAAAACTAGAACAAAGTGACGAAGTACCGGTCGAAAGAGGTCATTCGTGGCCGATTGAAATGTGGACGGAGCGTTCGTAAGCCCGAACGGCATGACAAGGAACTCGTAATGGCCATCCGATGTACGAAATGCGGTTTTGTGTATATCATCGTGAGCTACCCGAATTTGATGGTAACCGGAACGTAAATCGATTTTGGAAAATATTGTTGCCCCGTGTAACTCATCCATAAGTTCATCTATTGTGGGAATCGGAAACCGGTCTTTGATGGTGACGGTATTTAAGGCACGGTAATCCACACAAAAACGCCACGAGCCATCCTTTTTCTTGACTAATAGAACCGGTGATGAAAAAGGACTGTGGCTTGGCCGGATAATACCATCTTGTAACATTTCGGTGATTAACTGGGTCATGATTTGTTTTTGAAAGTGTGGGTAGCGGTAAGGTCGCACATTGACTGGTTCGGTGGTGAGTAATGGTATATGGTGGTCATGGGGTCGGCTCGGTGGAAGATTATGAGGAACTTCAAAAATAGTGTGGAATAAATCTAAAAGTGTGGTTATGTGAGGGTCATTGGTAGTATCGGGTGAGTTTGAGTTGGTGGTAGGGTTATTCATGGATATAGTGTGGATGGATATAACCGATTTTTGTTTGATCATCGTGGTTAACGAGCTTGGTGAAATTTGTTTGGTTCGTGATTCCCCCTGTAATGTACATCGTGTACCATTTTTAACAAACTCGATTTGTGGTATGGAAAAATCAGCGGTAATGGTACCAAGGGTACCCAACCATGTAATACCTAAAACGACGTTCGCACCTTCAATTGGAAGTACAAAAAACGTAGCAGTAAACTTTGTATTCCTGAGTTGTATGGTAACGTCATTGCAATAATCGAAGCAGTGAATAAACTCGCCGTTACCGACCATAACTCGAAACGGTTCCAATGGTGTTGTGGACAGATTCAAATATTTGGCTATACGTGGTTGCACAATGTTATGTGTGCTGCCACAATCGATCAATACTGTAACGGGGTGTGTGTTGATGTAACTGGTAATTCGTAGGGTTTGTGAAGACGACATACCGAAATAAGCTGCGGCAGATAAGGACCACAATTCAGGAGTATCTTCTTGATGATCACTGTCGTGTGTAACCAGTAATGATTGTTGATCATCGTTATCCACAATGATAAGAAATTGTGGTGGTGAACACTTATGACCCGGTACGAATTTCTCCGGACAACGGAAACAAAGGCCGTCTTTCCGTCGTTGTTGGAGTGCCTCCGGTGATAACCTTGTGACGGTAAGGGTTTTGGCGAATTGGGGAGGGATCGTGAATCAGTGGATGATGATTTGGTGGTGGGGGTGGCGTAAAAGTGGCGGACGTAGGTTTGTGTGTATATGGGCTTTTAGGTTTGGTTTGGTGGGCTAATTTGTCTTCCACTAATTGGGCTAGGCCATATGCATCATGAAATGTTGTGGGCTTAAGAAGTGCAAGTTCGGCTTGGATTTCCGTTTTAAGGCCCGAGATGAAACAATTCATTAGGGTTTGTGGAGATAATCCAGTAACACGGTTACTGAGCGTTTCAAATTCAGTCTGATACGATCGTACCGTTGCGGTTTGGTGAAGTTTCAAAAGGGAGGCTTCGTGATTTTCGTATGACGACGGGCCAAAACGGAGCTCAATCTGGCGTTTGAACTTGTCCCATGTGTCAAAAAGGTGGTTGTTGTCTAGATGTTGATACCATGCTAGGGCGTCGCCGGTCACGTGAAAGGCAACTAAGCCTAGTCTTTCATCCGGTGGAATGTGGTAGTAGGAGAAAAAACTTTCTGCCTGAAATATCCAACCAAGTGGGTTGGTGCCATCGAAAGATTGCAGGACGATTTTTGGTGGTCGTGGGTTATTAGTATATGAGGTAGAGGATGAGTATTGTGTGTCCTTGGTTTTAGGAATCTTGAACTGTAGTGGTTTGTTGGTATTGGCGGATAAGTTATCGGAAAAGGAGGTAATATGGGTAACTAAATTGGCGGCAGTGGCCGTTTGGGAGTCAATCTTGGTGGTCAGGGATTTCGTGGCTTCGAGTAAAGCGGTCATTTGAGATGATTGACGTTCGGCGGCAGAATTGGTGGCTGAAATAAGTTGTGTGAGGAGATCGGTGATCGGTGATTGGTTGTCATCACCGGTGGTTTCCTTGCGTGGTGGCATGGAGGTGAGTTTGGGAATGAAAGCACCAAATGATGGCACCTTCTAGAGATCGAAGGAGAAAGAGAAGCAAGAGAGTTTAGAGAAAGGATTTTTGGAGCAATTTTCTTCTATATCTCAAAATGAAAAATTACAGGAATTTAAACATGCATTGAATATGGGTTCATCACCCACATTCCTTATTTCATGCCACTACTCTTAATCATGCAATTAACTACCTATCATGCAATTTGACTTAATCAAAATAACTAGAATTAACAATGCAGTAAATAACGTGTGATCACGCAACCAATGGATTCAGTCCAAGCATCTCGTGGGCCTCTTTGTCTCTCTCGTGGGCATGGGCTGCCGAACAAGCTGGGCCGGCGTTGGGCTAAGTGGTTGGACCGTATCACTAGCAAATTGCCAAAGCAAATAACAAATAAAATTTTTGAAATAATCGAATAATGTGATAACAATGAAATAATATGCAAAAAAAACAAAAGCAAATAACAAATAACATGAAAATTGAAGCTTACGTGAAGTAATGGATGAAAATGACGAGAGGATTTTGAACTAAAGAATGCAGACAGTTTGTGGCTGGCTTTACAAATATTATAAATTACAAATATTACAAATTGGGTGGGCAAATTTACAAATACTATAAATTACACCCTAAAAACAAAAAAAAAAATAATAATAATAAGAAACCTAGAAATGGAGGGGGTCAATGACCCACCATGCCCACCCCCTCCAACCTTCCGTGGGGAGAGGGGTATGTTCAAAACTAAATATCGAGATTTTTGGATATCCGAATTTATTATAGTGGATATATACTATTCGAATTCGATATCAAAAATTCAGATATCTATATTTTTGTAAATCCGGTTTTCGGATATTTTTTAAACATGTAGGGTGGTGTTTGGCATGATTATTTAACATGTTTTCGGATCTATGATAGTGGATATTTGCTATGCCTGAACTCCAATTTTATGTTGTATGGGTTAACTAACTTATACGCTTGTGTGTGACATATGTTGTATGGGTTAACAGATAACACATATATAACAAAGTGAAATAAACATTAAACTGGTGTAATTAGCCATGAAGTTTTACGTTTATTAAAGTTAAAAATGTTGTAACTCATATTTGATGAGTGGTTGATTAGTATTTAACACAATCATAAGTACAATTTATGTACATCATTAGTGTAACATTCTCTAGCCTATAAGTAGAGATGTTGTATCACTTGTTTCCACACACCTCTCAAGAACCTCTTGTTCATGTATCTCTGTTGAGATAATTTGGTTTACAACACGTTATCGGAACTTTGCTCCAAGTCGCTTCACGTTCGTCGCTCAAGAAGTAAGCAAAGCAAGAAGTTCAATATCATTCTTGATTCTTCCCACACAATCTAAAGTAAGTTTTTCTTAAATTATTATACTTGTCGTTTTTTTTGTACGATCATTAATAATGAATTGCAAATTCCAAAGAATTTTTTTTCCAAACATCAATATATTGTTCGTATAATCAAAAGAAAAATCTACAAATATGTGTGTTGGTAAATAATGAATTGGTTGAAAAAATAATGAGTGATGTATGAAGATATCAACGTGCCCACAAAATTGTATGTCAAAGTTTATTCTATTTTTTGGGTAAAAGAAAATTTGTTTACATAAAGGACTTTTTATAATGGAGATGAAGAAAGAAAAAAAAAACTATAATTGACACAGAAAAGGCTAATGAGATTTTTTGAAATTGTCTACATGAATCATTGAAAGTTAATTCACAAACAATATATTTGTTTTATTTTTAAAAACAATCTTAACATAAAAGTTTTCTTTGTTAATCCCTTAATGTAACATTATCGATTCATGCGTTATGAAATATGCATTATGAAATATGCTTCAAGATTTATATTATAGAAAAATACCAATAAATATTAATAATTTTAAAAATGACATAAGAATCGATAGCTATAATGATGAGTTTGTACAAAATTTGATAATCTCTTTTTACCTATATTATTTCTTCTCTCAATAACTGATAAATCCATAAATTAAATATATAACTAAAATCTCAAAAACATTACCTATCAAATGATGTCCAATGAAGGAAAGATGGATTCGAATTTGGTGGGACCTACCAGATTGAATCTCTACCTACTCACACTCACACATAACCATAAAAATTACAACTTTTTTTTTATGTCCAACTAAAAAACATTTTCTTACACTTCAACCCCATACAAATGAAATGTTTTTCTTCCTTAACATGTTGCCCATAACTGCTGAAGTTTTGTCAGCAAAAAGTGATGCTACAAATTAGTATGCAAAACTCATGCATATCCATAATAAATCCAAGCCTAAACTATCACTATGGTTAACACCTAAAAGGGGAGTCAGTGAGTGTGTGCAAAAGATGTGTGCCACCTGCTTCAATAATTTATGCACTAAGTTAACCATAGTGTCTAGTCTACCCATACACCACCATCCTACTCCAACCCAACTCATTCCAACCCAACCCATTCCAACCCATAAGTATAAATATAAAATATAAATAAAGTAGGGCTGGAAACAAAGGACCTGCATTATAATATGAAAGAAAGCATGCATGTCAAGATGGGTTAAAACTCCTTCTACTTTTGGGATACAAATTCGTATGCAACACTCCTGCATTTCATCAAAATTCCCCAAATCTAACCTATAGCTATGATTAGAAACTAAAAGGGATGTTAGTGCGTGCGTGCAAAGATTTAGTGCCACCTTATAACACCATTTAATGCCTACTATAATCATAGCAACTAAACCTCCCAACACCCCCTTATAACACCAATTTTGACCCAAACCAAAACCACCCCAAAAAGAAGAAAAGTTAGCCTATAGGCCAACTCCACCTAAAAAAATCAGAAAAATCCCATAAATTTTCCAAAATTTTGAAATATTAGTTCCAATCAGCTCCAGAATTTTCAAGATGATCTGCCCACTGGAACCGAATATGCCCTTCTGCTGCCTTTTTAAACCAAAAATATGCACCAAGCAGCAAAAACGGCAGAAAAAAATCAGAAAAATCACAGAAACTCCATAAAAATGGGAATTTATGCAACTAAGGCCCATAAAAAAATTCAGCTTCAAAAATCCACCCCAATTGTCTAAAACTGACCAAACAGTCCAGAAAAAACCCATTCGGCCCGTTTTCAAGAAAATATTCAGAAAAATCCCAAAAAAATCTGAAAAATGGGAAATCATAATCCTAAGTCTTCCATAAAAAATTAGGGACAGTCTTGAAGTGGTCAATAGAATCCAGAAAAATCGCAATAAATCTCATAAAATCCCTGAAAATATAAACCACCAGAAATACCGAAAATACCCCTCTGATAGTGAAGAATTTTCCCCAAATAATTCAAAAAAATCTCAAAGAATTCTGAAAAATGGGAATTCATAATCCCGGGCGTTCCACAAAATTTCAGCCTGATCAGAATAACCAAACAACTGCAGGTCCCGAAAACAGTCCGTTTTGACCGGAAAAACTTCATGAAATTCCAAAAAATTCTAGAAAATATCAATAAATTCCAGAACAAATCCAGAAAATTCCTAAAAATAAGGAAAATAAAATTAATCCCAAAAATATCCAAATTTTTGCATTTACCATGGATATTGACATGCATTCCGATTAAAAAACCAACAAAACATCTTTAACAGCTCGGTGAATAATTCCCGGGTCATTTTCTGACCCGTTCATTGTAAATGTTTTTCCATTACTTGTTTGTCAATATGCAAATGCAGTACCTACACATAGCAAATAATTTTAAGATTATAAATTAAATTAATTATAAAAAAAATCATAATTAGTAAACAATTACCATTAAAACCATCAACAACAGCATGAATAATGTCCTTGATGAGGTGGTCATAAACGCTAGAATTCGAGCAATCTTGATCGAAAACATGATCTACATTGGTATAAACATTAATACAAAATTAATTATAAGAAATTAAAAGAACTATATAAATAAAAGATTTAGAAAAATGTTGGTGGTCCCAAAACGGCCAAACTAGGGTTTTGCACCGGCGATCCCAAAACGGAAATTGGAGGTGTACCCCCTATTTCGACCATTCCGAGTCTAATGGTGGTAGTCCGCAGCCTTAATTCGTTCATCTTCACCGGCTGCAGCCGAGGCGATTTCTACCGGAATAGGAATTCGTTTTTCCGGCACGGAGGAGGCCGGCGATGCCAAAATTGAAGATGGATCGTGACTAATCGCAGCCTTCCGCGTCGAATGGGTCAGATGGTTTTTCCCAGTTCTCGCCGGAACTCCTTGCGCCGTCGTGGGGCTCGCCGCAGTCGTCTGAGAAACCACCAAATCTGGTGGCTTCCGGCGCCGATCTCGATGATCGGCCTTGGTCATCCTGTGGGGAATGACTTTCCGACCAACACTTCAAAAACTCAGGCAAAGTTACCGGTGGATCTCTCCGGAATTTGATTTCCGGCTGCCAGACTGCCCTCCTTCCGAAAATCTCCTCTAGAGAGCGTTGTTTTTACACCTTTAAGTGTGTGTTCCGTTTTCCGGTAAGTAATAACTGGCGCATATTAAGGCTTAGGAAGAGTGTGAGGAATCAGTTGACCAATACGTGAATTACACGTGGCATTAACATCTAATTACGGAGCTGCATTCGGGTGAGTTGTCAAAACCAAATCGTATGTAGCTGCATATATAGGGGAAGATTTGGGCATCTAAGACTTAACCTTCATATTTTTATTAAGGCATTTAAAATGTAACCCATATATTTTTAATTAAAAATTAAAACTATTTAAGGCGGTTTAAATATTTTTTTACGTTTTCATCAATTAAAACGTACCTCCCATAACTTGATAAATTTTATTTATGACATTCTATTAAGCATTGTATTGTTTTAAGAATAACTTATGTCAATTAAAACGTAACCTCCCATTGTTTTAATAATAATTAAAAATTATATGTTTCTTCTTTTTCATAAGATTGCTTATTTGTGTTAACATTAATGGTTGTTTACAATTCATTCACAATGAACTTATATGTACTGTAATTATTTCTAAATTATTTTGATTATCAAATAAGTTTTTATAATAATGGATTAGAAAAATAGTATGTTTCTTAATTAGTTATATTTTTTGTTAGAAAAAAAAATATATTTTTGAACTAATTAACCATCAATTATGGATTCATTGGCATATAAAGAGTTCGTTACACTTTCTTTTGTTTATGAAAGTTCACTTATTGTTAGCGAATCACAATGTGTGAATTACGCTATTAGTCCATGCGAACTCAAATCGAAAAATCCGGACTTATGAGCATTGTATTAAAACTACCCAAGTGAAAGATATTATACATCATCCCCAAATAGGCTCACATATTCTTATTACAATGTCTAGGAAAGATAGGCGGTTTTTCTGACTCCTAATAATGGATGGTTCCGATACGCACAAGTGCTGTCCACCCTCACCGTCTTTCCTGGTTGTATTCTATTAGAGCTACCGAAAAGGGTTGATTAAATAATCTTTCCCCCGAATGTGGTTATATACATATGATGAATTGGTGTCTCTAAATCGACCTGTCGTTCGATAAATGAGAACCATTCGCACTTGTGTTTTTTGAACCTGCTGATTCGATACACAGTTTATGCTCATACAAACCATAAGCATATAAACTATCATTTTATATGATAACCAAATCCAATATTTCTCCTCCCGTTGTAGGAAAATATCAAAACAAACATGAATTCTTTGAGAGCATGGATTTTCTGGCTCAAATGGAATATTAGAGCTATTGTTAAGCTCTTTGATTATGTTTTATTTGGATTATGCTTTCCCATTTGAATAATGGTGTATTTTGGATTATGGTTTGTTTACATTGATTATGTTTCTCGAGATAATTTAAAGTTGCTTTATTCCTTATGAAATTAAACAATACGTGTGACCAACTTCAAATTATTATTTTTACTTTAAGGCATGTATATTGGGTATGTTGATAGTCTGGTTGATTGTGGTATTCATATACACTTTCATAAAACATAAGGACTACTTTATCAACATTAAGCCTAAAAGTAACTTCATTGACTACCATTTCGGGCCCATCGACCCTAGGTATAGCCCAATATATGTTGTCAAATGGTACTATTTTAACCATAAATGAAGCCTTATATTATCCAAGTTCCAGTCGTAACTTGTTGAGTTTTAAGGATATTCGAGAAAACATGTTTTCATCTCGAAACTGCCAAGAAAATGGTACTGAATACCTTTACATTACCTCTGATACATACGACCAAAAGCGTATGTTGGAGAAGTTGAGATGTTTGTCAAATGATTTGTACTTTACTACGATCTAAACCATTGAAAGCAATCTAATCTTTCGTCGAGCCCGTGTTGATGGCGGAACTTATATATTATGGCATGACCGGCTGGGACACCCGGGTCAGAATACGATGCTTCGAACTATGAATGCATCTCATGGGCACCCTCTTGAAGGAATTAATTTCATGATTGATTCGAAAAGCCTGTGCCAAACATGCTCGATTGTAAAGACACATCTCATACCACTTTACGTATAATCTACAAAAGTGATATCCCGTTTTCTTAAGAGAATTCATGAGGATATTTGTGGACCTATCCAACCAACATGCGAACCATTTAAAAATTTCATGATATTGGTTGATGAATCAACAATGATGGTCACACGTAGCTTTGTTGTCCACAAGGAATGAAACATTTCCTAAACTCCTAGCCCATATCATTAAGTTGAGGGCTAATCCTCCTAATTATCCAATAAAGTCAATTAGACTTGATAATGTTGGTGAGTTTACATCGAAAATGTTCGATGATTATTGCAAAACATTGGGCCTTGATATTGAAAACCCGGTTGTGTACGTTCATTCTCAAATTAATCTTGCGGAAGCGTTTATCAAACGAATACAAATAATTGCAAGAACTTTGGTTATGCGCACCAAAATGCCCCATTTTTATATATGGTTATGCGGTATTGCACACGGATGCATTGGTCCGTCTGAGGCCCATGGGAACCCAATAACTTCCTGCGTACCAGCTGGTATCTGGATATGAGCCCGACGTTTCATATTTACGCGTGTTTGGGTGCTTGGTCAATGTTCCAATTGAACTTCAAAAGCGTTCGAAATTTGGACCTCAGAAACGACGGGGAATATATGTTGATTATTAATCCCCATCCATTATACTCTATTTAGAGCCCTTGACAGGCGATCTCTTTAAACGCTAGACACTGATGAGATAATCTTCCCGTTGTTAGGGGGAGATTTGCACGTTAACGTTGATAAGGAACGGCGTGAAAGAACGTGGCATGTACCCAATTTGTCTCATATGGATCCCCCATTTGCACATAGTGATAAGGATGTGCAAAAAGTTCCAAGTCTACAAAATGTTGCTAATTAGCAAACCAGACACATTACTTAACAAATGTCACGAGATCAAATATACCTGCTGCATATGTGCCTGCTAGGATAGACGTCCCTGTGAGACGCCATGTTCCGTTTGAACATGTTGCATTGGTTGAACCCACCGTGCAAAGGACGCTGCCATTGGTTGTCCAATCCACCGCTCTTCCCAAGAAAAGAGGAAGACCGGTTTGGTTCCAAGGATGTTCTGCCTCAAAGGAGGAGAAGTTCTGTTGTATACGTTTTGTCACATGATCATTAAGTATCACGGGACTGTATTGGAGAAGCGTGTTCCTGATGAAACACCACTTTCTCATCATCCCGATAATATTCAAATATATATCGAGTATGCTAGATTAGACGATATTTTGAAGCAAAATGAAACTGTCATCAATGATTTGTTCATATACGCAGTGGTCACTAACATTATGAGCAATGATGACATGGAACCATGTACTATTGTTGAGTACAAAGGATTGGTCTTAACTGAAACACACAATCCAGGTAAAATAAGATTCCTTACCGAAAGGAAGAGTGTTTGGACTTGTTGCTCCAACACCACCTAATGTTAAACCAATTGGTTATAAACGGTATTCGGAAGGAAGCGTAATGAGAATAATGAGATTGTATGATACAAAGATCGCCTCGTGGCGCTAGGTTTCTCTCAAACGCCCTGGTATTGATTACGAGGAGATGTATTCTCCCGTAATGAACGTTATAACGTTCCACTACTTAGTCAGTTTAGTAGTTTCCGAAAAACTGAATATGCAGCTTATTGATGTGGTCACACCCTATCTCTATGGGGAACTTGACAAAGAGATACATATGAAAGTCCCCGATGGACTCAAGTTGCCTGAATCAATTAGTTCCAGACCACGGAACATGTTCTCGATACGACTCAGATGATCACCTTTTGGATTAAAATCCAGACGGATGTGGTATACCCGTCTAAGTGAGTACTTGATCAGACTGGGATATTTGAATATTTTGATATGCCCATGCGTGTTTATAAAGATATCCACTTCAGGATATGTTATTATCGCAGTCTATGTAGATGATTTGAATCTCATAGGATCCTCGAAAGAGTTGTTTGAAACTGCTGAAATTCTGAAGAAGGAATTCGAGATGAAAGATCTTGGGAAAACACGGCATTGGCTTGGCATGCAGATCGAGCACCGTAAAGATGAGGTTTTTCATTTATCAAGAGAATTACACGTAAAAGGTGTTAAGACGCGTTAGTTGCCATGACGCAAAACCTCAATCTACTTTCATGGTCATTCATTCCTTAGACATTAAAAGGTTTTATTCCATCTAAATGAGGATGATGAAAAGATATTGAGCCATGAGTGTTCATATCTCGGTGCCATAAGCGCAATATGTTACTTCACCCAATTAATGTACTAGACTGGACATCTTCTTTATTGTGATATGCATGACTAGGCATAACAATGCGCCAACACGCCACCATTGAAATGGTATTAAAGACATCTTCCGTTATTTTAAAGATAGTACGGATACGGGCTTATTCTATCCTAGCGTGTCATCGAGTGGATAAAGTGTGACTGATACTCGAGATAACGCGACCCTTATCGGGTATGCCGATGCAGTTTATTTATCAGACCTGCACAAGGGACGTTCCCAATCTGGTTATGTCTTTACCATAGGGAAAGTGGCGACATCCTAGAGTTCTTGTAGATAGACTCTAGTTGATATTTTGACAAATCACTCCGAACTACTTGCGCTCGTTGAGGCGACTAGAGAGCGTGTATGGCTTTGAGATGTAAGAGACCATATTCGAAGTAAATGTGGTTTGCTTATGATCCCAGTTAACCATTTGTCATATATGAAGATAACACCGTTGTTATTGATCAATTGAAACATGGTTATATCAAAACAGGATAACACCAAACACATCTCGCCGAAATTGTTCTTTACACATGAACAACAAGCATTTCAAATGATTGAAGTGCAACATATTGGATTAGATAAGAATCATGCAGACTTGTTCACCAAGTCACCGCCACAGTATTCTTTCCAAAACATATCAAAGCTATTTGACTTAGGAAAGTCTTTGAGCTACCTAAATGACATATATCATGCACCCTGTTGAGTGCAAATGATGATTGCATCCTGATGTATGTTTTGCACATGTTGAGTGCTGATAATGATTGCATCCTGACGTATGCTTTGCACCCTGTTGAGTGAGAATAATAGTTGCATCCGGGCGTATGCTTTGCACCATGTTGAGTGCATGTGAGGGGGAGCATCCCGACGAATGCTTGTGTACTCTTTTTCCTTTAGTTCAAGGGTTTTGTCCCATTGGGTTTACCTTGACAAAGCTATTAATGAGACACTAACAATACCCTATTCTCACTAAGAATTGTTGAAGTCTGGGGGAGTATCCAATTGAATACTTATTGACCATTGCGTACTCTTTTGTCCTTCGTTAGAGTTTTTGTCCCACTGGGTTTTCTCTAAACAAGGTTTTAATGAGGCACACCATATATGGTTCCTTATATGACTCAAGACTTCCAAATCATACTCTTTTGTCCTTCGATGGAGTTTTGCCCCAAAGGGTTTTTCTCACAAGGTTTTTAACGAGGCGAATGCTTTATGGATTGTCTTAAGATACAATACTTATTAACCATTGTGCACTCTTTGTCCTTCGTTAAAGTTTTTGTCCCACTGGGTTTTCTCTAAACAAGGTTTTAATGAGACACACTGTATATGGTTCCTTACCTCGCACAAGACATCCAGATTGCACTCATATGTCCTTCGACCAGAGTTTTTGTCCCAAATGGTTTTTCTCTGATAAGGTTTAAACGAGGCGAATGACTGATGAATTGTCTGAAGATACAATACGAAGATAAACAAATATGATTTGGTGTAAATCTAAACAACCAAGGGGGAGTGTTGTAACTCATATTTGATGAGTGGTTGATTAGTATTTAACACAATCATAAGTACAATTTATGTACACCATTAGTGTATCATTCTCAAGCCTATAAGTAGATATGTTGTATCACTTGTTTCCACACACCTCTCAAGAACCTCTTATATCTCATGTATCTCTATTAAACTAATTTGGTTTACAACAAAAAACTTAATATACAATGTATTCCCTTAACTAAGATTTGAGATTTACTGAACTCAAATTGAATTATTTAACTTGCAAATTAGTTTTGTTACCAAACATAAATTATTTTAAACATTATTCTTTCTTTAGTATATAACAAAAATGTAAGTTGATATCCTTTTATTGAACATAATACAATACAAGAAAGAAATATGATTGCAATTACCAATGATGAAACATAATATGTAAAAGAAAAAATTAAAATGAGACATCGAGTCTCGTGATTTAATATGATCATTTAAAATATATTCGATACCGGGTTGAGTCTCAATCTGAGTCTGAAGCCGAGTTAGGATTGCTATTGCGTCGAGGAGGTGAATCAAGTGCAAAAAAGTAGACACGTGAGAGATGCATTCGCATCCGTAGGTCGTTCGGGCGCACATGAGTTCAAGCCTTTTCAGGCAACTCGGTTTGAATTATTTGCACCCTACTACTGGTAAGTGTCCGGGTAAAAGCCAAGTATAAGAGTTTAAACCACACCTTTGTTTGTATTGTTTCAATGTGGGACACCTTCCTACACTTGGTTTCTTGTATCAAACATCCGACTTTAAGGATCGGTATTTCATTTTCCATAACTTCATATTGGACTTTCTTTAGCTCATTGCTTAGCTCTCATCAAACAAAACGCAAAACTAACCACTAAATATATATATAATAAATATACATATAATTATATGGGTTCAAATTTGGTAAAAAACAATAAAATCACAATATTTTCCAACACAATGCACTCACATGTTTGGCACATGAGGTGACTTAATGGATCAATTAAGAAGGACTTGCATGGATGGAACTTGGAAGGATAGAAATCCAAGAAATTAAAGATCAAGCACTAAAACCCGAAGAAAAATTTAGTCACAAAATCCTGAAACCATATAAACATTCTATAATTTACTCAAAATTTAATTATTAAATAAACAAGATATGGAGCAAATAAGAATTAATTGACAACTTCTCTGAACCTTGATAACATAAATAGTCAAGTGATCCATAAAGAAATGCAAGATCTAAGTCGCTATAACGTGGCCACCATTACCCCTTATCCATGAAGTCAATCAAAATCAATCCCCCCACCCCAACCCAAAAAATATACATATGGCATTTGCAAATTTGTTGCTCTAATAATTAAATTAAGAGCACATTTTACTTAATATACTATTAACAAAATTGAGACGATAATGCTTGTAAATTTACATCCTAAGCATTTGCATGCATGCAGGGATTTTTTGTTTAACATACAACTCTTTTTTTGTTAAACATCTATATATGATGATAAGGTATATTCCACACCCAATCATGAAAATATGTTATCCAACATAACATAATAAATGATATATGGAATCAGAGAAATAACGTTATTTTTTTTTATCTCTATCTTTTTTTACATGATCGAAAATATATGTACTAAATAAGAAGCTTAATAATAAACTGATTAAAAATTATAAAAATAATCGACTACAAATTGATTGATACATTAAATGATAAACTCACAAGAGCACGTGATCATTGCGAAGATGAGGTTTAATTTTATCTTGTGACGAACTCATGAAAATAATACTCCATAAGATAACTTAATAACTTTAGCCAGAATCTTAACTCAAGGTAACATGTTATTGTTTAATTCCTAAGTTTAGATGACGTCGGTTTTAGTCAAGACTTATTAGTCCTTCGACTTAGATATACGGAGTATGATACTAAGGTCTTTCCAAACAGTGACGAGTTTTCAAATTCATTAATAAAGTCACATCATCGTAACATTACCCTCATTCTTACTGACAAGTCCGTGACAATAACTCATATCTCACTCATCATTTTGCCACATCGTCATTCTTAATTAAATTAGATAATTATAAAATAAATACACTATATTAATTTAAAAATACATTATATAAATTTAAAAAAATATATTAGATTAAAAAAATACCTTCATTAAAATTTAAAAAGCTATAACAAAAACCTATTTTCTAAAAAAGAAAAAATTAAGAATGATACATTTTTTCTCTTTCAAATAAGAATGTGGTACTGGCCACGATACTTTTTGCTCTAACCCTTGCCTTTCAGTTGATAATTAAATTACATAAAATTGAATGGAATGTTTTAAGATTGTTGTTTATGACTTCAATTAAACTATCAAAACATAAATAGATGCTTCAACTGTGTATTTTCTGAATGTCATATTATTCCGCCTTTGTCATTTATATTTTTTGGATAACATACTAGATGTTGGCAACATTGAACTTATGTGCAGCTAAGCGTAAAAAAGTTACATTTCGTTGAATTGTGTTTTAACTTTTAAGGGATATATTATACTCCTGCATTCAACTACAATTTTTTTTATTAAAAAAATCAATAATTATCTAATGTTCATCCTTAATTAATTAAAATTGATGTAAATGGAAATATTTCACCTATTATGTTAACTAGTACATCTTAATTATAAGTAAAGATAACTAGAAATGACAAGTTAATATACGTCCCACTTTTTTTACCAAATAAAATAACTTTTGAAGTGTATCATTTATTTTGAAATACCTGTAAATAGAAAGTGTATCACCTATTGTGATACGGAGGTAGTATATTGAATTTCCATTAAAAATATGTGTAGTTTAAATTCATACTTGAATTGATTTGGTAAGATATTAATATACTCCTAAATACCATATTTGTTCATAGATCTGAATCTCTGACGTCAAGAATGGAAAGCAAAAATCGCTAGGTTAAATTTCATCTGGTATACTAAAACTATATATATATTTATAGAGAAACGTTCAAGGAGTTCTATTATTTTTATAAAGTCCCGAGGAACAAATCTCAACCATTGATCAATAAGATCTAATGGTCAAGATTAATCACATATTTTATACATAAAGGGGTATTTTGGTCATTTGGCACTTAAAAAAATTTGAATTTTATTTATTTATTTTTTATTTTTTTAATTTTTTAAATTTTTAATTGAGGGGTATTTTGTTCATTTTGAAAAAATTATTTTTTTTACTAATTTTTTTTATTTTAATTTATTTTTATTAACATTATTTAAAGAATTATTAATCTTTTCACTAATAACACATAATGTGATTGCATGGTAAATCACATGTGATTACATAGTGAATCACATGTGACTGAACTAAATCATATGTGATTTTACACTAAAATTACATGTGATTAAGTCATACACGTAATTATCAAATAAATATTACTTTTTAATGAAAAAAAAAATTAATAAAAATAAAAAAAATTTAAAATAAAAAAATAAAAATAAAAAAATCAAAATTTTTTTAAGTGTTTAATGACCAAAATACCCCTTCATAATAAAAAAAATAAAAATTCTAAAATAAAAAAATAACCAATATACCCCTCAATATATAAAATATGCGATTAATTTTGACCATTAGATCTTATTGATCAATGGTTGAGATTTGTTTCTCGGGACTTCGTAAAAGCAATGTACCTCGTCAAACACAACTCTATATTTATAAGAATACAAGTCAGAATTATATTTTTTAAAATTATGAAAAGGACAAAAGAGAATAAAAACAAACAAAAGGGAGTAACATGAGAGCACATTTATTTGGGTTCAAGTGGACTGGCTACTATCCCTGTGCCTAGCAATGTGAAGCAACCCAACTAGATACTGAAACCAGTCCCACAAGCCATACCGTCTTCCATACTTTATTATTATTCATTTAGTTTTTTTTATTTATCTTGTCAATTGTTCGGCATTCATATAGTTATAACTTATAAGCCACTTAACCACAGCTAATAACCCTCTTTTTTTATTCATTAATACTTGTAGCCAATTTTAACTTTGATTTGATGAATCTAGCATCTAAAAACAAGTAATTTTACATAGACATTTTAAAAGTTATACCTTAAACGTGAAAACGTTTAATATTATCTAAACGTCTAAACGGAGAATAATACATCTTCAGGCAACCCAAAGATTGTCGAGTATTTGATTATGATGTAGGCCGCCTAACCGGTATTCTCATGACATTTTTCAAAAATAAAAATAAAAATCCCTACTCATCTTAAAGTGTAACTTAGTAAGTTTTGAACCATGATCTCTTCTAAAACAAAGTGTCTTCTTTTCTACTAGGAACACCTTAATAAATTACGTTATCTAATTACCAAATTAAAGTTCTTATGTAAAACGTGAATATTGTCAACATACTACTTGAATTGATATTATTATCAACTGCCTAATTGATTTATGTTAAGCTCGATGCCTACTATGTAAACATGATGCGTAACAAAAGGAGACTGGTTATTGAGGGGTTTTTTTTTAACTACTATGAGTATGTGGTTGCTTTGAAAATTCAGGATCGATGTCGTTTTCAATAAGCGAAAATTAAGGAAAGAATTAATATATAGTTGATTTCATTAAAGAGTATTGTTTTAATTGGATTTGTAATCGTAGAAATATGGTAGTTAAAAGTTGGTTAGATTGGTTGAAAACCCCTATTAAAACATTGTAATTTCTAGCTCTCACTAAAGTTTTTTTGTTTCATTGATTGATAGCTATTTAAAAAAAAAAAAAAAAAAAAGCTCGATGCCTACATTGTATTGAGCTTGATCTCAAGTCGATCATATAAAAAAGGCTTGACCTACCCATTATAACATGAGAATTTTACTCATTAATATCATACACTATTTGCATTTCACATTTTCCTTTTCTCCTAAAGGGTGAAATTTTCAGGAGATTTCAGATTCAATCCATATTCAGAGCAAAAAAAATCCCCTCACAAAGCGCGTCGAAACCCAGAATAATAATAAATCCAAATATTTAATTAATTAATCATTTTTTTATTAAAAAAATATATGAACAAATTAATCGCTCTTATCTAAAAAGAGATAGTTAATTAAAAAAATCACCTCCTCCGTTGACCGGCGTTGACATCTAATTTTCCAGCGACCTTCGTTTTTTCCGAATATCTCTGTTTTTCCGACTACCTATATTTTCCTAAAAAAACTGATTTCTTCCTAGTAAATATATCTAGGGTCCAACTATTGGACACATCTCTATACCAAATAAACACCTCATGAATCAAAGTCAAAACTTGAAAACTAGGATCACAAACAATTAATTAACATGATTATTCACGTTTTTTTTAACTTAAAATCGGTGGTCGGCGGCGGTGGTGGTGGTGGTGAGCGGAAGATTCGATGGTGGTGGCGGAGTTAGCGGAGGGGTTAGTTGGTGAAAGCGGAATGAGCGGCGGAGTAAGTTAGTGATGTCGGAGTGAATGACAGACTAAGCGGCGGCGGTGGTCGGTGGATTTCGATGTGAGTGAGTTGGTAGAGGTGGTGGCTAGCGGTGGAGCATGGTGGAGACCGTGTAAGGATTATTAGGAATTTTGGAGTATCTAAATATTAGAAATGAATGTTCAAATAGGCAATCCCTATATTAATGTTCAAATTAAAAATATTTAACATGACTAATAGTTCCAAAATATTCACAATTTTGATTGATAGTTGTTATTCCCTTAAACTTCCCCTCTAAGACCGTGCGGTATGGGCAATTTGCCGTGGTGGTGGTGCTGAGGTGGCCGCTTGGCCACGCCGTTAACATCCGGGGAACACCGCCCCCCTATACGGCGTGGGGTGCGGTGGTGGAGATCCGTGGGCACGGCAACGAGCGAGAACGGCGTGGGGGCGAGTTGATCGAGAAGCTTTTTAGCCGTTGGGGGTAGAAATGGAGCTGTGATTCTGTGAAGATGAAGAAAAGAAAATATGGAGGTTGATTGGAGCTGTCGGAGGTGAGGAACGAGAGGTAGAAGATAGAGTTTTTAGGTTTAAAAAATTAGATTTGGGCTTTAAATTACAGGGCCTTGTTTTGGGCTTTTACAAAAAGAAAATCTGATTTTTTGAAAAATAAATCCTTTTAACTTGTTAAAAATGTATAAAAAATAGAAATAAATTATAATATGATTTTTTATAAACTTTTGATGATGTGTATTATACATTAAATATTTAGGCTATCTTTTATAAAATAAATTGAAAAGAAATGATGAGTTGGAAAAAAAATTGGTGTGGTGTGGTGTGGTGGGTATTTCCTGGATAAAGTGGTGTGGTGTGGTGTGGTGTGGTTGCTGAGGTGGCAGATGATGTAGCAGAAATTTTCAAGTGGTGGTGGTGCCCATACCCCATAGTCTAAGGCACTACTAAGTACTAACCGATCATAATTTATTATGAACAATTAAATATGACGACATACATTATATTAAGTTGATTCAAGCATACGATGAGAACATTTTGATAACATTAAATTATTAACAAGTTTGTATTAAAAAAATCAACATACCATTATTTAAGGAGATAATTCGGTAAATATATCCAAACAAGATACCAATAATTATTTTGTGTAAAGATTCATATAACAAAATAATTAAAAAATAATACTCCCTCCGTCCCATAAAAAACTTTACATTTCTCCTTTAACTTTTGTCCCACAAAAAAGTTTACATTTCTCAAATTTGGGAGGCCCACCTAATAAAATAATAATATTACCAATCATTCAACCAATAAAACACTTTCTCTCTCCAATCTACCCTTATATTTTAATTAAAAGTATTACAAATGACCCAACCACTAACTATCTTCTAAAATATTATGCCCATAAGAAATATAATGTTTTTTGTGGGACGGATGGAGTAATAATTAAAAAATGTGTATTCCCATCATACATCCCCTTTATAAATCCGTTCCCCCCTAACCATTTCCAATCCATCTCTTCATCTTCTTTAAAAAATGAAGCTTTCATCAATGGCGATCCTCGTCCTTTTCGCTCTCTTTGCCGTGTCTTCCGCCATTGACATGTCGATCATCGGCTACGACGCCACTCACATGACCACCACCACCACCTCCGGCGGACGCTCCGACGAAGAAGTCAACGCTCTCTACGAGTCATGGCTGGTCAAACATGGCAAGTTCTACAACGCACTCGGAGAGAAGGAAACAAGGTTTGAGATCTTCAAAGATAACCTTAAATACATCGATGAACACAACGCCGGCGATCATTCCTACAAACTTGGACTCAACAAGTTTTCAGATCTAACCGTTGAAGAGTTCCGGTTGACTTACACCGGCGCTAATAAAGTCAATTCTAACCGTAAGCTGAACAACAAAGTGAAGAGCGATCGTTACTCTTTAAATTCCGGTGATGTCTTGCCGGAGTCCGTTGACTGGAGGACTAAAGGTGCTGTTGCTCCTGTTAAGGATCAAGGAAGCTGCGGTAAGTTATTTTATTAAATTTTTAATTTTATTTTGTGCCTTTTAGCTTTTCCCCCTTGTTGGATATTTGTACTTCGTATTTATTATTACTAGCTCATGGATACACTAAAATTAAGGCAAGTAGGGTTTTAGGAAAATTTATTAAGGAGGCTTATTAATTTATTAACTTAATAGATCTAAAAAAAATTTAAAATTTAAACTTATTAAATTAATAAGTTACTCCTTAATAACCTAAGGCTTCTAGCCTAGTGGTATAAGGTGTTGCCCATGACCCATAGGTCATGGGTTCAATTCCCGTCGTGGACTTTGGTGGTGGGGTTTATTCCCCATAGATGGAAGGTTTGAGGGAAGGCATACTGCCCCTTGTGGATGTCATTGTCTAGGCTCGAACCACTAACTTACTAACTTGGCGTTCAAAAAAAAAAAAGCCTCCTTAATAAGTTTTCTCAAAAACATGCACATAATGGATTAATCACCTACTAATTTGTTGTACATGTTCAAGTTTTCATCACTAAGCATAATTAAAAACAAATCGATTAATGTATTTATTACACTTGTACAACTATTAGAATTATATTTTTACCACTTAACTGTTTTTTGATTGGTTGATTTTTAAACGACAATAACTTTGTAATATATAAAAAAAGGAAGTGTGGACAATAAAATAAACTGTATAGAAGGAGTAACAAAATATAGATATAGAAAGTTGAATTACAAAATAATTTTTTTTTTAATTTCGATTGGTCAACGACTCATAGGATCCGATCTGTGGGGCCGATTTGTTTTTCAGTTTCTTAAAATGGAATTTGTGAATTAATGATGTGAAAAACACATAATTTTGTTTGTTTATTAATTTGGATTGATGTTTGATTGAATTAAAGGGAGTTGCTGGGCATTCTCAACCATCGGATCAGTTGAAGCTGTGAACCAGATCGTAACGGGAAATCTGACAACATTGTCAGAACAAGAACTAGTAGATTGTGATACATCTTACAATGAAGGATGTAATGGCGGTGATATGGATTATGCTTTTGCATTCATTGTCAAAAATGGTGGTATTGATACAGATGCTGATTATCCCTACACCGGCAAGGATGGAAAGTGTGACAGTGTTAGGGTAATTATTAAACTTTTTTTTTTATAATCATAATCAAATTTAGTAATGTTGATTTTGTTCCTGATTATTTGTAATTTTTTTATGTGTAGAAAAACGCGAAAGTTGTTTCGATCGATGGTTATGAAGATGTTCCTGTGAACGATGAGTCGTCGTTGCAGAAGGCGGCGGCTAACCAACCTATTACTGTTGCTATCGAAGGTGGCGGCCGAGATTTTCAGTCTTATGCTTCGGTATTATCTTTTTTCGTGTTATTATCTTTGAATTTATTAAAGTAAGTCTTCGAATTAGATCACGATCTTTTGCGAAAAATATATCGAGATAAGATCCGTAAACTGTTACATTTTGTTATGCAATTTAAGTGAATCTGGTGGGGTATATATGTATGGTGGGTTCCCATTAACCAATGGTTTTAGAATACAAAATTGATTTTTTTTGTATGCTATCATTAATCTTTTTGTGTCTCCAAGGAATCTTGTTAGTTGAGAGTTGTCATTTTGTGGGGGTGGGTGTTGTTTTGGATGAAAATTATTTCTTCTGTATTACGGAGTATAATATTAAATTAGGCGATTTTTTGTATACTATTTCTCCAAGGGATCGTTTGATTGTCAAATTATTTGGATTTTGAAAATATAACAATTAGCTTTTATTATTTAATTAAATACATATTTTACTTTTAATCATCTAGATAACTTATTGGTCAAATAATTAGTTTCATAGACTAACAAAGCTTACCATTAAAGTCAAACAAAATTACCTAATTACTAATTCTTTTAACATCATTCAAGACACTTCAACTCCCATCTCACAATATATCCTTCTCTTTGGTGATTTTATTTATTAATAATCACAATTTGACAAACAACTAATAATACTTCAAATTCCAAATATTTTTCTCCAGGGTGTCTTCAGCGGCTCATGCGGGACCCAACTAGACCACGGTGTAGTGGTAGTCGGTTATGGAACCGAAGACGGCAAAGACTACTGGATCGTACGCAACTCATGGGGTCCAGAATGGGGTGAACAAGGTTACATAAGAATGGAACGAAACATAAAAGACAAAAAAGGGAAATGTGGAATTGCAATGGAGGCATCTTACCCGACTAAAAGCGGGTTAAACCCACCTAACCCTGGTCCATCACCACCAACCCCGGTTACGCCCGAAACGGTGTGTGACGCGTATTACACGTGCCCGCAAAGTACAACTTGTTGTTGCATTTATAGCTACCATGGGTCGTGTTTTGCTTGGGGTTGTTGCCCGTTGGAAGGTGCTTCGTGTTGTGATGATCATTATAGTTGTTGCCCACATGATTATCCCGTTTGTAATGTGCGCCGTGGAACTTGCTCGCAGGTAAAAAGAATATTTAATTATTTATCACAATTTTAAATTATTGGATAGAAAAATATGGCACTTTTGAGAAAAAAATCTTAAGAAAAGGAATTCCACTTTTTAGTTTTATAACTAAATTTACTAAAACTGAAATTTATAGTTTTTAACTATTTTTCTTTTTGAATATAGAAATTTTTTCAAGTAATGGTTGTCTAGAGATAAGAAACGCTAGCCGTTTTCTAGAACATTTGGGAGGAAAAAATAGATAATTTTCTACAACTAAAAGCAACCTAAAGATTTGGGGGGAATCACCTAACCCGACCCGACCCGACCCATTTTGACAAGTTAACTGATTTGCCCATTTTATCATCTTGTGTTACAGAGCAAGAACAGCCCATTGGAAATTAACTCATTGAAACGTATTCTTGCTACACCAACTAACAAGAAGAGGAGCAGTGCTTAAGAACACGTGATTACCTATTTAAAATTGTATTATTGGAAGTTTAAATTTGAGATTATTATCTGATGCATGCTAGCAATAGCAAGCCGTAAATCAGATGCTGATTTGTACATACTGCATTGATTATTGTACTCACTTTCAACTTGTACAAGAGACATCTTTATGTTTCTTTTTCTAATTGCTTTCCACATAATAAATCTTCCATTTACACCAACCACTTCCTTTTTATTTTTTCCGTTTTAGTTTTTCTGCCTATGTTTTTGATTTTATTTTAACGATATATACTCACATAAGAAATTATTCTATGTTTAAGAATAAAAAATAAGTATATAAACCTAATACTAGAGCTGTAAATAAAATCCGTTTTGCGCCCAACTGGATTTTTCTGAAATCCGTTTTTATTAATCCCGAGCGGATTTTTTTGTAAGGGATTTGAATAAATTGAGCCAACCGGTACATTTTACCTAATAAAAGCATATGGTTTTACCACTTTAAAAGAAATCTGGTTATAATCCAATCTGAACCGGTTATACCGGTTACACATTCAACCTCCAAAAACCTAATAAGAATCCGGTCCAGTTCTTTATGGAATCCTGTTTTGAGACGTAAAGGAAAAATTGGGTCGAATAAAAATCTGATTTTGTGCACACGTAGCTAACACCTTTATATTAATGATTGTTTGAATTCTGGTGGAGTAAAATTACATATTCCTAATCATGTTTGGTTGCAATTTATTAGAATTCATATTCTGTTGGAATTATCGATTTCACAAGGTAAAGGAATTGTCTTTCCTTTGATGCATCATTAAATGACCATTCAAAAATGAATTCTAATAGAATGAGTCATGTCTTTATCATTAGTCTATCTACCTGTATATTATATAATATTTTAATTTTAATGGAATGTTCATATTAAAAACAGGTTAAGTGTAACACCCCAAAATTTAAGCCATTTTTTTTTTTTTTTTTAAATAAACAAACATTTAACCTAACGGAAGCAATCCCAACTAATACAGTTTATCAAAATACTTACCAACCATTAATAATTTACAAACCAACTTAAACTATTATAAAAATATCCGGTGTTACTAAATCCAAGGCTTGACCATTTTACCAAAATATCAGAGTAATTGACAAAACTTTCCTTCAAACCCCGACTCTAAGATTCACCCAGTCAAACCTGTAAAGAGTCAACAAGAGAGGGATTAACATAACGCTAAGTGAATGAAATTATAAACATTAAATTGCACAACCACAACAATTTAAGATAACACCCTCTACAAATAACACCCTTTAATTAGCAAATAACCAGAGGAACGGCGGTTCGGCCCAACTCACAACTGTTGTCGGCCCAACAACAGTTTACCGATAGCCCTAAGCTACTTGGTACAATACCAGTGCTCCTCGACCTACCCGTGTCCAAGGAGTCCTGGTATTGTCTCCAATAGCTAACGATGCTCAGCCACTAACTGCACGGGCTGACCTCTTTCCGTGTATCATGCGCATATTGCAGTTAATTACACATAACAACCGAATTAACTAACACCGAAACAAGAACCGTATCGAAAACAATTAGGCAGATAAAAAAATCTTGCATATTCTGCACTAACCCAAGTGGAACCTGAAACCATTGCAAGTTATACTATCTAATGGTTATAAATCCACTCACCTTAGCAAAAGCTCCTTGATACTCAGTGGTCTTATGTTACTGAGTTCCTTTACCCTTTCCTGCAACACAAATGAACACCCGAATTAATAACTGTTTTGACCCGAAATGTGCAAAATTATACAATACACTATAATATCATAACAACATGTACTCAATCCAAAACTTACACTTATATAACCCCCAATTTGACACTTTGACTTACAAAAGTCAAACCCGATTCATTCTAGTAAAATTATACAATTTTACCCAAATAGGTCAAAAAGCCCACTTTAATTAATTAAAATACCCAAACGGGTCAAATAGGCCCACTTTAATTAAAAGAATACTCAAACGGGTCAAATAGGCCCACTTTAATTAACAAAATGCCCAAACGGGTCAAATAGGCCCACTTTAATTAACAAAATGCCCAAACGGGTCAAATAGGCCCACTTTAATTAAAAGAATACCCAAACGGGTCAAATAGGCCCACTTTAATTAACAAAATGCCCAAACGGGTCAAATAGGCCCACTTTAATTAACAAAATGCCCAAACGGGTCAAAATGGCCCACTTTTCCATCTCAATCATTTCCAAGTATTAAATATCATGTCAAACATACAATTTAATCATTTATGGTTAATATGATCATATAACTAAGTCAAATTCTTAGATTTTTGACTAAATCAAAAATCCCACCAAATTTTGCCAAACACTAACCTTATATTGAAATTTCTACAATTTCTTGTTAAAAGTCATATTTCAATCTCAATTTATTAACCAATACCTAACCAAATTAGTTCAAGATAACAATTCATACATAAAACTCAATTCCAAGTAATTATGTTCACTTCATCTTCTTCATAAATCACCTCCAATGGTGATTTATGAACAATACACCAAATTAGGGTTTCTATTAGGAATTAAACATATATATACAACTTCTCTAACACCATAAACCCTAAATAATCAATCAATTTTAGTTTTAGATCAAGAATTATCAAAAACACAAAACCCTAGTTAATCAATAACTCAAGAATTCGAACCCTAGCTAAGAAAAAGAGATTACTTACTTGCTTCTTGTACAAATTCGAGCTTAGGGTTAGAAATCTTCAAGATTTCAGATTACAATTAGAAGAAAGTATGAAGAAATTGCACTTGTGTGTGTTTTGTGTGTTTGTACCGAAAGAGAGCAGATAACGAGACTGAGATTGAGATAAGAACTAAAATATCTAATTCAGCCCCAAGACAAAAACATGGTCAGCTTGAAGGGGCAGCTGGAGCTGACCAAAATTCAATTTTATCAGTATAATACTGAAATTTCGATGTTTAATTCGGAACCCTAAACGACCTCTGTTTTTAAATCTGAAAATACCGTTGGAACCCTTGTTCAAAAGAGAACATAGATATATAAAAATCATTCTAATATATATCTATCTCAGTATTTGCTAATTTTTAACCCCGTGGTTAAAAATACAAAAAATTCAAATAATTCTAATAAAATCCTATAAAATAGAAAAATAATAAATAATACTTACAGATATTATTAAAATATCATACCGGGTCTCGGGGTGTTACAAATCTTCCCCCCTTAGGAAGATTCCGTCCCCGGAATCTCTACTCGGTCAAATAAAGCCGGGTAGCGATCCCTCATCTCCGTCTCAGTTTCCCATGTCATATCCGCACCGAGACTATGTTTCCACTTAACCAATACCATTGGAATTTGTTTCTTACGCAATTTAGTTACCTTTCGATCTAATAGTTCTACCGGTTCTTCAACTAACCGTTTCTTCGAATCAACCTTCAATTCCCGAACCGGTAACACTTGATCTATAATCTCAGGATTACATTTCCTCAAATAACATACATTGAAAGTGTCATGGATTCCCGATAATTCCGGTGGTAAATCTAAAGTAACCGACTGATCATTAACAACCCGACTAATACGGAATGGCCCAATATACCTCGGTGCTAGTTTCCCTCGTTTCCCGAATCGAATTACCCCTTTCCAAGGTGAAACCTTTAAGTATACCATCTCGTTAACCTCAAAAGTCACCGGTCTTCGTTTTGGATCTGCGTACATCTTTTGCCTATCACGGGCGGCTTTTAACTTTTCCCGAGCAATCGCCACTTTATCTGCGGTCATTTGGACGATCTCGGGACCCGCAAATTGTTTCTCCCCCGCTTCTAACCAACACGTGGGAGTTCGACATCGCCTACCATATAACATCTCATATGGTGGCATCTTGATACTCGAGTGATAAGAATTATTGTAAGCAAATTCAATCAACGGTAAGTGAGAATCCCAAGAACCACCATATTCTAAAACACACGCTCGTAACATATCTTCGAGAGTCTGAATCGTCCTCTCTGATTGACCGTCTGTCTGCGGATGATAAGCTGTACTCAAATTTACCCGTGTACCCAATTCTCGTTGTAAACTATTCCAAAATTTTGATACAAATCTTGGATCCCGATCAGAAACTATCGATAGCGGTACACCGTGTCGAGATACAATCTCATTAATATAAACTTGTGCTAACTTTCCGAGCGAATCTGTCTCGTTAATAGCTAGAAAATGAGCACTTTTAGTCAACCGATCTACCACAATCCAAATCATATCGTGACCTTTTTGTGTTCGTGGTAATTTAGTCACAAAATCCATTGTGATATTATCCCATTTCCACTCGGGAATTTCTAATTGTTTCAAAGATCCGTACGGTTTCTGATGTTCAGCTTTGACCTGTGCACAAATATGACACTTTTCTACAAATTGTGCCACATCCGATTTCAAAGTCGGCCACTAATATAATACTTTTAAATCATTATACATTTTAGTACTTCCCGGGTGAACCGATAACCGTGACTTGTGGGCCTCTGTTAAAATCAAATCCCGAAGACCCCCAAGTAAAGGAACCCAAACCCGTGATTGAAATGTTTTTAATCCTCGAGAGTCGTCAACTAATTCATCTTTTCTTTTAAGCATTATTTCACACTTCAGGTTTTCATTCTTTAAAGCTTCTAATTGACATATCTTCAATCGATCAATCAAATCAGAGACGATCTCCATTCGCATAAATCGTATATTATCTGAATTTTCTTTACGACTTAATGCATCAGCGACTATATTGGCTTTCCCGGGATGATATCGAATTTCACAATCATAATCTTTGATTAATTCTAGCCACCGTCTTTGTTTCATATTTAAATCTTTCTGAGTAAACACATACTGTAAACTTTTGTGGTCGGTACAAATAATACATTTCGTTCCGTAGAGATAATGTCTCCACAACTTTAATGCAAAAATAACCGCCGCCAATTCGAGATCGTGTGTTGGGTAGTTTCTTTCGTGTGTCTTTAACTGTCTTGAAGCATAAGCTATCACCCGATCTCGTTGCATAAGTACACAACCCAAACCTGAGAATGAAGCATCACAATATACAATAAAGTCTTCCGAACCCTCCGGTAACGCGAGAATTGGAGCTTGACATAATAAATTCTTTAAAGTTTGAAATGCATTTTCTTGTTCGTCACTCCACCGATACGGTACATCTTTACGGGTCAACTTGGTCAACGGGCCCGCAATCTTTGAAAAATCTTTGATAAATCGTCGGTAATAACCCGCCAACCCAAGAAAACTCTTAATTTCTGATGGTGTCTTTGGTGCATTCCAATTCATAACTGCAGTAATTTTGGCCGGATCTACTTTAACCCCGTCAGCACAAATAACATGACCTAAAAACTGCACCTCCCGTAACCAAAACTCACACTTTGAAAACTTAGCATAAAGTTGTTCCCGCTTCAAAGTATCTAAAACTTGTCTTAAATGTTCTTCGTGATCTGATTCGGTTTTCGAGTATATCAATATATCGTCAATAAAAACGATTACAAATTTATCTAGAAATGGTCGACACACCCGATTCATAAGATCCATGAATATTGCCGGGGCATTTGTTAACCCAAACGGCATAACTAAAAACTCATAATGACCGTACCGAGTTCGAAAAGCCGTCTTATGAACATCGTCTTCATGAACACGAACTTGATGATACCCGGATCGTAAATCAATTTTTGAATAACAAGAAGAACCTTGTAACTGATCGAACAAGTCATCGATTCGAGGTAATGGATATTTGTTCTTCACTGTTCGTTTATTCAACTCCCGGTAATCAATACACATACGGAGAGTACCATCCTTTTTCTTTACAAATAATACCGGAGCTCCCCAAGGTGAGGAACTCGGTCGAATAAAGCCTTTGTCGAGTAACTCCTGAATCTGAGTCATCATTTCACGGATTTCTGAAGGTGCCAACCGATACGGAGCCCGAGCCACGGGATTGGCTCCCGGAACCAAATCAATTTTGAATTCTACCTCCCGAATAGGAGGTAACCCAGGTAAATCATCGGGAAAAACCTCCGGGTATTCCTTAACCACCCGGATATCACGAACCACCTGTTTTTCTTTTCGGGTATCAATAGCATAAGCTAGAAAAGACTCACACCCTTTAGCCAAGGATTTCCTGGCTTTCATAAATGAAATGATCGGGAAAGAAGAATTAACCCGATCACCACGAGCCACTACATGTGACCCGTCCGATAAAGGAAAAGAAATCAATTTCTTATGACATTTTATACTAGCTCTATTGGTACTCAACCAATCCATACCAAGGACTACATCAAAGCCAGATATTGGCATTAACAACAAGGAAGTGATAAATTTAACGCCATCTATATCAATATATGCTCCGGACACAGATGATGTGACCGGAACCACCTTACCATCGGCTACTTCTATCTCTAAAGAGTGAGACACAACAGTAGCAGGTAAACCCAATTTATCATAAAAATTTACAGATATAAAAGAACGGTTAGCTCCAGAATCAAATAATACGCGAGCAGGTATATTATTTATCAAGAACATACCGGTAATAACGTCATCGGTGGTAGTTGCATCTTCCACCGTCATCTGAAATGCCCGTCCTTCAGGTGGAGGGGGATTCTTCCTTTTCTGACCCGTGGATGACATAGACCCACCTACCGACCCCGAACCCGTTCTTCTACCAGATGGACAATCTCCCGCCCTATGACCTTCTTTCTGACAGTTCCAACAAACATTTCTCGGGAGCCTACAATCTTTCGTTTCATGCCCATGTTGACCGCACCTCAAACACCTCATTGTCTGAATAGTACAAGCCCCATAATGAGAAGACTTGCACTTATTACACCATTGAGACTTCTGACTCGAACCGGCACTAGTTTGGCTTCGAACGTTAGAACTTTGAGAACTTTGTTTCTGATTCCCTTGCCATTTTCTGCTTTGTTGGGAACTGGATTGATCAAATCTAGATCTCTGAGTAGCTACTTTATCCCTGATCATTCTTTCTTGAGCTTTGCTATCGGCTTCAGCTGATTTGGCTATAGTAAATGCCTGAGTTAATGTACTTGCAGTTCTAACCGTTCCCCTATATGCCGGTAATAAAGCTTCAACAAAATGTTGTACTTGTGCTCGCTCATCAGGTACCCAATCTTTCACAAATCTTAACTTATCATTGAATTGTTTAATTAAATCTTCCACCGACATACGTTCATTCATCTGTAAACTCATAAATTCCTTTCTAATTTTGTTCATTTCAAAAGTACTACAGTAATGATCACAAACTCTTTGACGAAATTCTCCCCACCCTATCCCATTTAACTCATCTGGTGAGTAATGCTTAGTCCAAGTATCCCACCAAACCCTTGCATCTTCCTTCATCATTCTTGAAGCATACTTCACTTTCAAATGATCCTCACAACTACAAGCATCAAGGGCTATTTCCATATCCCTTAACCAATTTAATGTAACTGTCGGGTTTGTACTACCCGGGTATTCAGATGGTTTACAATCAAGGAATTGTTTATAGGTACATGGTGGTTTTTGAAAAGATTGAAAAGGTTGTTGTACAGTGCCTTGTGGTGGATAAGGATAATAGTATTGGGGTGGTGGATTTGGTCGATTTTGTAATTCATCAATCGTTCTTTGCATCCCTTCCATACGACTTTCCATTCTTGCAATATATTCTTCTTTATCGGTATTACTATCCCCAGAATTACCCGCATTACTTGTCTCTTTGGTCGGTTGGGTCACTGGAATTTCACCACGGTCAGCCATATCTGTATCATACACGACATCTCACAAACATTTAGTTTTGATTACCGTTAGTAAATTCTATACTAACCTCTACCAACTAATTCACTTATCAACTAACCCTCACCCAAGAAGGAATGTTTGTCAAAACTCAAGCCAAGATTTAGGAATGCTACACTCACGGTGCAATCATTGCTAAATCTTGCTCTGATACCAAACTGTAACACCCCAAAATTTAAGCCATTTTTTTTTTTTTTTAAATAAACAAACATTTAACCTAACGGAAGCAATCCCAACTAATACAGTTTATCAAAAGACTTACCAACCATTAATAATTTACAAACCAACTTAAACTATTATAAAAATATCCGGTGTTACTAAATCAAAGGCTTGACCATTTTACCAAAATATCAGAGTAATTGACAAAACTTTCCTTCAAACCCCGACTCTAAGATTCACCCAGTCAAACCTGTAAAGAGTCAACAAGAGAGGGATTAGCATAACGCTAAGTGAATGAAATTATAAACATTAAATTGCACAACCACAACAATTTAAGATAACACCCTCTACAAATAACACCCTTTAATTAGCAAATAACCAGAGGAACGGCGGTTCGGCCCAACTCACAACTGTTGTCGGCCCAACAACAGTTTACCGATAGCCCTAAGCTACTTGGTACAATACCAGTGCTCCTCGACCTACCCGTGTCCAAGGAGTCCTGGTATTGTCTCCAATAGCTAACGATGCTCAGCCACTAACTGCACGGGCTGACCTCTTTCCGTGTATCATGCGCATATTGCAGTTAATTACACATAACAACCGAATTAACTAACACCGAAACAAGAACCGTATCGAAAACAATTAGGCAGATAAAAAAATCTTGCATATTCTGCACTAACCCAAGTGGAACCTGAAACCATTGCAAGTTATACTATCTAATGGTTATAAATCCACTCACCTTAGCAAAAGCTCCTTGATACTCAGTGGTCTTATGTTACTGAGTTCCTTTACCCTTTCCTGCAACACAAATGAACACCCGAATTAATAACTGTTTTGACCCGAAATGTGCAAAATTATACAATACACTATAATATCATAACAACATGTACTCAATCCAAAACTTACACTTATATAACCCCCAATTTGACACTTTGACTTACAAAAGTCAAACCCGATTCATTCTAGTAAAATTATACAATTTTACCCAAATAGGTCAAAAAGCCCACTTTAATTAATTAAAATACCCAAACGGGTCAAATAGGCCCACTTTAATTAAAAGAATACTCAAACGGGTCAAATAGGCCCACTTTAATTAACAAAATGCCCAAACGGGTCAAATAGGCCCACTTTAATTAACAAAATGCCCAAACGGGTCAAATAGGCCCACTTTAATTAAAAGAATACCCAAACGGGTCAAATAGGCCCACTTTAATTAACAAAATGCCCAAACGGGTCAAATAGGCCCACTTTAATTAACAAAATGCCCAAACGGGTCAAAATGGCCCACTTTTCCATCTCAATCATTTCCAAGTATTAAATATCATGTCAAACATACAATTTAATCATTTATGGTTAATATGATCATATAACTAAGTCAAATTCTTAGATTTTTGACTAAATCAAAAATCCCACCAAATTTTGCCAAACACTAACCTTATATTGAAATTTCTACAATTTCTTGTTAAAAGTCATATTTCAATCTCAATTTATTAACCAATACCTAACCAAATTAGTTCAAGATAACAATTCATACATAAAACTCAATTCCAAGTAATTATGTTCACTTCATCTTCTTCATAAATCACCTCCAATGGTGATTTATGAACAATACACCAAATTAGGGTTTCTATTAGGAATTAAACATATATATACAACTTCTCTAACACCATAAACCCTAAATAATCAATCAATTTTAGTTTTAGATCAAGAATTATCAAAAACACAAAACCCTAGTTAATCAATAACTCAAGAATTCGAACCCTAGCTAAGAAAAAGAGATTACTTACTTGCTTCTTGTACAAATTCGAGCTTAGGGTTAGAAATCTTCAAGATTTCAGATTACAATTAGAAGAAAGTATGAAGAAATTGCACTTGTGTGTGTTTTGTGTGTTTGTACCGAAAGAGAGCAGATAACGAGACTGAGATTGAGATAAGAACTAAAATATCTAATTCAGCCCCAAGACAAAAACGTGGTCAGCTTGAAGGGGCAGCTGGAGCTGACCAAAATTCAATTTTATCAGTATAATACTGAAATTTCGATGTTTAATTCGGAACCCTAAACGACCTCTGTTTTTAAATCTGAAAATACCGTTGGAACCCTTGTTCAAAAGAGAACATAGATATATAAAAATCATTCTAATATATATCTATCTCAGTATTTGCTAATTTTTAACCCCGTGGTTAAAAATACAAAAAATTCAAATAATTCTAATAAAATCCTATAAAATAGAAAAATAATAAATAATACTTACAGATATTATTAAAATATCATACCGGGTCTCGGGGTGTTACATTAAGTAAAGTGCTAAATCCTATATATTAGAGTAAATAACATGGACGATCCTTTAATTTATAGCAAAAGTTACCCGTGGTTCTTTAGTTTTAAAATTACACAGATAGTCTTTATTTCTGAAATATTTTTCCACCGATGTTCCTTTATGAAAACGACCATTTATTTTTCATGTTAATTAAGTGACATCATGTGTGATGCATGTGCAAATCACGTTAATACATCTCTTCAATAATCGGGTAAACGAAACAAAATAAAGTAGAAAGTTCGTTTAAAAGGGAGTAAATGAGAAAGAAAAGATGAATTGACCAAAGTACACTCATGTGCATCACATGTGATTTCACTTAACGTGGAAAATAAATAGTCATTTTCGTGAAGGACCATCAGTGAAAAACCTTTCAGAAATAGGGACTATCAGTGTAACTTTTAAAATTAGATGACCATTGGTGAAATTTGCTATAAACCTAAAGAACCATATATATATAATATACTCTGGTTTCAAATTATCTACTTGGCTAATTAGTGAGTGTGGGTCTCATTAATTAGTGAGTGTGGTTCCCATTAATTTTTGGCAAATAAGGTACATGAAAATTGTTATAAACCTAATTTTTGACTAATTAGTGGGATTCACACTCATTAATTATCTAATTTAACAAAGTGAAATTGTCTATTTATCCTTACTTTTACTTTTAAACATCATTAACACCACTTTATTCAAAAAGTGTGGGTCATATTCTCCACTAACCATTTAATTAATTTAATCCAACAATCATTATAATTGTTTGCCTCAAAAACGTGAAATCAAAAGTGAATCACTTATTTTGAATCGAAGAAAGTATTTTATTCTACAAGCGAAAAGGTGCTCAAGTACATAACATAAAAATGTGATTCTTGAAAAAACCATCAATACAATAAAACTAAAACCACTCCTAACAATATCTCTTATTTCCTTTATTATTTTTGTTATATTAACTGTCACATCAACACTTATAAGCTATTACATCACTAGCAAAATACAATAATACACATATAATTGTATTTTGTGACAAATTACAAAATACATTGCATAATATACAAGTTGCCACTTCATCTCTCTTGCTCTCTCTTCTCTTCACTTGCCGAAGAAGAGCAAATGGCAATGGTATGCCAGTAATATCCCCAATCGACGGAAGTGACGATCCCCTTGTTAGAATCGAACTCAACTTTTCTCCATTCCTCATTCATGTCACATCAAAGTATTGATGAAGAAAAAACCATAATCCAATTTTATTTTAAATAATGACATTTGAAATTAAAGGCAATTAGAATAACATCAAAATAAGTACAAATTTGTCCTTATTAACTTAATTGCGATTTTACATCACTTTCTCGTGGCCCAAACCCTAATTCCACAACCAAACCCGAATGCGGCCCAAATCCACTAGGCTTCCTTTCTTGATCCGGATCATCAACCCGACAACTCTTATCCCTTAAACATTGGTGGACACCATCATTTTGAATACGGGTCCAATCATTATTATAAGGATCCATTTTCTCTAAATGAGATCCGAAATTGGAGGGCAAAAGGGGTGGAATGGGCCAAAAAGGCAATCCACGAGACCCATCCCTCCTGTTTTCTTGGGTATTGTAACCCAAACCAGAAGGCCGCCAAATCGGACCCTTGTGTGGTTGACTTTCTCCACCATAGATGTTGACCTTTGACCCGGTTAGTTGTTGGGCTTCCTCGGATCCAATTGTTTTGTGCTTTAGTGGGTTGTACGGATGTTGTACAGTGGAAAGTGGCCTCTGGATGGAGAATAGCCCTGGGATGCTACGTAGATAGCTAAATTTCCTTTGAATGCTTATTACTAGATTCAGATCTTCAAAAATCTGCATAAATATGTTGTATCACGTGCATCATATTTTGTACTTTCACATAGAAACCAATAATACTTCAAGATTTGTACTTTATGAATTAAAGTACCTTGTCAAAAGAACCTAGTTGGATGATCCCTTCTCTGACAGACATGATTGCAATTGTCTGGCGCATATAAACATTCATTGAAGCGAAATAACTATCATATTTTTAATCATCTACCATACGATACAAGTATTATTATAAATTTATATAAATGTATAAATCAACTATTATATGGTATATCCATTGAAAATGTGGTGTTAAAACAACCCCTTTCATTTTAGTTAATTACAACATTTTTTTACATAAGCATAAGAGTATGAAGAATAAGTATAATTATAGATTTATATGGTTTTGTTTAGAGCGAAAAGTATTATCAATTTTGGCAACCATGCACATTTTTTACCACAATATCATTATTTAAAAAGTTTAAATGATTTGTATATCATGCATTAACAGTTGTATAACGTTAGGTGCAATTAATTGGTCAATCTTACATGCCACGTTAGCAATATAAGTCAAGCTCTAGCTTTACACATTAAACTCAAAACAAGCTTAGCTTGAGCTTTATGAAATTGACGGCATATTTAGAAAAGCTTATTTAATGAGTTTTTAAGTTTATTAGCTTAATAAACTTAAAAACCCCTTAAATAATATTTTCCAAACATGCCCTAAACGAGCCGAGCTCAAGCCTAGTCAAGTTCGGGCGTGGCTCGTTAACGCCTCTATTACCAATAAGAAAAACACAAGTTTATTTATTTCTTTTAAAGTTTTTACAATGAACATAAAAGGCTAACTGGGGTGCTGGTGCTTTTTTCTAGAATGTGGATCTTAATACTCCTTTTAGAGAAGTTATTCAATCTGCTGATTTTTCTATACATTTTATGCATTCTTGTATTCTTTGTTGCATGTAAGATAGGTGCAATTAAGTGCATTAGCTTGCTAACCTTAATCCCAGAATTGAAATGAAAGTCCCAAGCTTTTGGTTGCTGTTTATACATAATTAACAAAACAATCAAACTTCAAATTCACCACAATAAAACCAAAGATATGATAAAAATAGTGTATATTCAAACTTATATTACAGGATCAATAGATGAATTCCATGAAGATATTAAGCTTGGATCCTGCTCATTTGATCCATCTTTATATACCCATTTGTGACTATTATCAGCAGCCACTTTCCCTATCAATCTTCACCCAAAAACATCATTATTTACATCATATAAATCCATTTTTTTATTACAAAACATATTATCATATCCAAGTTCTTACCCTTCACCATAGTTGTAAACTTCATGAGACAATTTGAAGAAAATATCAGCTCCAAATCTTGCTTTACCCTTCAAGAATTCTTCATTCCTGACTCGCTCACATTCATCAAGATCACAAAACCCGTCTTCCCAAACAAGAATCCTATGAATCGATCAAGAAACCAAAATGGTCATATGAAAACTTGTTAAAGATTAATAAAAAGTGAAAAAGTTTCAAACTTTACCAATTTCTCTTGTTTCCTTTCGCTCGATCAAGAATGCTTCCTTCATAATCCCACCTTCATCCAAAGAAAGGACATTTTAGCCATTAGAATTCATTGAAAAACATGAAAAAACACAACATTTATGGGATTTTGGTTAACCTTACTTTGGAGGAGGGTAAATTCTTGGCATGATTCTCCAAAAAACCGCGTAAGCCCATTTAGTAGGAGTGTTATTATCTAAAGAAGAATCAGATGAAGAACAAGTGCATAGACTTTTTAATGTGTGTTGTATGAGACAAGTTAACATAGGAAGTCCTTCCATTGTGTGTGTTGTTCACAAATGCACACATGAAATGATTCAAGAAATCTTGAACGATTTGTATGACAACGTTTGTGTTAATTGTGGTGAGGAAACGAGCGGTTGGTGACATTAATATGAAATATATTGTGAAAACACGAGGGCCGGGGGGGGGGGGGGGGGGGGGGGGGGGGGTGGTCCCGTTGTTTTGGGGAAGATTGAGGTCCTTGCAACTTGAGAGTACAACTGTAGTGCGTGTTTGTTGGTGTCATCGTCATAAATTAATTTCAAAAAGATATTGTCGTGACGACCGTGCGTACATACCATGGATGAATTTTGTGCGCCCCCCACCCCCTTGGTCAATACGGGCCTGGGCTATACGTTGTGATTGTTTTATGTTTATGTGTAAATGTTTAATGTCTCTTGATCGACATGTGTTTTAATGTTCTTATTACAAAGAATGTTGTGTCCGGTTTTTCCGTTTCTAATTGAAAAAAGAATATAAATTGTGGTAACCGATGAGTTTAGAACAACTCTATATAATCGATCTTTAGGCTCAAGAATATTTAGTTTTTGATCTTGGAATAAACATATACAAATCATAAACAATGCGGAATTAAATAAACAGATTTGTATTGCTAAACAAAGTTTTCATCATCATCAATTAATACACAATGATTACTAAAAGCTCCAATTCTACATAAAATATGTAGAACGGTTTTACACTTTTTAAAAGGATCAAACTAATGACCTTGTGGCTCTAAAACACACACATACACATTTTACTAACGTGGGTCTCTTCGACGACTAATACAATATCACTAGGTCTCTTTATATAATAGAGAACCTAGGGTTTACAAGGATAAACATAAGATAGTAACTAAATCTTTTTTATTTTACAAGGATATACATGACTTAATAAACTAAATCTTTTTAAACTTTTAACAATATCTTCAAAATCTTCATTCAAATTTTGAATTGCATATCATTGATTTAGATCCTTGTAGTTTTCTTCTTTCCAAGTTTTGACTCATCAAATTAACAACTTGTTAATACCCAACAATTTTTCCCTATTTGATGATGACAAAGCTTTAAATGTATGTATTAGTAATACCGAGAACTTCAAGTTGCATATCTTCTTCCCCTTTTTTTCATAATTAAATGGTCATTGAAGTAAGCACTCTTGAACTTCCCCTTAATGATTACACCCGAGCTTCCCCTCAAATTGTGTAAATCATTCTTGAGTCTTTAGAAGGCTATATTGATTACTTTGATAAAGAAAATAAATTATCATCTATTTGAAGTTGAAGTAGAAAATCAAAACTTGTGTCTTATATCTTGTACTAAAAACGCGACTCCCAAGTTATATCAATGTATAAGTAGATCGTAATCTTTTGACAAACATCCTCATTTTCGTTAATGAGACACCGGGTGCTTTAAAGCAACTTCCTTTATTGATAGCAAATATCAATTTGCTAGATTTTGCCAAATTGTAGTCAATCTAGGGGTGTCAAATTTGTACCGAATAAAACCAACCAACATGCTACCAACCATACCACTAATAGATGGTAGCCAATATGTTGGTAGCCAACATGTTTGGTTGGTAGTACCATACCAATTAGGTAATGATGGTACGGTAATGGTACAAAAATTTAAATACCATGGTAGTACCGTACCAACCAATTATATAAATGTATAATTATTTGGAAGAATTCAATAAAGGTAAGCTAAGTATGTATTAATTTTTAATAAAAGTTATGATATCATAACATGAAAACATTCAAGTTATAACTTCTTAGCCTAACATATCAATATATTACATTTAATAATGTTGATAATTAAGCGTGTGAAGCAGACTAGAATGCTACAAGCTAATGTATTATGACAAGAATACTACATAACTTATATTTTATCGTACATATTGTTTATATAACATTTAACGTATACCATTACCAAACATAATAGTGTAGAAAAATGTCTTCTTTTTAGTAATAATCCCAAATAAGTTTGTGATTTTGGTATATACCAGTACCAATTCGTACCAACCGTGATTGTTGGTAGCCAAACAAATTGGTACCAAGTATAGTTGGTACGGTACTGGTAGCTAGATTAGTGTACCAAGTATAGTTGGTACGGTACACGGTATGAAGAAAATATGCGTGGTACCGTACCATGTTCACCCCTAGTAGTCACACCATGAAGAACAAACAAGTTATCTTTAAAGGTAACCTAAACCCATTTAAAGATATAATAAGAACACTAAGTAAGAAACTCCACTTTTTCTTCAAACCGACTTAAATTAATCTTCTTTGTAATCAATAGATGATGATAAAAAAATATTTCTTTTAAGTATTTGATCGATCAAACCTTCCGACCTGTGTGTGTAGATTTTGTGTGTGTATGTTTTCTTTACCTTTTCTTTACTTGCTCAACAGTATTAATATTTTAGCAACAATTTTTCAGCACTAATATTACGAGCAGTTTTAACGGATCAACAGTAATGTTGTAGCAGTAGTAATGAATCAGCAGTAGTAACTGAATGACTAGTAGTAACTCTGGTCCGTAATAACAAATAAACAACATTTGATAAGCAATAATAATGGACCAGTAGAAACTTTCATCCCTTGTTTCCGCTGCCAATTCGTGCGTCCAAAAAGAAAAAAAAAAACTTGCGTACTTCTGCTGCCTCCTTTTTTTCTTTGGAGGCGTGGCAACTACAAAATTTCACCTCCTTTTTCAATTATCACATCCTCCTAAGTTCACCAAATATTCACCTTATGAATTAACTTTAGAATTACATATTGACCATCTGGCCAAAATTTGCCAGCATAAAACCCAAATTGTAGTAAATTCATCATCTTTTTCACTAGAAAAATCCAACCAATCACAATACTCGTTGCATAAATGTCTTCTTTTAAAACTTTACGCACATCTGAATTATTATCAAACTTGAGAACAACCTTATAATTCTTCACCTTTTCACCCGATTAAATTTGTAAGCCACCTAGTAACAACCCCACCAGAATTTCCCTTTGTTTTAACTCAGATTTAGAGTTATCTGGGGTTCTTTTCTTTTTTTTTTTTTTTTCGTTTTTAATCATGAGAACACTAATGAATGTATTACGCATTACGTACTAACCTTTGATCCATTGAGTGAGAAATCGGCAGAAACCACGGGTTTAATCAAAAACCGTATCTTCATGTAATCATCGATAGATCCTTGTTTCATTCCAGATCTGGAGCCCCCTTGCTCTGATACCACTTGATGAGTTTAGAACAACTCTATATAATCGATCTTTAGGCTCAAGAATAGTTAGTTCTTGATCTTGGAATAAACATATACAAATCATAAACAATGCAAAATTAAATAAACAAATTTGTATTGCTAAACAAGGTTTTCATCATCATCAATTAATACACAATGATTACTAAAATCCCCAATTCTACATAAAAAATGTAGAACGGTTTTACACTTTTGGGGATCTAAAACACACACATACACGTTTTACTAACGTGGGTCTTTTCGACGACTAATACAATATCACTAGGTCTCTTTATATAATAGAGAACCTAGGGTTTACAAGGATAAACATAAGATAGTAACTAAGTTTTTTTTATTCTACAAGGATATACATGACTTAATAAACTAAATCTTTTTAAACTTTTAACAATATCTACAAAATCTTCATTTAAATTTTGAATTGCATATAATTGATTTATATCCTTGTAGTTTTCTTCTTTCCAAGTTTTGACTCATCAAATTAACAACTTGTTAATACCCAACAATAACTTTTGGAAAAAAAGTTATGAAGCACTATAAAGGAGCTAGGACATATTTTCTTTTAAGGAAAAAAAGAAGATATAATATGTGTTTGACAGTGGCTTTTGAATGCCAGCTGAAATATGGAAGGGTGGTAGAGTGGGGTAGTGGTCCTCCAATGCTACATACGAATCTAATTATTCAAAAGATTTTAAAAGAAGATAAACAATTTTTTTTTCTTATAAATTTAGAATAATGTTATATAAAATAACGTTTTATGTAATGAACGACTTTATAGTCTATAATTATTTTAAAACGGGTTAAAAAAAGGAAGGCGTTCTCAATAGAGGAGGAACCAAAGGCATTTTGTTTTCATTCCAAAAACTGTTAAAATCTGATTGATTTTGATCTCTGTCAGATAATCGATTTTCAATAGAGTAAAAAGGTGTTGTTAGATTGCCCATGTTTTAGGTGGTATTTGATATTAAGTATTGGGTTTTGATAATGATAACTCTTAGGGATGTCACTAAGTGCATTAAATGTTGTACAATGGAGTAGTTCCTGAAATTCTCGGTTGAAGATAAAAATACAAGTATTTAATGCATGTCTTATGACAGCCCTAAGGGCTGTTATTATCAAAACCCTTAAGTATTAACTAATAAACCACTAAAATATCCCTTATTAAATTGAAAGTGGATGAATCCAATATGCTAAAATCAACCATTTTGTTACCATGTAACAATACTAGTCAAGTAAATAGTTTGCCTTGACATTTAAAACTTCAAATATTTGTATATATATGATGATATTGAAGAATCTTATTTAAGATTCCAAAACCAAAAATCAACATTTTCAATGCAATTGTGGGAAATAATGGAAGTCGCCCAAGCAAAGGAGGAAGGAGATAAGGAAACTATGACAAGTACAAATCATAAAATATGGACCAAAACAGGGCACCCTAACAACACCCCTTACCCATGCCCATATGGGCATTAGTGACATGGTCTCCCCACCACACCAATAATAACTACTACTAGATTGCCTTTTTTTTAAATAGGACAATTCTGTAATATCATTCTCCAATGGCAATGGAAATCAATTTCACCTAATATCTATCCTCTTTCCATTTTAATTTTAATTCACCCATGGTCCCAATTACCCACAACACACCTAAGGTCCACACATATCAACAAATTAATAACCATTGTCACACGGGTGAACCAAACCGAAAAGGGACAAGTTTGCACTATACACAAGTGGTCCATCTTTTTTTCAATAACCGAGAAAATACTACTACCGAACCAACTGGCAAGCAAACATAGGGCTCCACAAATACCCCGTAAACCCATGGAGTCGGGCAAAACACACCAATCCGGATTACGTATTAGGGTTGGCGGAAAATACTATTGAACCAACATTGATCCCTTATCGCTAAGCTAAACCCTAGGGGTCACAATGCTCCAACTTCTAGTTATTTGTTTTTATGTAGAAATTACAACAATTTGTATGTGTCAAAACAAATAGTTTTAGTATGGGCTAAATCAAGTTGGGCCAACGTGAAACACCTTTTGTCCAATTTGATTATGATTACAAATACTCCCTCTGTTCCATAAAAAAAGTTTACATTTCATTTGAGCACTTTTTTTAGGAGATAATTAGTGGTGTGTCCTTTGTAATACTTTTAATTTAAATATAAAGTTAGATTGGAGAGATTGTGTTTTATTGATGGAATGATTGGTAATAATATTATTTTATTAGGTGGACCCTCAAATTTAAGAAATGTAAACTTTTTTGTGGGATAAAATTTTAAGGTGAAATGTAAATTTTTTTGTGGGAGAGAGTATTATGCAGACGCCTTTCAACCAATATAGCCGAATTTTTTACAATTACTTTTTATTTTAAGCATCCGAGATGAAACATACCACAAATATATATATTTGTAAATAAATTAGTCAAAATTGTCATCTCTACATCATTCTTGCTACAAGTACAACAGAGAGAGATAAAATAGAATCAAATAATGACTAGCTAAAAGAAGAAATCACCATTAATTTAAAAAAGCTATTCATTTCAAAAATTCAAAAAACAGAACTACAAAATATTACAAAGAAAAATTGCTACCATAAATGATACATTTTTCAATTAATCAATGGGCCACTAGATTTTACATATCACTAATGGTCCCCTCCTTTTGTTGCAATTTTTCTGTTGGAAAGTTTACAATTTTAAAAAGAATTTTAACAAATCAATTTTTCGAGTTAACTCACCAAAACTTCACGGTCTGTTGGAAGCCACATCATCAACAGTTGCTGCCTTTTTTCCTGTGTATTTCTGTAATATATTTTGATTTAGGGTTTACACAACTAGAAAATAAAGAGGAATTGTTATAGGTGTAATTAAATAATCCTCAAACTTTCACTAATTATGTTTTTATTATATTGATGTTACAAGTTTCAAATTAAGGACTGTCCGTGTAATAAAAAAAATAGAGGGACGATATCTCCAATTTCATACAAACGACAGGGACCATTTATGTAATTTACTCTAATTTAAAAAAAATGCCACACTGAAAAAAAAAAGGTTTGAGGGTTAAACCGCCAATCAAATAGGTGAAAGTTCAAGGGTTAAAATGCCAAAAAAATGGTAATATGTCAACAAAATACATAAACACAAACAATTCACTGCATAAAAAGATGATGGGTTAAATCGTTAAATGAGTGAAAGTTTAAGGATTAAAACATAATTATAACATAAATGGAAATAACTTCAAAAAAAGAAGGATTGTGCGTATACCCGTTTGCCAAAAGTGAAGGGAAGGTATCTATATTTGACCATATGCATTATTTGTCTCTTCAACGTTGAAATGAATAATACCAACCAATAGAATAACAAAATTGGCCAAAATACGGGCACATCAAACATACTGAAAAATGTCAGTGTAAAGGCGATACAGAAGGCTCTTGTAAGTGAATACCTGCAGTTATATATATAGTTAGCTACTTTTAATAATATCAAATGCAACCAAACTCAATTCTAAAAACACATATGAATTATGATGTATAATGAGTAGACCTATGTAAAATAAAGTGTATTTGCAATGAAGTATATGTGAAATAGCTGGCCACTTTTGTTAGAATGTATTTAAGAAAAGGTCAAACTGGTATAATCAACTGTCAACTCTTTTTTTTTTGTTTATGCGGGTGATTTTCCAATAATTTTATCAATAAAATGTCCGAATAACTTTAGATCCTCATTAAACTTCTCGAAATCGAGTGCATGATAGGTCCTTTATGCTGGATATGAATACATATTCTCCTACATTCATGAGGATTTTTGTATTGAATTATATCGGCTATTAGGCTACTTAGGCAATTGTAATTAGTGACTTGTTCTGGATTTAAGGCAAATTTTGATTTGTTTGCTGAATTGAATGTCACATTTTGATCAAGTAATCTCCATATAAGTAATCTCCATATATCACAATGTAATTTTACATTAAGTGATTTACAATTAAAACTAAATACCACTAGTATTCTCACCAAATCAAGTACCTGAACTACTCTAGGGTTTCTAAATACTCAGGTGAAACTACAACTAATAGTAATCAGCAATTTCAGTCGAGATCTAAACTAAAATTGGATTAATAAACAATTACAGAGTCAGTGTAATCAAACTCACCAGAACTTAAATTCAGGAAGCCGGCGAACAAACGGCCGGAATTCTTCAGATGCACGAGTAGGTAAAGAAGGACCATCCTGAAGTTCTGGATCAACCTGTGGCGAAAGGAAAGCGAGAAATAACTGAAGGATGTAGATTCCGAGTCCGTACGTGACGATATAGAAACCTTGAACGAAGTAAACACGGAGAGCGTAAATGAAAAAGACGACGGCGAAACCGATCCAGCGGTGAAGAACGTGTGGAGTTGACTTGTCCAGAAGGTGTTGATAACGCCGGGAAACAGTGTGAGTCCATTCGGACACTGATGATGATTTAAGATCGGAGGTCCCTCCGGCAACACCACCGACATCCATTTTTGTATTGATTTCTTCGTTTTTCGATCTCTAGAGATCGTATTGATGATTTGCTCTGATTGTAAATGTAAGATGTTATGTTGAGCTTGGTTGGAAGTAGCTCAAGTGTGAGATCTGTATGAGTTCTACTACCTCCCTATCAAAATAAGTGATACACTTTCCTTGGGAAAAGGGGTGGAACAAAATAAGTGATACACTTCAAAATCTTTCCTTATTTGTCAAAAAAGTGGGACCCTTTCTCCACTAACTATCTACTTTAATAAAGTAAAATTACTCTTTTACCCTTACTTTTACTTTTAAACATCATTAATTTCACTACATCTAAAAGAAGTGGGTCCCATTATCCACTAACTATCCACTTTATACTATTTTAAATCACTTTCCAATCTTTTGCCTCAAAAACTGCAATTTTCCAAATGTATCACTTATTTTGATACGGAGGTAGTATTAGATTTAGATTTACAAAATCGCAACACAATTTTGGTACAATTGATTGTGATTTAGTATCAAGTTTGATACGGTAAAAGTTATTTATTAGATTTTTGAAGGATTTATTCTAAATCGACAACTATTTGAAATATTTACAAAATAATTCTGAGATGAAAAATGTGGCAAAATCGATTAAAAAAAGAGTTAATGTCAAAAATTTATCTTTTAGTCACCTGAATTGCAAATTTATTGTCTTTTGCCAAAAATTCCTGTCGCGGTATGCGGTAATTTATTTACCATTTCATTGTATGAATGATCCTTGTTAACATATACTTCGTCCATTAAATCAGTCACATATTCTGCAAATGAGGGTATTTAATTATTTATATTACTATTAATCATGTGAATTACTATTTATGAAATTGTGATGTATGTGTAAAACTGTTTCATATGGAAATACCGAGATACTATCATTGGCGTTTTGGTCCATACCATTTCGTGGAATCGTGGTTGATTTAGTCGGTTCAACCCGGCGTGCAAACTGACCCGCTCAATAAATCCAAATAAATCTTACCGGTCCAACACATATGATACATTCTAACCCGACAACCGAACTTGACCCGAAGAAGATCCATTTCAATTTCATATCGATCTGATTCAATTCTGAAGAAACCCATATACTTCCTCGTATCAAAATAAGTGACACAAATTGGCTTACACGTTTTTTGAGGTAAAAGATTAAAGTAGATGTTAAAATAGATTAAAGTACATAGTTAGTGGAGAATGAGTCTCACTTTCCTTGAATAAAGTGATATTAGTGAGTTTTAAAAGTAAAAGTAAGGGTGTAAGGGTAATTTCACTTTATTAAAGTAGATAGTTAGTGGGTATGAGTCCCACTATTTTTACCAAATAAGAAAAATTTTCAAAGTGTGTCACTTATTTTAATACACTCTAACATGGAAAGTGTGTCACTTATTTTGATACCGAGGAAGTATAAATCTCACTTCTCACAATTTGGCCGGAGTTTTTACAATTCCACCGTCGATTTCCCACCAATCGTTATCTCTGTTTCTGTAATAACAGCGGACCGTCAGTATGGTCCAGATGGAGTTCTTGGGGATGGATTTTAGCTGTGTTTTTGCATCGTTAAGTGACGGCAAGTTCCCTGAAAAAGTTTGTTTGCTTCCTTTGATTTCTAAGCTTCTAGGTTACGCCATTGTTGCCGCCTCAACCACCGTTAAAGTCCCTCAGGTTAATTAACTTAATTTTCTTCAAATTTATAGTATTCTGCATGACCTATAGGGTTTTTGCGATTTCAGTTTATCAAATTGTATATCAATTTGGTACAATCTGACGTAGATTTCAAATTGTTAATCTGTTGATATGAACAAACTATTTCAGATCGTTTAGGTTATTACCAGGGGATCCTCAAATTTTAATAATTGACATATTTTATGCCTTGTTCAAATCAAATACTGTAATTTTGTAGACTTTAATGCTTCATAATTAAACAGAATAGTGAGGGGGGATTTTAATTCGAGATTGTGGATTTAATCGAAATAATTTACAAAATAATTTTGATTTATGCAGATAATGAAAATCATTCAACATAAGAGTGTAAGAGGTCTTAGTGTTGTAGCCTTTGAAATGGAAGTAATTGGTTATACAATTGCTTTAGCATATTGTCTTCACAAAGGACTTCCATTTTCAGCTTATGGCGAGTTGGCTTTTCTCTTAATCCAAGGTATAACATCATATTGTCAGTTAACACCTTCCATTTTCTACAAAAATTGAGATGAAAACTTAACGAACCGTTAGAAAATTACATGGAAGGTCCATGTGGTTTGTCACTTATTACAATCTCAGTCCTTTAAGTTTGTGTATTACGCTAGACATCCCCGGTGTATGTTTTTGTTACATTGGTGGTCCCTAGGACTTATAAAAAAAATTTAATGACCAAACTACTCGAATAAACGAAGAGAAAAGACTACACATGTAATAAGTGACAAACCACAGGTCATCCGTGGAATTTACTACTTGGTGAATTAATAAAACCAAGGATAAAAGAGAAATAAAAGAAAAATAAATTAATTAATGGAGTAAATTTCACAGATGTTACATGTGATTTACCACTTATTACATGCACAGTTCTTTATATTTGTTTATTACAAAAAGCCAAAAGGGTAGTTTGGTCATTAAATTTTTTTAAGAGCACTAGGGACCACTAGTATAACAAACTACATACACCGGGGATGTTTAGTGTAATAAACGAACTGAAAGGACTGATGTACTTGTAATAAGTGACAAACCATAGGGACCTCCATGTAATTTACTCTTTTGGATATTATGTAATTCAAAAATTGTTACTTGTTGCAGCGATAATTTTGGTGGCCACAATTTATTATTTCTCTCAGCCCGTGAAAAACTCAACATGGATCCGTGCATTACTGTATCCTACCTGGATTTTGCAGGGCCTTTTTTATATTTTAATTTATATTTTATATAAACTGCATTTCTTTAATGAGATGATGATAGATATTGTGGTCTAGCACCAACTATCTTAGCTGGAAAAATCGATCCGTTACTTTTTGAAGCCCTTTATGTAAGTCAAAAACTCGGTCTTTTTTTTTTAGAGTAAATTACTGTTTTTGTCCCTGTGGTTTGGCCGTTTCTGCGTTTTTATCCCTATGCTTTTTTTTTCTGTTTTTTTGTCCCTGAGGTTTGCAAAATTCCGTTTTTTTGTCCTTCCGTCCATTTTATGCCGTTAACAAACGAGAAATGCTAAAAAAGTGAGGGTATTTTCGTCTTTTCTTCATGTTCTTCATGTTCTTCATATGTCTTCTTCAAATTGATGAACCCTAATCCCCAAATCCCAATTTCTTGAACAAATTGATGAACCCTAATCCCAAATCCCAATTTCTTGAACAATTTCTTGCTCGAGCTGCTTCCATGCTTCCATGTCCGATTTCAACTCTTTCTTTCCCGCCAGTTGACCGTTTGACCTCACGCCATTCACGTCTTTGAACGCCGCTGTAGTCACAGATAACGATGAAGACGACGTCGTCGACTCATTTCCGTCGGAGAAATCAACGGCATCACCAATCAGAAAATCACAAGACTCTGCTCCAGATGATAGCTCGCTCCTCTTTGATCCGTTACGGCTGAGGTTCGGATGCCATGAGAGTCGCCGTTCACGGCGGCGTTGTTTATCGTCATTTTCCTTTTCTCCAATCAGATCTCGAAAACACACAGCGGACATTCTGGTAAACACTGGAAAATCTGAACTCTCGTAAACTGTAGCAGCGATGTTGAGGACACCTTGTACTCCGCCAGACGGCCGACGGATGTGGACGGCGGAGAATGCCGGAGTTCCGATCGTGGCACCGGTTTTGGAAGAAGTGAGAGAACTTCTACTTAACAGGTAACGAACGTTTCCGATTAGATAATCTCTGATGTATCCACAAGCGTAGATTTCGAATTGTACGGCGGATGTGTCGCCGTAGATGAAATTGTACACATGAAGCAGCTCGAGCAATAAATTGTTCAAGAAATTGGGATTAGGGGATTAGGGTTCATCAATTTGTTCAAGAAATTGGGATTTGGGGATTAGGGTTCATCAATTTGAAGAAGACATATGAAGAACATGAAGAACATGAAGAAAAGACGAAAATACCCTCACTTTTTTAGCATTTCTCGTTTGTTAACGGCATAAAATGGACGGAAGGACAAAAAAACGGAATTTTGCAAACCTCGGGGACAAAAAAACAGAAAAAAAAAGCATAGGGATAAAAACGCAGAAACGGCCAAACCACAGGGACAAAAACAGTAATTTACTCTTTTTTTTATAATCTAAAATTGGTTGAAGAAATTGTTTGTTTCAGGCGTCACAACATGCCATCTTTTTCTTTGCTAGGGTTCCTCAAATTTGGGAAAACTTTAAAGTAAGTTACTTCTTGCTGAATTACTCATAAAATAAATTTTTATATATTCATAAATGTTTACAATTTTTGTGAGGAATTTGTTTGTTTTTATATGAGCAGAACAAAAGCACAGGAGAGCTTAGCTTCTTGACATCATTTATGAATGCTATGGGCTCTTTAGGTCTCTCACTTCTATCTAATTTAATTTAATCTTATTATCGCCAAAAATACGTGTAAATATAAATATAAATATATTATAAAAAATTGTTGTTATTTTGCAGTGAGAGTTTTTACCAGCCTTCAAGAAAAAGCACCAGCAAGTGGTATCCTTCTTCACCTTTATTTATTTATTTATGTTAACTAAACTTGTCAAAACAGATTTTCAATTCAAATTTTAATCTGATTTCCTTAATTATGTGTTTAAAGTTGTTATGGGTTCGGTTATTGGGATACTGACAAATGGTGCGATCTTGAGCCAAATCATTATATACCAGAAGAAGCCAACAACAAAGAAAGGAAGGAAAGCAGAGTAAAAGACCAACTCACCATCTTTTATTGTATTTCTGAAAGTTCTTATTATGGTCTTTATTTTCTTTTTTTAGTTTTTTTTATTAAGTTTCTAAAGTAACAACGTTTGACTTATTGGTAGTCAACTCAAATAGGTAAGAATATTGTTGGGTGCATAAATGGTTTTCTTTTAGGATATTATGTTTGTTTCTTGTGTTTAGCTAGAATGATACATCACATTGCAACGTTTTGATCAATCATGATTTAATCAATAACTCGTGGATATATATTTATCATTAAATACTACATTGCTTCTTGCTAACCAAATATGGAATCTTGTCACGTTTTTGGTCATTAATACTAACCCCGGTTAAAAGTGGTTGTTAAATCTTGTCATGTGCGATATATATGATGGTATATTTATCTTTTTACTCAAATTCTTTGACTTTGACCCAATTTCTACTCTTAATTCCCATGTATTGTCTTTCTCACACATACACTCGAAGATGCGAATCAAAATACCTTGGAAGCAAATCAAAATTAGGAATTTTACAGGAATTGAAACTGATTATTAACAATAAGGAATTCAAATTGTGTTTTCTTCCATCATTGGGAACCACAATTACCCAAATTAGGGTAATATTTCTTCTATTGTAAAACCTATTTCTACTACTAATAAAGCTAGTCATTTTCTATTGGGTTGTTCTTTTACATGGCAAAATTGATGGTGATCCATAAAATCTGTGAGAATTCATACCTTGCAGAAGATGATTGAGAAATCGTTTAAGAAAATGAGATACATACGTTCAATAACCCTAGATCTAGCTTATTTTATTGATTAAATTTCAATAATTTGATATAGGGATTGCAGAAAGCTTAAGAAAAACATAACCTGGATAGTTTTGGAGCTCAGCAATGTCCATGATGCTGTCTAATCAGCCATTAACGGAGACATCTAACGGCAGTTAATATCAGGGACTAAAAACGTGACAAGGTTTCGTATTAGGGCTCTTTGGTGTAGTTTTTGGGGCCAAATCCAAATCCATATCAGGGACTAAAAACGTGACCGTGTAATATACACTTATTTTTTTAAGTTGGTAAAAATAATTAAAAATTAAAAAATTATGTAACTTTACATTCAACAGAAGTTGAAAAACCAATGTACAACAATTGAAACTTTGATCAGCTAAACCAATAAGGCAAAAGAGAGCTATCTTGCCTTCATGCCACTGCTACAACCAACACCATTACTGACTCCTTCATTACTGTCGGTAATTCCCACAATATCAGCATCAAAATTAACAACCAATGAAACCCTACTAGCCCTCAACCAACAAACACCATCAAAAGTAACACTTTTACATTTCTTCACCTTCAATTTCACCAAATTAGGGCACCCAACTGCTAATGCTTCAATTCCATCATCCGAAATAGGGCAGCTTTTGATGCATAGCTTCCTCAAAGCTGTACATTTAGCAGCTATGCAAGAGATCTCAGAATTACCGATTGTTTCACTTCCACATAATGCCAATCGCTCTAATTTATGACAGTTTGTAGCTAATTGTTGTAAGCTTGCGCGAGTTGGATTGATGCTGATTAGAACAAGTTCTTGAAGATTAGGGCAGTTTTTTGCTACGCTGATCAATCCTGAATCATCTATTCTCTTTGCTTTCCACCCGTCGATACGAAGCTTTCTCAAATTGTAACAATTCTTAGCGACAGATACTAGCCCCAAATTTGAACAATTAGGTGCTTTCAGAATGTGAAGAATTTCTAAATTTTGACAACTGGAGATGGATTCAAGGCCGAAATCGCTTACTTGTAGTCTCTCCAGATGCAATTCCGCTAATAATTTAACGTTTTTGGTGAAGGTATCCAGAACTTGATCCCAATTTCCTGAACATCTAAAGAGTTTTAGGGTTTTTAGGTTTTTACATCCGGATATTAGCTGTTCAAAACGTTGTCCGTTGTGTAGATCCTTTAGAGAAATCACTTTCAGAGATGATGCTGCTGCACCAGGTCCGATTGATTCCGTTGAATCTTCATCGGCGATTCCATGTAAGCGTTTCACGGATAATTCTTCGAGAGAAGAGCAGTTTCCGATGACGGCGTTCATTCCTTTCGCGCCAAAAGTGCATGATCCAGTGGAGAACTTTTTCAATTTCTTACAGTTTTTCGCGAAACTTTCGATACCTGAATCTGTTAATTCTCGGCAAGATCGGAGTTTGAGGCGGATCAGGTTTCGGCACCGGAAAGAAATTAGGATAAGAGCTTCGTCGCCAATGCTCGCCGAACTACGATCGCATTTGAGAGATAGTTTTGTAACGGCGTCGAACCGAGAAAAAATCGACGGCACGGCGGATATTAGGTCCGATTGAGCGTTGAGAGAGAGACGGTGACGACTCTGTCCTTCAACCTCGAGCCAACGCCGGCAAACGAGGGAACACCTATTCCGATCGCCAGGTCCGAGAAACTGAAAAACGCAAGCCAAACAAGCGTCTGGAAGATCGGATATATCGTCATCGATGTTTTTCGCCATTGAAGGTGAAAGGAAGACCGGCAAATTTTGCTCGGTCGTTGATCTAGAGGTGCAATGTAGGATGTCGCCTCGACGGCAGCTGTTAACTCCTGCATTGGATGAAGGCAATTGACTCATCCACGGCGAAGGCGTCAACGTCGGAGAAATTTCTCCGGCAGCCGTATAAAGAGAAAGGAAATGGATGTTCCTTCTGAATAAGATATTTGTTGGTTGTTGTTTTGAAGGATGGGCTTTTGGGCCTATTAACTTCAAACTTTGATCAAATTACGGTTTTCCTAAAATTATAATATTTCATATGATTATAAGCCCTTTGCTTCTTACTAGTTGGGCCAACATAAACCCAACCCAAATGTGGTTGGTCTCTAGCCGATATAGGTGTGCATATTGAAACCGGTTTCTGAACCAGGGCGGTTTTAGAACCAGACCGGTTTCAGAATCGGCTTGGGACTGTTTTATACCTCGCCGGATCGGATCAGCTCACAAATCGGCAGATGGATCAGATCGTAGTGCGGGCGACAAACTGGTTTGAAAACCTTTTTTTTTCTTTCAAAATGAGCCGTTAGAACATGTTTAAAACCTGAATTTTGACGCTAAACCAGCTTGGAGCGGTCTGAACTGATTTCAACCTGATATACACTTCACTCCTAAAAACCAGTTTCACCTAAACCGGTTTTGACCGAGCTTGACTGAAACCGCACTAGTTCTTAAGCCAGGCCGGTTTAAAATAAACTTCGGTTTGTGATCTTAAAATTTAAATAATAAAAAAAATGTGTCGCCCAATACTCCCTTTCACAATCGGGGATTTTCCGTCAACATCCCTAGTAAACTTGGGGAGTCAATGGTCAAATCAAGTTCGGATATCAGACTCCCCATACTGGTTTTCTTTAAATTTCAATTTACGACGTTATTAAAATTGATACGATTAGAGTATTTGATGACACAAATATTTGTGGTTGGTCTTACTAATTTGAATTATCTTTATATATATAGTTATTATATGGCTTAAAAGAATAACGATTATCTTATGTTTAGTTAAATGCAAATAGAATCTTAGACAAAATTTATTACCAATTACCATTGCTTTTATTATTCACGTCCTATGGTGCCTTGAAAGGGCAATATATAGAGGATAGGTGTGTGTTTGCATACGTGTACTGTGTTGAAAAGCATAGAATCACTGAATCAATCCATATAAGGTGTTAGATGATGATTCTAGATGGAAAACTTGATGAACAAGTGAGGGCTTTTAGAGAGAGAAATGTACAGAGAAGTGAGAGAGAACAAATGCAGAATTGTGTGAATTGATTAATGAGCAAAAGTTATGGAATTAAGCCTTACACTTTGATATTTATACTATGGCTTAATTCCTTAGTTAATTAGGACTAATCCTAATCAAAGCTAAACTTATATACAATGTTTCAATATACCCCCTAGACTATCTATTACAATATATTTAGTACCTAACATGTGTACATACATAGATACGATAATTCAAAATAGGATGTTTATATGCAAGGTTTGTGGTAACCTTTTGAAAGTATAATGTAAGACTAATTCCAACCTCATCACAGAATGAACACTTTGCATTCTAATCTAAATCTAATTTAATAGTAATTAATAATCCATCTAGCTTCCAACCAATCACCACCATGGATCCTTATCACCTTCCTTATATAGTTAATACGAAGTATATTCGGATGTTTATTTTAGAATGTAAACCACACCAATGAATACCAACAATGCTTTTTCGTTTTCGAATAGTTAGATGGCTGAATTTTTGTATTCGTGTTTTCACGAATTTTTCATGAACAATTTAGTAAAAATATAAATGAACATGTATGAATTAATACAATATAATATTTATATACAATCATTTTTGTATATGATCATTTGTGCTAGATTCCAAAGGAGGTTTAGTTTATTTATTGTTCATTATAAATTGTTCATGTTCACCAACAAAATTAGGTGTCCATTAATTGTTCACAATTGTTTATTTAACTAAACCTAAACGAACATACATATTTTTTCATGTTCTTTGAACTTTTTTTCATTTAAAGGCCTAGTTTATTTGTTTTTGAGTTTTGATAACATTATGAGCTAATATTGATATGATTAGTTAATTGAGTTAGCTTATATCTTAGTGGTATTAAGATGATTAGGTGTAGGGGTGTTCGTTAGGATAATTTGGATTTATCCGAACCAAATAGGTGAATCCAAATGGTTTTTGGATTTAAAATGTTCAAACCGAACCGATTCAAACTAATTTAAAACCAAACCGATCCGAACCAAATTACAATTTGGTTGGTTTGGTTTTTGTCCGAACCAAACCAATTTTTTTTCTTAATATACTTAACAAGACTATAAAAGTATATAACATAACTAATATTAAGTTTAATATGTATAATTTCAAAACGCTAAATTACTTTATACATATAAATGAATAAGTATTAGCATATACATCAATTCACTATAAGAAATGTAAAGAAAAGAAGTACCCTAATTGCTTACAATGCAAAAATAAGTAGTTTATAACAAAAGATATTCCGGTGTTGATTAATTAATCGATAACAAATCAAGAATGCTAAGGTCTTCACCAAGTTGAGATTAATTAATCGATTACAAATCAAGAATTGCTTATACATGAATTATTTGTAAGCATAAAAGTTATACATTCGTCAAATTTATCAATGTCATGTATATCTTCTTCGTGTATATTAACGTCAATATAAATATATGTATATTACTATTTGGATATTTTGGACACTCCGGATTTTACAATGAAAACCAAATCCAATCTGAAAACCAAACTATTAGTTTGGTTCAAGTCCAAACCAATTCAAAAAACCAAAAAACCAATCCAAACGATCCAATCCAAATTGTCCATTTGGATAATCCGGTTATATCCGAATAGTGAACACCCCTAATTAGGTGTTTTATAATATTGTGGGTTCAAATCCCAGTGTGGATAATGTGGTATAGATTAGGGAGTGCGTGTGTTTACCATTAAAAAAAAGTTAATTGGGTTAATTCCATATAAAAGTTCTTTAACTAACCTTATATTGTAATTTTGTTATTTTAACTAACCTTATATTGAACTTACCATTTTATGGCATCGACATGCCTTTCTAATTTTATAAATAAACCTTTAACTAAACATATATTACTATTTTGTTTTCTTTTTCTGTTAAAGGACTATACAATTATACATGCAATAAAATATAAATAAATGATTGAATATGGAACTTTTAAAAACAAATTACCAAAATTACATGTGATATGTGGTTAATTAAAAGACCATTTATGAAATTAACTCTTAGATAATATGCATAAATATAAACTAGGTTAAAACCCGCGCGATGCGGCGGGCTGCGAACAATATATTCCAGGCGATCAAATGTTGTTTCGTTGCATATTTGTTATAATAATTACAGTACATAAGCATGATAATTATGTATCAAATAGAGATACAAATCAAGAATGACCATTGACGTTTAAAGGTGGCGGTGGGTACCCGTAACTATATTTTGCGGTGAACAAAAGTTATAGGTTAAACGTAATCTAACAATATTCGTATTCTAACAAAAGTTATACTATATTTCATAGCGAGCAAAAGTTGTTCGGAAGACGCTCAGTGCCTTTTTTATGTTGTCTCATTTTTGTAAGCTACTATCGAAATTTACATACCCAATTTACATTCTAAGCATTTCTTCCTCCAAATGTTGTAAAATAAGATAAATCTTCTACATCCATATAAAAATCAAGATTGAAGGTTCCAGTATATACCCAACTATAGTTATTGTAAAACTCGCCAACAAAAATTAATACTTATTAAAGAATGAAAAAGGTTATTTTGAACGATAAATTGATTTTCGCATAATCGTTTGTAATTCACTTTATTGTACAAATTAACCATTTTCACCAATAAGAATATAAATTACACAAGTATGCAAAATTAGTGGCTATTTCGCCAAAATAATGTTGGCCAAATTTGGGATAGGTCCCAGTTGATTTTTGAAATTAACCATGGCTCCTCTGACCACAAAAGTCAAAATGTGGTTTTAATATTGGAATGGATATAGTAATTAAAAAAATTGATACCAATTTTCCATAGCTCTCAATAAGATCAATATTAGACAAAACATTGACATGTGACAATTCCTTGGGTTCTCTTCCAGTTTTGGATAAATCTTTTTCGTATTTTTAAATGTAAAAACAAATTGTAGCACCTTAAATGGAAAACCTACAACACACTTTCAAATAAACTTTATTTATCATCAAATTAAATGTGAAAAATTAATTTAATTGAAACTCACCAAACGTGAACAGTCTTCGAATAAATAACGAATTTCTTGATTCTTAAAGATTGAATCATGAATGGAATCTTTGTATTCAAATTCATCACCAAATGCAACATGCCAACATTTGCTACACCTGATCTATCCCCTTTACGAATCTACACAACATAAGTGGCAATTTCAACTCATTTTCATCCAATAAAAATGAAAATTAATATTTACTTGTTAACTTCACTAAGATCGGACTAACTTGAGCATGTGAAGTGGGATTTTAAATCCTTTGAAGAACCTGCATCAACACTCCTCAAAAACATTACCAGATTGATAGATTAATTCAATCTTAGTGCGATTCAAACATCTATAATTTATTATTTATGATTGTAACATTACCTCAAAAAACTTGAGATACAGACTTTTAGCGACAATATTAAGAGCAGCAGATGCTGGTATACTCCTACATGCAGACAAGTTACATTTACAAATCAAAATTTAGTTTAAAAAATAATATAGATAGCATAATATTACCAGATTGAATTATAAGTTAAAAGATAATTGACTGACCTTTTGTAGAAATTATAATCTTCAAGATGATACTGAAACTGAATTCAACCTCATTAATCCAATTGACATAAATTCTGAAACGTAAACTGACAATGAATTTAATTTTGGAGGACGTAACTGAAGGGAAGATGGAAATCACGGACAAATCTTCAAGATTAAAATTAATATTGATATTGAAGTTTATGATATTAAAGTAAGAATTTGAAACTCTTAATTTAGCCAAATAGACGTTACCTCAAGTCCTTCAACTGGTCGTGGCAGTGGCTGGAGCAATGAAGCACCATATTGGGAGATTAAAGCCATGAAGTAGATAATATGATTGTAAGTTTGAACGTCGTTTGTAGGTTGCAAAAAGATACCAGCGTAAGTTCGTGTAGTATATATATATATATGGACAAAAAAAAAACGTAATGCTATTAAGGAATTCAATGAAAAACGTTAAGTCAAATGTTGAATGATTTAATTATGACTAAAAAAAACGTAAAATTATTAAGGAATTCAATGAAAAACGTTAAGTCAAATGTTGAATGATTTAATTATGGCTAAAAAAACGTAAAATTATAAGGAATTCAATGAAAAACGTTAAGTCAAATGTTGAATGATTTAATTATGGCTAAAAAAACGTAAAATTAATAAGGAATTCAATGAAAAACGGTCAGTCAAATGTTGAATGATTTAATCCATAAAAAACGTATGGTTGTTACGTCTTAAAATTAAAACGCTTTAATCACCTTACCATTATTCAAGCAAAAAAATGTATGTCGATAATGATTGTTCCAATGTATAAATAATTCGGAATATATTATGTAATTTTATCGGCTTTTAATTAATGTGTTAATATTAAAAACGCCTTAAATAGATACCATTAAATAGTTGTATTGTTTATGGTTATTTGTAACGGATTTTAAATAGTTGTGTCCGGACCTTTAAAGCATACTGTTTTAGTGTTTCGGTTTTGCTTCAAATAATGTGATGTGCTTAAGTGGTAAGGTGAATAAAAAGGAGTCTACATACACAAGTTCGAATCCTGCAGATGGCTTTTTTTTTTTTAATTTAAGACGTGGGTTTAAGACCTTCCAGAAATAACAGACCAATTTTAAGACCTGCTATAATTAGAAAGTCATTCACTCATTATAGATAGTAGAGATTTTCCTTATATATTTATTATAAACGATTAACCATAGCCTTTAGGCCAATAATTAATGATTAATTATAATATTTTTTAGAATAATTGTGATGTTTATGTATAAATATTCAAACATAACCACCTTTAATGGTTAAATTTTTAGCTTAGGTGATTTTTTTAAAGTTATAGTAAAACAATTTTAAAGCACTAGTTTTTTCTTAAACAATATCTTAAGGATTATCATTAGCATTTCTCATATTATAAGATAAATTGTAATTACCGAATGAATATTATTGGTTGATATATTTAGTTAACATAAATTTATTATATTTATTCTATGACTAAAGTTCTAACGAGTTTTTATTATTAAAATTCTTTATTTATTTAACCATTTTGTATTTATATGGGTAGTGACATAAGGAAGCAGTTTATTTTGCAAGAAAATTTAAAGAAAGTATACAATCTTAATTCCTACCTTTAAATTTGAGATGTTCATGTTGGAATAAAATTATATTAAGGGACATAGTTGTCCATTTAATTTATATATCCTTGTAAAAAATAAATCTCTTCCTTTACCAAATCATAACCCTATTTGTATAATGTATTCTACCCAGAATTTTTCTACTAGGAATTATATTATGCATGCGCATATTCTAGAATGTGTTTATACGGAGTAATATTTTAGAGCATAATTGACTGAAATATATTTGTGGTGGTAAATATATCCAAATTATATTTTTGGTCATAATAAATGCGTATCACGTTTAAGAACTTTGGATTCGTTACTGTGTTACGCTGACTATCAAAATTCAAAACGTGAAATATGCTAGTTGCTAGATAAGTAAATTAATAAAGAAAAACTAGATATGATGGCTAAGATATATACCTGGTAATTGAGCGGGTTTTGATCCTGATTCTATCCGAACCCGCAAGAATTATATGAGTTTGGATCATATTTAGTGATTCGTTTATCCAATAACGACCCGTACCCGTTGACCCGTTTACTAAAAAGGGTCGGGTATGGATCAATACCGATCCGATCCGTTTATAACCCGCCCCGCATTTAAATATAGAAAAAACTAATATATATTTTTCATATTTATGGTTTATATAATTTCTCTCTTTAAAAACCAATAGAAATTAAGAGTTAGAAGCTACAAATCACGGTTCCAATTTTTCAACTTTATTATTGACTTGTTGATGAGTTATTATGTAACATCCTAAAACCGGCCTAGTAGTTTTAGGTATATATTGATATTTGATAAATATCTATTTGACCCGATGGGGAATGAATTGATTAAATGTAAATTGAATTGTGTGATCTTTTGTCATTTTGTGATATTTTAATCAAATGATTAAAATATCCGATTACTGGAATGTTTAAACGATTTTGTGATTTTTATATTCTTAGATTCCTTGTCGGCTTTCGTTTCCGGAAATGCTTTCGTTTTTAAAATTGAAGTCCGATTGCTATTTTAAATAAATTAACTACGAAAGGGACTTTTTATATCGTGTTGTTTAAAATGGGATAAAAGACAAAAACTCCAAGTGGACCCCACCCTCCCCATGGTGGACGGTTTTGGGGGCAAAGGAGGGACACCACACCCTCCTTTGGTCACTTCTCACTTTTCACCATACTTCCTCTTTATTTCCTTTTTGATTTTTATAAATCAAACTCTCTCAAAACTCATGGGTGTTCTTGAGGTTTTATGAAGATCACGAGCTAGTTTCTTGTCCAAGCACAAATATAATCTCGTTTTTGAATAGGCCTTGAGGTAAGCTTCAACCTATATGTATTTGTTTTTGAGTTCTTGCAAGTTGATAAATTAGGGTTTGTGATTCTTGGTGATTTGTTAGTGAATCTTGTTATAGATGTTTTATTACATGTGTTATAACTAGTAAAATAATACATTTGGTGGGTGATCCATAAATCACCATGGTAGGTGATTTTGGAGAAGATGATGGGTATTTAACAAATTAGTTAGACCTTGGATTTTTGGTGGTTTGTGTGGTTAGTTTAGGTTAAACTAACATGGTGGAAAGTATTAAATGTTAAGATGTTTAATTATTAATTGTTGGATGAAATTGTTGATTAAAAAGTTGTATGGATCTTAAGTCTAAATTGTAAACTAGCTATTGTGTTAAGTGACTAGTTGGCGAAAATATGTCGATTGTATGTATTATGAGTTTTGGTGCTTGTTTATGTCAAATAAGATGTTTGATATGTTAGATATGGTTTATGCCAAGTTTTGGTGAGATTTGATAAAAAAAAATACTAGTTTTATAGTTTTGGGTTGTTTATGTCAAAATATGAACTAGTTATTGGGTTTAAGTGACTATTTGATGTAACATGTTATTGTATGTTTTATGACTTGTATTGTTAGTTATGTTAAGATAACATGTTGGAAAAGTTATTTGTGGTGTTTGACAAGTTATGGTGTCATTTGGTGCAAATGGTAGTTTTATATTTAAAATATAAACTAGTAGTTGGAAGTTGTTGATATTAGTCTAGAAATGGAATTTGGTCTTGATAAAATGACTAGTAAGTTATGAATTGCCCAATGTTACGATTTTAACATTTATAAGTTGTGTTTGGAAGTGTTAAAGTTAAATATGCGGTTTTGACCCGTTTGAGTGTATAATGTGAAAGTTGGCTAAATGTGTATAGTATGGTTTGAATTGAACTAGGAGTGACAATAACATGATAATTACATATTTTGGTAATTTGTAATATGTTGACTTGTTGTAGTTAAATTCAGGTCTCGACCCGTTTGGGTGTATTATGCTATATGGGTTAGATATGGCTTGGTTGTATTGGATTTGAATTACAAAAGTGTAACATGACCATGACATGTTTCTATGATATTACAAGTGTTTAGCTATTCATGTGGTGCAAGTGTTAGTGTTAATTGTATATTTAACATTGTTTATAAATTGGTGGAATTATATACTAATTCGGTACTCCTTTGGTATACAGGAACTGGGATCGAGACTCAGAAACATTAGACCTCTGAGTTCGACAAGTGGAAGTAACGGTGAGTGGATTCAATCTACAACTCGGATTTCGGTTTATTGGTTTGATATTGGTATTTTAGTAAAAATCGCAGGAAATTACAAGACAAGGGGAGTTCGCGCCGTGAACTCCAGTTCACGATCGGGAAAACACGACAGAGAATTTGGGTGATAGTCGTGATCTAGTTCACGATAAGGGTTCCCGACGCGAGCCTTAGTTCGCGATCGCGAACTAGAGTTCGCGATTGGGAACTCTTTCGTGATGATTTTCGCGGTGTTTTTCGTAGCTAGTCTACTTGTTATGTATGCCTAGTGTCAGGGGATTCTGCCTGGGATGCTTTTGATGCAGCCTTTCGTAACAATCTTGCTTGTTGGTACCTGTTTGATCGGGTTAAGTGAGATAGGATATGTGCATATAGATGAAGGGTTGCTAATGGAATAGTAGTGACAACTCGGTTAATGGCAATCGAGGATAGGAAAGAGGTCAGCGTCGGATGGATAACGGCTGGGCATAGTGTATCGACTAACAGGGTATTCGAGCCTTACCTGTATTTGTTGCATGGTTAAGGGTGGTTTACCCGGGGTGTTGGGTACATGCCAACGGTTACTGTGGTTTTGGCCAACCACGGTTTAAGGCCCGCAAAGCTACCGTTCCTCAATGATAGTGATTACCCAATGCGGAGATGTAGTAATACTTCCGTGTTTAGCAATCGGAGATGTAGTAATACTTCCATGTTTAGCAATCGGAGATGTAGTAATACTTCCGTGTTTAGAAATCGGAGATGTAGAATTACTTCCGTGCTTAGTGATTAGACAGTCAGTGGAACAGTAGTTCAGTGGAACAGTGGTTCAGTGGTTACGAGGAGTAACAATCGTGGAGATGTTGGTGCTTGCTCATTGAACTTTATATAATTTGTAGATTACGTTCATTCACTTAACTTTGTGCTAATCCCTCCTTCGTTGACTCTTTTCAGGTTGATCGGTGCTTTGGACGGAATGGGTGACCAAGCTCAAATGGATATGTTTTGTAAAATGAGTCATGTCGTTAAGTGACACCGTTTAAATATCATTGTTTTGGAGTTTAATTTGGGACGTTTAGTTTGTAAACCTAAACCTAAACTATTTATTCATTATCTTTATGCTTCCGCACCCCTTTAAAAAAAATGCTTTCTAAATTTTGCAGTGTTACATATTATAACCCGCCCCGCATTTAAATATAGAAAAAACTAATAAAAGGTTTTTTTTTATAATTTGGTATATGTTAACATGCATTTAACGAGTGAAAGTTTCCTGAACTAATGTCATTTGACATTAATGAACTATTAATTTTTATGTGATATACTAAATATGGTCTTGCTAAAACTGAGAAATGAGGAAAATTAAAATTTAATAAAAGGACAAAATAGATACTCGTATTTAATATTTTTTATAGTATGCCTTAGGGTAAATATTAGCAAAACTAATCTATAGATATCCAAATTGACAACCATTTTACAAATTAAAATCAAGAATTGTGTACGGTAAATGGGTCGGGTAATTGGGTCGGATATCCGTAGATTCGGTAGATAAGGGTATGGGTTCGATTTTTTCAAAACCCTGCGGATCACGGGTTGGGTTTGAATCATCATTTGAAATTTGTTAATGGGTTTGGATCAAGGCTGATCCGCTCCATTGCCAGGTTTACAGTAAACATAGATAATTATTGCAAGTTTGCAACGGGTTGGAGCTACGAACTAGAGCTTTAAGCTGGACAATTTTTTAAAAAATTATTTCTACATAATTGTTGAATCTTATAGAAGAGATTTATCATGTGGACGTGGCCACGGGATATCACACTTTTATTTAAGCAAACAGACTGTTGGGTTACGTTCACTTTTACCATCATTTTGTTCTTCGCGGAATAACAAACAAATCAAATGGTAAACGAAGATTCCCGTTAAAACTTTTATGGCCATTAGGTCTACAAATCCAAGGAAACTAAAATATAAAATAAATAAATTGTATACTTACATTGGCGGTGCTCGGTGGGGACAATCCTTGCGATCGAGTACGAGCCACTTTGTAACCGGTAGGATTCAAGAAAGAAACTCTCTACTTTTTCACACCAAAGGTTTGTAATCAAACGAGACAATACACCAGAATGTAGTATAATGTACTCTCGAGAAACACAAATTATAAAACCAAACCGAAAGCAATTCCGTTGGTGGTGTACAACGGCGGCACAACGTCATTGGGCGGCCGGCGGTGGTGCTCGGGCGACGGTTGGATGATGGAGGAAGGGAGGCCGGCCAAAGGGGAGAGCACAAGGTTTTTGATGTATTTTTCTCTCTAACCCGAACTTTGTATATATAGGGTAATTAACCCTAATTACCTATTGGGTTAATACTTGCACCAAGCCCATCTCCTTAGCCCACTTTCAAGATTAACTAGTTAACTAGCCTGTCAACTTAATCAAGCCCAATATCATTTTAATTAAACCGTTTCGTTTATTCTCGTGTTTGATTGTACCTCAAGGGAAACCTGCGTAGGACCGATAATTTACGTCACACGATTAATCGTTTATATGATGAAGGTGGAAACATATTCCAACACAGACACCACACCATGGAACCCTCCATATCATCACCACACCGTACCAAATGTGCCCATATCGAGTGGTCTAATAGTTTGCTAAAAACTATTTTTCAACAAACATTTAATTTAATAATATATTATAATTTTATTTCTCATAGAACACAAGAGGCCCGGGTGACCTGCGGACACGGATGCAACTCCGAAATCCCGGGCTCGTGAAAACCTTGGGTCTCATTTGTAGACACACCTTCATCCATCTTTCTTCTAAATCACAGCTTTCTCCTGTGAAAACACTCTCTATTTCGGTTAGTGTTCTGGCTTGGATAATATCCGGTAGTGTAAAACTACTCGGTTGTTTTACCCTGGGAAATAGATAACAAATCTATTTTAAGGGGATCGTGAATTTCACGAGACTCAACCAAAAAACGTTGTTACTTGTTTGTTATATTTATTTGTTTCAATCTTTTGTAAACATGTTAGTCAATTTCCCTTATTGTAATTTGTAATTGTATTTTATTAATGAAAATTGGTATTAGCTCCTACATTTATAAGGGTCATGAGATACTTCTCTTAAAATTAATTGGTTTTAAAATGGAACCCCGCAACATACATGGTATCTGTGCAAGATTTACTCGTGGTTGGTCAAAATGGCACACAAACTCTACGTAACTCATAAATATCCACGTGTTAGGCGCGGAAAAAAAGGATTCCATACACACGTGAGGGGCGGTGTTGAGTAATGTCCCACAGATAAACAATAAATTTGTAATATGTTTATAAGAATTTTAGATTATTTTTCTAACAATCAATTAATTTTAAAATAAAATCTCATAAACTTATAATCTTCTGTTATGAAATAATTACGACAAACTTACAAAAGTAATAACCATATGTGAAAAATTGACCAACTATAGATATAAGAATTGGTCACGTGACTCACGTCTCTTTAGTTAAGGAAAGGGAAGGTTCCGGCAATGATTAAGAGAAATTTAAATGATTAATGTACAGTAAAATAAGTATGGACGGTTAATAAAATTTATGAGGGTGTTTTTTGTTAGTTATTTTACAACTTTTCAAAGTATCAAATTTGTTCTTAAACATTACACTAAGGGCATTATTTAGCATTTCCTTTAAAAATTTATATTTATAGTTATTTTAAACTTTTGTACTTTTAGTTCTTTAGTTTAATTTTCGTTTAATTTTTCGTTTACAAAAATTACACCGTTATTTCTTTAAAATTACACTAGTAGCTATTTTTTGTTAAATTATTTAACAAGCGTAAGGTTGAAATGAGTGTAGAGGAAAAATGTTTTTTAAAAAAAAAAAACTATTAATATAATTTTTCAAAAATAAAGAATAATACGTAAACTCTAGGTTAAATTTCAGGGACCATTCTTGAATTTTACTGTTAAACCTAATTTGGATAGAAGAAAGTACTTCGTTTGTAAAAAAAGAAAAAAAATATACAATTTATAACTAAATATATACAAGGTTAATTTAGAAAGTTTTGAAGAAAATGTAACCAAATATCTCAAATTTAGGTCACTGACATTCTCAAATTAAAATTTTACTCTATTACTTTAGCAAGGAATCTTAAATTTCTTAACAATTACATTTTATTTGGATGAGTGAAAAACTGTCCCCAATCATATAGTATGGTTTTTATAGTTATTCTTATTTTATTGAATATGGTTTAAAACAATAAAATCAAATTTATTACAAAATGTTATGATTATATGATTGGATGTTTCGTTAACAACAGTTTTAACAAACAACTATCTCATGATGATTAAGAAAGATTCTCTCAATTGTAGCTATTTAGAGACGTGATTAGCAAAATCTCGGTAATTGTAATAACCCGTCATAGATAACATGTACTCCATCCATCCCATAAAAAACTTTCCATTTCACCTTAAATTTTTGTCACACAAAAAACTTACCATTTGCTACATTTGATGGATTCCACATAATAAAGCTATTATTACTAAGGACCCCACCACTAATTATCCACTAACTATTATTCTCTCTCCAGGCCAATCTTAGAGCATCCCCAATGGTTAAGTCATTGAAATGACTTATTAGAATTGTCATGTAGACTTTCCACTCAATATTCAAAAAAAGTTATCAAAAAAGCTTTTGCTCCAATGCATGAAAATGTTGAAAAAGCTTTTTGTGTGTCTAAGAGCATCTCCAATGGTAGCTTTTTCTAAAGCTTATTACTATTACAATTAAGTCTTTAAAAGACTTTTTACCATTGGAATACCTAATTTCTGAAAAACTTATTGCAAAGACTTATTCTCTACTAACTTTTTAACCATCTTTCAATGTTTGTCTTTTTTAATCCCCCATGTATAATAACATTTTATTTTAAACCTTAGATATGTTATATATAAATTCTTTATTATATTTTTATTAGTTAATAAATAAATTATATAATATCTAATGCTAATTATTACAATATTTATGTATGAAAATATTTTAAAAAGTATTATATTTAGTAAGATTTCAAAAAATTATCAAATTATATATAGGGGTTTTTATAAAACATTTGAGATAGATTAAACTAAATTAGAAATTTTATAAAAGGAAAAGCTTTTTAGAAAGGTTAACCATTGGAGATGTTATTTAAGAAAGGGTTTTTGGTTAGTGGAATGTTGATATGACAAAAGTAATAAGTTTTTGAGAGGTTAACCATTGGGGATGCTCTAAGGAATGACTAATGGAAGAAAAAGCTTTTGAAGTAAAAGCTTTTTCCTAGAAGGTCATTTACCTTCAAATGACCTATTAAAAGGTAAAAAACTTTAAAAAAAAAAAACTCCCATTGGAGATGCTCTTATATTTTAATCAAATTTATTACCAATGACCTCACCACTAACTATCACCTTAAAACTTGTGCAAAAGTGAAATGTGAAGTTTTTTTTTGAGACGGATATTAACTAATTTATAATTGAGAAATGGTATATCCACATATTATTTATGTCGATCTACTTCATTTTATTACTCAACACATGATAATATGTGTAATCCATTAATTATGTTTTTCTCATATAATCTTTTAGTTTGATTAAGTGTGTAATTTGATTTGGAGAGAGAAAGATAGTTAGTGGATAATAAGTGGTGGAGTCCTTAGTAATAATAGTATTTTATTTTATAAAGCTTATCATATGTAGCAAATGAGAAGTTTTTTGTGGGACAAAAATTTAGGGTGAAATGAAAAAAATTTTGTGGGACAAAAATTTAAAGTAAAATGAGAAGTTTTTTGTGGGATAGAGTGTAATAAATTCTAGGAGGATATGCCATTTCTCTTTATAACTTATTGTGATCAAATTTCTTCTTTGCATCCATTCCACGTATCTACACAATAATAAGTTGTGGTCAATTTTTGGTGGTTATTGAGTGGTATTCTTTATATTGTCCTCGATTGCTCTTATGGAAATATTACTTTCTAGTGCATTGCTTCTCTTAAGATTGCTCAAGATGGTGACGCAAAACGAACCACATTAAGTTGTAATATGAATTATTTAGATATGTGATTATTTCCACGTACAATTGTTGAAATGTAACTTTCTTTCAGAGAAAATTACACAGACTGTCCTTGTAGTTCACTTGAAAATACACCAATGATCATTTACTTTAAAAATATAACACTGACGGTTTTTATTGATGCCAATTTTTACAAATATATCATTTAATGTAATGGGTATCAAATATTTTTGTAAAATGGAGTCATGTGCGATCAAATAGTTTGGTACGAATATGAACATACAACACATATTCATTCCCATGCCATAATAACTAGTATAATGTCCAAATTACTTACAGGATACACAATTGATTCAAATTGGATGTGTGACCTAATTTTTCATATGTCAAAATCAATTTTGACCCAAATTACATTAAAACAATCTCAACATTGGTCAAAGAGAAACAAATAAAACCCAAGTTGGACCAATCCATATCTTTTAAACATCATTAGTTTAATTAATTCAGCTGGGGTCAATTCAAGTACTTCATTATCACAATTAAACACCCATTATAGTTTTTGCATGATTTGGCATCATTGTTATTCTTTCTGAAACAACAAATATACATATATAAAAAATCATAACTTAGCAATAAACTAAGAAAGAATAAAGAAAAGAGAGTTTACAATGAATATAGAAATGGACAACAACTCCAATCTAACCAACTACTCAAAATTTCGCTCCTATGTTTACACCACAAGAAAGAAGTGGATATCACCCGCAATTGTCGAGTGTGACTTGTGCTCCTTATTAAAAATCAAATTATTTCTCTCTTTCCATATATTTGGGGATAGAGAATGAATGCCCAAAAAATAACTTAAATTATATAACTATTTAGTAGTTAAATTTACCATTTTACTTTTCTACACCTTATCTTTAATTATTTGATGTATAGTTGATATCAAAACCATCTTTTAATTTAGTTATCACAAAGTTATACTCATGAAGAATAAATATTATCGCATGAACTTTCCTCTCTCTGTTCTCACATGAACTTTTTAGTTCTTTTATTAATTGTAAAAATTTGAAAAAGATCGCGTGTTTATTACTATTTAAAGCCGCCATTTTTTTATAACTTGACAAATATAGTCAGCATGATAAGAATACAATCAAGAGATCTGTAACCATCATGGCATCATTAGCTCAATTAGACACGTGGGCATCTCCTTAGCCCTATCAGCTAATTAATATTAAAGATTATATTACATCCTACTAAGTATTTATAGTTATTTTAATATTTATTTAATCAAGTGTTAAAATTACATGATAAAATTAGAAAGTAAAATTAACAAATTTTAAATATCAGTTATCTTACAAACAGATTATATAAAATAGGAGGACTAAATATCTTTTCTCTTCAATATGAGTAACTTTTATTAGTTTTAATCTAGTTTCCTTTTTTTTGAACGGTTTAATCTAATTTCCTATTACAGTTGACCAAATAACCGTAATTCATACAGCTCAAAATCGAATTTAATAACTATTTTAAAATCCGAAACCCCCTATAAATACCCCCATTCTCGCCACCTTTCTAATTACACAAACTAATTCCATAAATCATACACCACACAAACCTACAACTATTTTCAATAAAATCACAAATATAATTAGATGGCTGGTTGGGCAATAGCAGTACACGGCGGCGCCGGAGTTGACCCAAATCTTCCAACCGAACGGCAAGAACAAGCAAAACAACTTCTCACACGTTGCCTTAATCTTGGAATCGATGCTCTTCGTTCTTCTGCTTCCGCCATTGATGTCGTTGAGCTCGTTGTAAGCTCCTCCCCTAAGTTTAAAATTTTCATGATTTACAATAATTTAATTATCAAGAATAGCTATAATTAATACCATAAGTTACTTTGGTTGTGTTCGAGTTAAAACTTTGAGAGAGGACAGATATTTTTAGAGAAATAAAAGAAATATGTGTTTTCGAGAATTTTTTTATAATGAACACGATTTAAATGTAGGTACGCGAATTGGAATCAGACCCACTGTTCAACTCCGGTCGTGGATCTGCACTGACCGAGAATGGAACAGTGGAGATGGAGGCTAGTATTATGGATGGTCCCGGGAGACGATGCGGTGCGGTTTCAGGACTCACCACGGTGAAGAATCCGGTTTCGTTAGCTCGTCTAGTCATGGACAAATCGCCACATTCTTATCTAGCGTTTTCTGGTGCCGAGAAGTTCGCAAAACAAATGGTAATTAATTAGTCGACTTTTCATGAAATTAATAAAGCAAATATATAAAAATTAATTACCTTTTAGATGATTAAATGTTTGGTTTTTGAATCTGAAGGGTGTTGAGACGGTGGAGAATGACTACTTTATCACTCAAGACAACGTTGAGATGCTCAAATTAGCAAAAGAAGCTGATTCCATTGTGGTAAGTAGTAAATACACGATTATTAAGAAATCCCATTATTGGAAACAATTCTTATGCTAACTTAATAAATACAATATAAATTTTATCCAATTTGGTCACAATATCTTTTTCCTTTCTTACCAACAATGAACTTTCCTTTTTGTACAAACAGTTCGATTACCGAATCCCGAAAATCGGCTACGAATCATGTGGAACCGAAGTCCAAAGTCCAATACGCATGAATGGACTTCCAATCAACATCTACGCGCCCGAGACTGTCGGGTGCGTGGTAGTTGATAGCCAAGGCCGTTGTGCGACTGCAACTTCAACGGGCGGGCTCCTAAACAAAAGAACGGGCCGAATAGGTGACTCACCACTCATTGGGGCCGGGACGTACGCATGTGACCTATGTGGTGTATCTTGCACGGGTGAAGGTGAAGCTATCATACGGGGGACTCTTGCACGTGAAGTGGGCGCGGTTATGGAGTACAAAGGGTTGGGGTTGCAAGATGCGGTCGATTTTGTGATTAAAGAACGGTTAGATGAAGGGAAAGCCGGGTTGATTGCGGTTTCGAAAACGGGTGAGGTGGCTTATGGGTTCAATTGTGTAGGGATGTTTAGGGGGTGTGCTACCGAAAATGGGTTCATGGAAGTTGGTATTTGGGATTGATTTTAATTGACACATAACACATTGTTTAGATGGCTTATGGGTTTATTTCACGGATTTTATGTTGCACTATATTAGCAATTTATGAAATAATTTTCATAATTTCAATAATAGTCTATTTGAAAATTAAAACCTGCATATACACTTGTACAATTTTCTTTATTTTCATTTATTTTCATTTATTTTAATATATTCTTGTCATTTTAGCAAATTCATTTGTTTGATATCCAATAAATACCAAAACGCGAATGTGACAAGTTTGTAAGACCATAACCACTTCATTACAAAATGCAGAACCATTCCTTAGTTTTTGGAGCCCGCTATATTTTCTGAAAAAATAGGCTCTGATTTATAATTGAATTTTATAAACAGATGTTCTAATTTTTCACCGTAAGTACAAACTTGATCAATAGTGTAAAATAATATTTTTTTGCTTTTATTTGAAAAAAGACTAACATTTTATCAATTTTTTCAAATTAAATAGAGTAAATTACACGGATGGTCCTTTAAGTTTATAGCAAATTTCACCAATGGTCCTTTAGTTTCAAAAATTACACTGATGGTCCTTAATTCTGAAAAGTTTTTCACCGATGGTCCTTTACACTAACTGACGATAATTTTTTCTGTTAACTCATCCCATGTGCAGTGCACGTGAGGGTAATATCTTCTCATTCTTAAATTAATTTTTTAATCTTAAATAATAGTTTTTAGTTTAAGAATAAAAAGAAAAGAAATGAAAAATGACTTTTTTACCCTCATGTACATTGCACATGGGGTAAGTTAACACAAAAAATTAACACCAGTTAGTGTAAAGGACCATCGGTGAAAAATATTTCAGAATTAAGGATCATCAGTGTAATTTTTGAAACTAAAGGACCATTGGTGAAATTTACTATAAACTTAAAGGACTATCCTTGTAATTTACTCAATTAAATAATGATGAATCCAGGCTAATAGATGTAAAAGAAAGATATTAGACTCCTATTACTTGGGCCAATAATAATATAACTTAATATTATTTGGGCCAAAAATGGACATAGGTAAATACATATGTAAGAAAAATTGTTTGAGCCCCTTATTTTGGTAGTTACTGTTTACATGCACATTTAGAATACCGGACCGATCCTAACAAAATGACAAAGCAATTTGTATGTAGTAACTTTAACCTCGGTGTATATTTAGTAATATCGAACCGTTCCATAACATGCAGACAAGATATCCTACAAACCAACTTTATCAAATACGACAATTTTTAGCCAAAACAAGGTCGATCTAGAGGCCTTTAGACACTTTATTTCTTGAATAGAGATTAAAATTATTGTTCTTTCACATGCTTTCTAGGCCAAATGTGTTTGATTATACGAAAAGTCCATGTGATGGACATTTTTTCCCGATGAAATTATGAATACAATGTTTCTTTTTCTATATATGTATTTTTTGGGAGAGCAAGTTGAGCAATGTACAAGTCTCCACGGTAGTCTTGTATCGCCCTTTCCCGTGCCTAAAAGTTCATCTAAACATATGGTACCACTTTTGCCCTTTAATTCCACACCACAAGTGTAACCATCAGCCCATCACGTGCCCTTCAAAAGGGTAATAATGGAAAAACAGCTATGAATCTTGTCAAGATTCTTTGTTTTCTTCTCATTGGCAGAGACATTGCACATGCATCAAGAATCAAGATCTTTGTTTGCTAAATAGTAGAATAGGACAAATGTACCTTGTAAGATTCTCTGCACAAATCTAGCCTAATAGGGTAATAGGGTGTGTTCGGTTCTTGAATCAGACCAAAACAGATTGGCACAAGAAACCCGAGAGCTAAAATTTGGTAAAAACGAGAACCGAGAATCGAACCAAACTAACAATTCTGTTTTCGGTTCAATTCTGACATATGTTATTTCAGGTTTAGAAACGGGTAGAACCAAAAATTTATACTTGTAACCTAAATTTGACAACAATTTCACCATTAACTTAAATTCAACAGCAATTAACTTAAATTAACATTAACTTGAACAACAATTAACCTAAATTGACCTTAAATTAAAATTTGGCATCAACCTTAAATCATTCAGTTGACTTTTTTTACCTTAAATAATTTAACTTTAAATAAACAGGCACAATAAATGATTCAATCTTAATTAACAAGAACCTAAATCGATTAGAAGAATTAAATCTGTTGAAGGTTAATTAGACAGCAACAATCAACATAAAGCAATAAGCCGTAAATCTGTTTTACCGTTTGACAACAAAAATTAGATCTGTAAATAGCAATTATATTGCATTTTTACAGCAATTTTATTGTTTGGACTAATTCACCTCAGGAAAAAAGGACTCTTCACATTCTGATTCAAGAATCGAAAAACTGAAACCGACAAACCCGAGAAAAAATGTAAAACGTCAACTGAATCGAAAAGTGGGTCCAACCGATTCTAGTTTGGTTCATATTTTTGACAAACCACGTGGACCATTTGGTAATTTACTCTTTTATTTAATAAAACAACATGTAGTAAATTACATAAATAGTTACCCCGGTTTAAAAAGAGTTTTTGATTTACCCACTACTCCACTAGTACCAAAACTTATATGAATAGTCAATAATTCTGAAACCTATAACAATCTTTTGGTCCATAATCCTTGCCTAACCATCTTTTGGTCCATAATCCTTGCCTAACCATAGGCCTTATAACATAGTGATATTTAGTGTATATGGTGTTGTCTATGACTAAAAGATCATTGGTTCAAGCCCCGATAGGGGCAAATTTACTTCTAGTTCGGGAAGAAGAGAAGTAGATTCTCTAGCCCATCCGTACTAGCCGGCGGATTTATGTTGCAATAAATCGCTTATCTATCTTATTCTTCTTTGAGATAAATAATACTATCTCCGTATCAAAATAAGTGATACACTTTCTATTTAGAGGTGAAACAAAATAAGTGATACATTTCTAAAACTTATTTTATTTGGTAAAAAAGTGATTCTCTTTCTCCACTAACTATCTACTTTAATAAAGTAAAATTAACCTTTTACTCTTACTTTTACTTTTAAACATCATTAATATCATTTTATTCAAAATAAGTGAGATTCATTCTCAACTAACTATCCACTTTAATCTATCTTAAACTATCTTTTAATCTTATATCCCAAAAAGCGCATTTTCCAAAATGTATCATTTATTTTGATATGGAGGTAGTATAAAGAATTGTTCAGTGTAGTATATTATTTTTAGAGTAAATTACATGGATAGTCCCTGCGGTTTGTTATAAGTTTTGAATTTGGTCCATAAATATTAGAAATTACACGGATAATCCTCGAGGTTTGAAACTCGTCACACTTTTGGTCCCTAATAGTAACTGGTATTAAAATTTGCTGTTAAATATTTGTTGATGACAAAAATACCCTTTTAAAATCCCCCACCAAAACTCCTCTTCTCTTTCATTTCCGTCTAAGTCTCAACATATGGAGAATCGATCTTTCTATTTAGAAGTTTCAGTTGCAGACTTCAATTTCTTAGATTCCAAAAATCAAACCCCCAACATAATTACTAACAACAAAAATTAACCTAAATTTAACGTGTGTTAGGCAAATGGTGGGTGTATTTGTGGTGGTATTAAAACAAAAGATCTATTTGTTTCTTCGTCCTTAACTGTGATAAAAATCTATCAATATGAATAGACTTGGAACCTCAGATTCCATATGCCAAAAACTAAGTAAATTCAAATTTGAATTGAAATTTCAGATTCATGTTTTTATATAAAAGTGAGTTGAAATTTTAATTGTGCAGAACAAGTTAACATTGCTGTTGGTGGGTACAACACACAAGAGTTTCAGTTGTAAATGGAGGAGGAAATGGGTTTTCTTGCTGAGGTTTCAAAAGGGTACTTTAGTCAATAACAAAAAATTAACAGTCAAATTTGACGGCAGTTAGTATTAGCTAGTATTAGGACTAAAAGCATGAAAATATTCAAACCATAAAGATCATTCGTGTAATTTCTGAGACTTAGGGACTAAATTCGAAATTTTTGGCAAACCACAAGAACTATCCATGTAATTTACTCTTATTTTTATGTAGTTTTAAGGGACAAATCTCAACCATTAATTAATAATAATTAAATGTCAAGATTAATCACATAATTTATACATGAGAATTATCTTAGTCATTTGACACTCATAAAAAGGTTTACTTGATTTTTTGTTTTGAAAATATATTTTTATTTTCTTTTTGTTAAACAAAACATTATATAATAATTACATCTAATTGTATACTTATCACATGTAATATAATAATAAAAATTAAAATAAATTGAAAGGGAATTTAGATTGTAATTTTTGTGAATGTCATGTGTAAAGTATATGATTAATCTTGACCACTATTAATATTTTTATTAGTAGTTGAGACTTATCTTTTGAAAATACAAATAAATAACAGACTATCTTAAACAATTCTCAAATAATATAACTTAGCAAAAAGTTTATAATTATCAGATTGATCAATGATCACCCAATTCTTATAATTGACTAATCAATCTGATAGCAACACAAACAAAACTTAAATAAATCAGAGAGTATAAATAACTTCATTCATAACCTCTTATTTTCCCTTTATTATAGTGAAATATTACAACTCAAAACAACATCCAAACACTACCCGTACACAAACTTTCAGTATAGTTGATTAATAATTTATCATCTCTATGTAATCCATTAATTGCTTTCAGAAGTTAACCCATATTAAAACACGTACTGTTAATTAATTCTTCTGCTTATTAGAATCGGGTTGAGTTGACCCAAGTTGACTAGATAACGCCTCACCCGGATTAGCATAATCACTTGCCGGAGTTTGATTATCGGGATTAATGACATGAGTAACTTCCACCGGCTTCTTCACAGGCTTATCTTCCTCACGATAACCTGGTGGCGATCTATAATCCACAGAATCGACCTTGATTTCCACACCACCTTCCTCGTTTATTCTTTCAGTTCCCTAATTAAAAAAATTAAACAGAAAAATAATGTAGAAAGGAAATGGTAAAAGTTCTAGAATAACTTTCTAGAGCTCATAAATTTAATCCTTTTCTTGATAAATACTTAATAAATGACCAGAAAAATGTTCAAGAATGGTTAGTTGAATAATTAAGTAGTAAATATCACAAGCATAAGCTCCCAGCAAAACATTTACTAGATGTCGAAAATGACAAAACAATAATTAAGTTGCATATGTCTCTAAATATCCATAAAACATTACTAAATAGCTACGTAAAAATTCGAAAATGATTAGAACAATAATTAGATAGTATATATCTAGATTATAAACTTGACTATCTAAAGAAGTCGAATACCCTTTTAAAATCAAATCATACCTTTGATGTATTCATCTTCAACTTGTTTAGAGAGAACTCTTAAGTGCTTAGATAAATATGGTTTTTATGTGCACTTGTATATATGAACCTTATCATTTGATTTTTGTATGACACGTTGAGTCTAAGGTGGCAGACGGGGGAATTATTTAATAAAATAGGTTGATTATCTTAAATAAAAGTAACGTCGTCAAGTCTACATTGGACATATGTCATTGCTTTAATGCTCGTGTCACACGTGTGCATGTTGAATCGCCGTGATTGGACAGAGAGATTTAAAAGGAGTACTAACCGATTACGCACGTAATGGCCTAACAATTTTTTAGTTTTTATAGAGTTGAAGTTCAAAAGACTTGTCTAGTCTCGGGTGACAAATCCTAATCATTAGATTAAGACGGTTAAGATAAAATCCCCCACCTATAGCCCCTACAGCCACCGCCGGCAGCCACCTACAGCCACCGCCGGCCGCCACCTCAGATCGCCGCCGTCTGCCGCCGGTGGCCGACGGCGGTGGTGGCTGACAGTGAAGGTGCTGGTGGTAATGGGGGTGGTGGTGGTATTGATGTATTGAAACACATGTGCTTCACTAAAACACAGCATATTACTTCGAAGTACATGTGCTTCAGGTCACGAAACACATGTGTTTCAAGTCACTAAAAACATGAGTTTCTAAACACACAAGGGAGCATACGCAGCACATGTGCTTGACGTTATGAAGCACATGTGCTTCACTACACAAGAAAAAAAATCAAAACAAGTGACGAACATATCATTATGAAGCACATGTACTTCATAAAGCCAAGCACATGTGTTTTTGTTCCTGAACACATGTAACTTACAAGCAAGTCATTTGTGTTTGAATCACGAAGCACATGTGTTTGACGTTATGAAACACATGTGCTTCACTACAAAAGAAAAAAAATCAAAACAAGTGACGAACATATCATTATGAAGCACATGTGCTTCATAAAGCCAGACACATGTGTTTTTGTTCCTGAACACATGTAACTTACAAGCAAGTCATTTGTGTTTGAATCACGAAGCACATGTGCTTGACGTTATAAAACACATGTGCTTCACTACACAAGAAAAAAAATCAAAACAAGTGACGAACATATCATAATGAAGCACATGTGCTTCATAAAGCCAAACACATGTGTTTTTGTTGCCGAACACATGTAACTTACAAGCAAGTCATTTGTGTTTGAATTACGAAGCACATGTGCTTGACGTTATGAAACACATGTGCTTCATTACTTGAAACACACGTGCTTGGCTGTACGTATACACTCCTTTATTTTCAAAACACATGTGTTTCAAACACATGTGCTTCCGGTCACGACCACCACCACCGGTCACCGGCCACCTCCGGCCGCCGTCAGCCTCCGCCGGCCGCCGCCGGCCGCCGGAGGTGGGTGGGGGATTGATGTATTGAAGCCCATGTGCTTGTGTGGTTTGAATTTTGATTTTGATCTTGACCTTTTACTTTTTCTTGATCCAATGGCTATTAATTGTCTCTTGGGACTAGGTAAATGTAACGACCCGAAATTTGAATAAAATAAAATATGGGAAAAATATGATAAACAAGGATAAATCATTTCAAGAACGTAGGAATTTGTTTCGTCTCATTTGGACACCGTATGAGAAAGTTATGGTCGAAACCGGGTCGAGACAAGGAACAAAAGTTGCAGCATGCCTGGGGAGCAGAGTTCGCGACCCGAACTATAGTTCGCGATCGCGAACCTTCGGCAGGGATTTTGGGGTTTCTGATTTCGAGAGTTCGCGACTCGAACTCTAAAAGTTCGCGACCCGAACTTCGCGCGTACCAGAGTTCGCGACCCGAACTCTGAAGTTCGCGAAGCGAACTTCGTCAGACAGCAATAAAAACGGGTTTTGGCTCATTTGATACCATTTCAAGCCCTAGTTTCTCTCCCAACGAGTTTGTATACGTTTTTGAGTGGAAAACATCATTTGGAACCGATTTCTTGGTCAAATCTCGTGAATCTTCACTCCTAGTTGGAGAATAAAGGTAAATCTTCACTCTTTGATCTTTGTAGCTTTAGATCTATGGATTTTTGGCTTGGGTTTGAAACCCTAGTTCTTGGGTTGGTGATTAATGGTTAAATAAAGGTTGCACACACTTAATAGATGGTATTTTAACAAGGGAATCAAGTGTATGGTTTGGATTTGTAAGAATCCTATGGGTGGTTCAACCTAGGGTTTGGTAAATCACCATAATTGGGGGAAATGTGTTAATAGGTGTTATCTAGAGATAGATGGACACATTGGTAGTAGTATGTGATGTTGATCATCTTGTGATTATTGTATTAGGCATTTGGTGAGGTCTTGGAAGGTTGACCGAATTGTGAAGCAAGGATATTGGCGTAAAGAATACGGTTGGAGCATTTTATTGCTAAGGTGAGTACATGAGACTTTTACTGGGTACATAGCAAATGATTTTGAAAACTATAGTGTTTTAAGAGTCTTTATTAATAAACGTTTTTAATAAAGATATGATTGATATGATAAGAAAATGCTAGTAATGGACTATTTAAGTATGTTTAAACGATAAATGATTTTGAAAGAGATTACGATAATGAAAAGTAATCAATGAGTTTTCATAAATAAGATGTATGAATAAAGATGATGATTTAAAAGAGATTGATAATCGGTTTATTAATAATATATATTAAAAAAGCTTGAGACAATGATTTTTAAGTAATAAGAATTGATTTGTATATTATACTAATGAGAGTAGTTATTGAATTACTAAGAGAATAAGTATAAAGTGACTAGTAATAAACGTGTATTCTAGTCAAAGAAGAGTCAAAGTAATATGATTTTGATAAAAGACAAATATGTTTTAAATTAGTAAAGGACTTGGTAAAGTCAAGATCAAAAATGAAATAATAAAGAGAATAGTATGATAAATTAGAATAGATGTATTCTAATAAGTGATGAAAGGAGCTGATGCTAATATTTGATGAAAGGAGCTGAGGCTCATATGTGAAATGAAAAATCCGGAATAAGACCGCCCAGAAATGGGAGAGCATGAGACGTCTACTTGGGGGTGGTACCTCCCTGCGCAAAGAGTAGAATGTCACAGTTTACGACACTCAATGATGAGTGAGCATGACGACCCAGGAACGGGGAGAGCTTATGAATCTCGGTAAGATGGGGGCTCCCAATTACCTTGATAGTTTACCTATGACGTCCCATATCGGGAGAGTTGGCTTCGGAGAGGTCCGTTGCATATGTGATAAAGAAAGTGTAAGTTGGGAGATAACTTACAAGTATGTGATTAAATGATGAGTAAGCTTATGGTAAGCTTATTAGTTTAAACGGTTAAATGAATAGAAGATGATTTATGAATTAATAAGAAATGATAAGGATAAGTATTTTTAAAGTTATGAATATTATTTTATAAATCTTTTGAGAATGGGTCGAAAACCCATGTATCTCACGAGACTATTTTGTCTCACGTACTACTTTGTTTTTGGCTATGTACTCAGGTTCAGGATCGTTGGATTAGAGGGTCGCGTTAGAAGTGGCCTAGTGTTGGTTAGCTCGGGAGCTCGTAGGTAGTTCTCGTTTATCCTATGGTTATGATATTATCTTTGTAACACCGGATTTTATAACTCTGATAAATGTTTTAATGGTTTTTGTTAAACCGTATTTTGGGAACATTGGACATTGTATTATTTTTATTTAAAAATATGTTTAAATGGTGCTTTGAAAAACGAGATCACGAGGCGGATTTAAATCGAATCCCGACTCATCCCGGTAATAATGGAGAGGGTTCCGGTCTGGATGCAAATCAAACCCCGGTAACTATGGAAGCTATCCAGAAATTGTTTACCCAAATAAGGGAAGTGGTGAATGAGGATGTGAACCGGATCTTGACTAACCGGTTCAATGAAGAGAAGAATGATAATTCTAAATCTCGCGGTGGAAGTAAGTCTTCGGGTAGCAAGACCCGTACAAAGAAGTCATTGACTGAAGAGACGGATGATTCGGAGTCGGAGGAAAGAGAGGGATGTACGTTCAGGGCGTTCATGACGTGCAACCCCGGTGTGTATTATGGAAGTTCGGAACCGAAGGTGACGATGCGTTGGATTCGGGAAACCGAGCAAGTGCTAGAAAGTAGCAAGTGCTCAAAGAAAGACATGGTCGTTTATGCATCCCGACAGTTGAAGGATGAAGCATTGACATGGTGGGATACCATGTATGAGACTTTGGGAAAGAAAGTGTACAAGATGTCGTGGAAGGAGTTCACGAGAAGGTTGAAGGAAAAGTTTTGTCCCGAGAGAGATCTGGAAGAGTTGCAAGAAGAGTTCATGTTCATCAAGAAGGGAGATATGTCGGTGGAAGAGTACACCAAAAAGTTTACGGGATTACTTCCGTTTGTAATCAAGTCCTATCCGACGGAGCGTATGAAGGTGGTTCGGTATGCAAATGGGCTACCACCGGAGTTTGAATTGGAAGTCAAGCGAGCGACCACGTTGGATGAGGCCATTAGTACCACTCGATGTGTTGAGAGGGTTTTTCGGCGAAAGGCACAAGAATCGGCATCGAATGGGGAAGAAAAGAAGCTCGATGGTAGCTTAGGATCGACAAAGAAAGAAAGGTTCAAACCGAACTCATCAAAGCATAGTGGTATTGGAAGTTGTCAAAGTTGTGGGAAGAATCACCGTGGGGAATGCAAGGCAAATTCGGCTATATGCTTCAAATGTGGACGAGTAGGGCACCGAGCAAAGGATTGCAAAGTAAGGAACCTCGAGGAAGTGGAATGCTACACTTGTCACGAGGTGGGACACTTTAGTAGCGCGTGCCCAAGGAAGAGAACCGACACGTCGGCATCAACCGCCAACAGGAATCGGGTGAAGAGAACTCGTGGAGCCGCTTCAGGTAATTCGTTTATGAAAATTTGATAGATAATCGGAATCTAATTGCTTTTATGTCGCACAAATTGGTGCTTATGTGATCTAAGTATGGAAGTAATTATAGATGGAATGTATGATGTGAAAAATAAGTTTGGGAGGTAATCTCCCCGAGTTGTTATGTGTATAGTTATGGATTGGCGACCGGTATGTCGCGGGAAATAAGAATAGGAAAGATTATGCTATCTTCGAATATTGAAAGTTATATTACGAGAGTGGTGAATATTTTCTACATGGGAATGGTAGTACAATGAGGTACTAGGTGTTAGTGTGAGTCGTGATATACAAAAAAAAAAAGGAGAAAAGAAAGGGAAAGGGTATATGTATATATAAGATGGAACTTTAGTTATTGGATACGATAGATGGAGTGTTGGCAAGTAGCCATGGCAATGGTTGTGTCGGAGATGTCGGGTGTGACATCAATAGTGGATAATTTATTTGTTGGTAAAGGTTTAAAGAAGAAGTATGATACTGTATGTATGGGTACCGATTGAAGTCAATTGGTTGGCTCTCAAAGACCGTGTGAATCGGTAAAATATGGATAATTAAAAGGGTGTTAGTGGTTACCTCGGTGGTAAAGGAAAGATTGGAAAATATTATGTTGAGAAAGCATGTTTAGTAAAGGTCGATTGATAAATAAATTGGTTAGTGAATTTGTGCATACCGTGTGGTATTGTGTGTAGGTGGAAATAATGGCCTTGGAAGGCATGATGTTTTAGAGAGATAATGTTATGTGGAAAGTGGAAAAGTGAAAAAAATGTGGATAGAAGATGTGATTGATTGTGAAAGAAAATGATAGCATGATGCTAAACGAATGAGGCATACAGGAATGGTATGCAAGATGAAATGGTATTGTATGAGTCACTTTGGATTGGAGGCTTTCCGATCATTGTGACAGTTTGGGCCTTGATGGATTGGAGGCTTTCCGATCATCTCGGTGGCATAGTTAAAGTATGAACTGATGTATCAGAATTGTGAGGTTTATATCTGTTGGATGTAGAACCGCATGGTTAAGTTATTGCTATAATTATAGGGCAAATGAGAATTTGTGTTGAAAACACGGGTCCTGTTTAAGTAGAAGTATGAGTAGGGGATACCTACAAGTTAATGGTTCATGAAAAAGGAATGCTTTAGGAAGCAAAGTGGTTAGTAGCCAATGAGTGGTGAAAGATGTATAATGGGTGGTTAGACCACAATTGGATATGATTGAGGCTCTAGAGCCGGTAATCGGGAAATTCAAGTATGGTATAAGGATATTTGAAGGAAATTATAAAGGGTATAAGTAATTGGATGAAAGTTAAAAAGTAATAGAGATTCGGTGTTGATTCAAGTGGAAATGGTTAATCGATTGGGGAAATAGAAATCGAAGGAAAAAGGGAACAATTGAGAAAGGAAATGTAAATATGAAAACGGAAATGTAGAGCTTGAGAAGCGATGCCTTAGTGATAAAGAATATGTGGAATTTAGCAAGGTAAGTTGACTTTATTCATAAGTCAAGGTTAGTCAACTAGTGGATTGTTGACTTTGGTCAAAATTGGATTTTGACTTTCGTTTAAAATTGGTTAGTCAAGGGTAAGGGCATAATGTATCATCTTCATGTGTAAGATAGTGGGTAATGGATTTATGGAAATAATGGTAGTCAAAGGGTACGACTTTGACCGTTGAGTTTCAAGTTGGATCTAAGGATCGAGTGTGATTGTTGTTGGACCATGAATGTAAAGTTGACTGTTAAGGAATTAAGGATTTGTAGAACCACTAATGGGTAATGAAATATTCGAGATATGGTTGACTTTATGCTTAAGTCAAAGATGGGTCAATGTTGACAATTTGGTCAAGGTTAGAGGTTGACTATCATTTTGGTCAAATGGTTATTAGTAATGATCGAGTCATATCATCCCAATGGGGATATAGAGTTTGGTTAAATGACGGGAAATACTAAGGTCAAATTGTGAAATTTTGACTCGTTCGGGTATTGGAAACCGAGTTGGACCTTTGACCCAATTGGGGTATAACGGAAACAAGTGGACAATTAAAATGTATAAGTATTATTGGATGATAAATGGTAAGCGGAATGAGGATGGGAAATCCTTGAGTTGATTCCGAGGACGGAATCCTTTTAAGGGGTGGATAGTTGTAACGACCCGAAATTTGAATAAAATAAAATATGGGAAAAATATGATAAACAAGGATAAATCATTTCAAGAACGTAGGAATTGGTTTCGTCTCATTTGGACACCGTATGAGAAAGTTATGGTCGAAACCGGGTCGAGACAAGGAACAAAAGTTGCAGCCTGCCTGGGGAGCAGAGTTCGCGACCCGAACTATAGTTCGCGATCGCGAACCTTCGGCAGGGATTTTGGGGTTTCTGATTTCGAGAGTTCGCGACTCGAACTCTAAAAGTTCGCGACCCGAACTTCGCGCGTACCAGAGTTCGCGACCCGAACTCTGAAGTTCGCGAAGCGAACTTCGTCAGACAGCAATAAAAACGGGTTTTGGCTCATTTGATACCATTTCAAGCCCTAGTTTCTCTCCCAACGAGTTTGTATACGTTTTTGAGTGGAAAACATCATTTGGAACCGATTTCTTGGTCAAATCTCGTGAATCTTCACTCCTAGTTGGAGAATAAAGGTAAATCTTCACTCTTTGATCTTTGTAGCTTTAGATCTATGGATTTTTGGCTTGGGTTTGAAACCCTAGTTCTTGGGTTGGTGATTAATGGTTAAATAAAGGTTGCACACACTTAATAGATGGTATTTTAATAAGGGAATCAAGTGTATGGTTTGGATTTGTAAGAATCCTATGGGTGGTTCAACCAAGGGTTTGGTAAATCACCATAATTGGGGGAAATGTGTTAATAGGTGTTATCAAGAGATAGATGGACACATTGGTAGTAGTATGTGATGTTGATCATCTTGTGATTATTGTATTAGGCATTTGGTGAGGTCTTGGAAGGTTGACCGAATTGTGAAGCAAGGATATTGGCGTAAAGAATACGGTTGGAACATTTTATTGCTAAGGTGAGTACATGAGACTTTTACTGGGTACATAGCAAATGATTTTGAAAACTATAGTGTTTTAAGAGTCTTTATTAATAAACGTTTTTAATAAAGATATGATTGATACGATAAGAAAATGCTAGTAATGGACTATTTAAGTATGTTTAAACGATAAATGATTTTGAAAGAGATTACGATAATGAAAAGTAATCAATGAGTTTTCATAAATAAGATGTATGAATAAAGATGATGATTTAAAAGAGATTGATAATCGGTTTATTAATAATATATATTAAAAAAGCTTGAGACAATGATTTTTAAGTAATAAGAATTGATTAGTATATTATACTAATGAGAGTAGTTATTGAATTACTAAGAGAATAAGTATAAAGTGACTAGTAATAAACGTGTATTCTAGTCAAAGAAGAGTCAAAGTAATATGATTTTGATAAAAGACAAATATGTTTTAAATTAGTAAAGGACTTGGTAAAGTCAAGATCAAAAATGAAATAATAAAGAGAATAGTATGATAAATTAGAATAGATGTATTCTAATAAGTGATGAAAGGAGCTGATGCTCATATTTGATGAAAGGAGCTGAGGCTCATATGTGAAATGAAAAATCCGGAATAAGACCGCCCAGAAATGGGGGAGCATGAGACGTCTACTTGGGGTGGTACCTCCCTGCGCAAAGAGTAAAATGTCACAGTTTACGACACTCAATGATGAGTGAGCATGACGACCCGGGAACGGGGAGAGCTTATGAATCTCGGTAAGATGGGGGCTCCCAATTACCTTGATAGTTTACCTATGACGTCCCATATCGGGAGAGTTGGCTTCGGAGAGGTCCGTTGCATATGTGATAAAGAAAGTGTAAGTTGGGAGATAACTTACAAGTATGTGATTAAATGATGAGTAAGCTTATTAGTTTAAACGGTTAAATGAATAGAAGATGATTTATGAATTAATAAGAAATGATAAGGATAAGTATTTTTAAAGTTATAAATATTATTTTATAAATCTTTTGAGAATGGGTCGAAAACCCATGTATCTCACGAGACTATTTTGTCTCACGTACTACTTTGTTTTTGGCTATGTACTCAGGTTCAGGATCGTTGGATTAGAGGGTCGCGTTAGAAGTGGCCTAGTGTTGGTTAGCTCGGGAGCTCGTAGGTAGTTCTCGTTTATCCTATGGTTATGATATTATCTTTGTAACACCGGATTTTATAACTCTGATAAATGTTTTAATGGTTTTTGTTAAACCGTATTTTGGGAACATTAGACATTGTATTATTTTTATTTAAAAATATGTTTAAATGGTGCTTTGAAAAATGAGGTGTTACAGTAAAATTCTTGGACTACCTTGAACATTTCTCAGTTTTTATATTTACAAGTGTAATCAGTTTGTGTTGTTGTCGATCTGAATGTATAGGAGCTAAGATCATACCAATTAGGTTTTTGAAGGAATCAGTAAATTATTGAATTTCCGGGAGGCTTCACAAAATCTTCTTTAGACTCTGTGTAAAGGGGTTGGTCGCTTTTATTCGGTCGCCCCTCGTCACACTCCTCGACGCGTCCCACCCCCTTACAGCCCAACCCTCGCGACGCGTCCCGTATGCACAACGGTCGGCTAGAAGACCGTTGTGGGTCGTATGCTTGATCGAGAAAAATAAAAGGCAATGACTAGTTTTTTGCACCCCCCCACCCCAACCCCGACCCAAATACCCAACTCATTTATAAAAAAATCACACTTCTCATTTCTTTCACTTATACCTACTCACATCACATGACACTCTCTCTTCAAAATGAGTTCGGATGGCGAGATGCATTGCGGTAATATATTTTTTTAGCAACGATGAGGAGAACGAGATCACACATTTCGGCTTTTTAAAAGAGGCGACTGCGTTTCTTGAGGCTTCCACTTCTCGAATTCCTATAAGTCCACGAAGACGTGTGAATAGAGACCAAGTCGGTGCTCATGACCGTCTCGTGGCAACTTACTTTGCTAAAAATCCAACGTACATGTAAAATGATATTCGTAAACGGTTCAGGATGAGTCGAGATCTGTTCACACGCATTGTTCCTGATTTAACTGATAATGTCCCATATTTCACGGAACGTTTTGACGCAACAGGGAAACCAAGTGTCTCCCCGTTGATGAGGTGTACTTCCGCAATTTGTCAGTTAGCATAAGGGTACCGTTCCTGATGCTCTGGACGAATACTTATAAATAGGTGGAAAACTTCTTGTGATTCTCTCCCCGCATTCTGAAAAGGTGTTATGCACTTGTATGGAAAGGAGTACTTGCGAAAGCCTACTTATACCGATGTGGTAAAACTATATGTTTTTCATGAGGAGAAACATGGGTTCCGTGTGATACTAGGAAACATTGATTGTACGTGTTAGCCAGGGGCTCAATGTCCAAATGCTTATCGTGGTCGATATTGTAGAGGGGATCATGGGAACAAACCATTTTTTTATTAGAAGCGGTTGCGTCACAAGACTTGTGGTTTTGGCATACTTTCTTTGGTGACGCCGGGTCGAACAACGACATCAACGTTATGCGAGCATCACCTAATTTCAATAATCTCAAAGAAGGCAAAGCACCCGAGATACCATTTTTAACAAACAACGTGCCTTAATTACAAATGGGGATATTTGTTATCGAGGGGATATATCCGGATTGGGTTGTTCTTGTTAAGTCTATGTTAGTCCTGTAATAAGTGAAATATAACACCTATACGCTTTCACTGACCAATTTAAATTTATGGAGACACTCAACACTTTTTAAACTTTTCTTTATTAATCAATAACTGATACAATAAAGATGCAAGCAGTTTGCGGAATAGCTAAGAACAGATCATAACTAAACTGCTTGCATGTGATAGAATATAACAGATATTATCTAAGACAAGTTTATGATCAACAAATGATCAAGCACAAGACCAGACACGTTCGTTATACAGATTCAATTCTCGAATCAGATAACTTGAGTTAACTGGTGGTTTACACTCTGCTCGAGGGAATAAAGTTCCGGAGTAAATTCAGCAGTGTGTAACCTTGTTGGGTGCACACTGGAATCGATCGTCTAAGTCCTCAATTTATATCATTGGGAAACGTAGAGCCAAATGAATGATCGATCGATTCCACGTGTGAGAATTCCGTTGGTGCAGAGGATATATCATGGGACGCGCACGACTAACGGAATTCTGACAGTACTTTCGGTCGTCTTGTGATCGCTGATATCTTCTAGAAGATTTGCAAGATATTCCTATAATCAGCGATGCACAAACTTGTGCTTTACTTGTGTCTTTGTGTGACGCTGAAACTCTGGGCCTATGTACACTTTTGGTAGCCATGAGTTTTCGGATACTCATGCTTCTTCAGATGGCCTTTAGCTTCAGCGACCTTCACTAAGAGTTTTGCTTAGAGAAGTATATGTTCAATGGTTCAACGTTTTGTCCATTACGCTGAACCTGCTACACTATCTGATATGTTAACCAGTATCTGATTCCGCACGGGGAACTGATCGTTGTTTCAGATAGTGATCAGATAGTGTAACTAGGTAACTGAAATCCGAACTGGTCAGATTCAATTACCTACAATCCGTGGAACTAATCCTCAGATTGTCTTCTAACTATATGTTTTTTTGTCTTCATTAAATCTCTTCAGTGGGGGATGCTTTTCAGCGACCCAACAGTCTATTTCACAGCCAAATGTGAATGATGTTAAGCGGGTAAGGTACAAGAAAGCGCACGAAGCTGCAAGGAAAGACGTGGAACGAGCATTTGACGTTCTAAAGAAAGAATGAGATATAATAAGAACGTCTGCAAGGTCCCAAATATTAAAGAAATCACGGATTTGATGTACGCTTCTATCATATTACATAATATGATTATCAAAGACAAAAACAGCGCGATATCTCCCAACTTCCTTCTGGAAAAGCAACATAGTGAAGGTGACCATGTACGATCACATGAAGAAATATTACAAGTTATCAGGGATATCCATAGTCAAGAAGCTCATCTGGATCTTAGAGCCGATTTGGTGGAACACATTTGACATCGAACTAATAACCACTCGTTTTTTTATTATTGTAATGTTTAATTATTAATGTAAGTTTTTAATTTGTAATGAAAAAAAACAGTGGTCGCCCCATATGAAGGTTTGATCGCCGTTTGGTCATGTGTTTGAGTAGGAGAGAGAAAGCTGATGTGTCATGGGTGACCATTGGGTCATCGAAACAGTGGTCACTGGTCACCCCTTACGCATAGTCTTAGAATTAAACTTTTCCCCACATTTTGAAAATGAAAGTAAATATATAGATCCAAAATTAACAAGACACTCTACGAATTGAACGGGACATGCTTACTATTTTATTGAAAGTTTATGGGTTTCATCTTAAAACTAATTAGATATGATAGGAGTAGCTCGGGATCCTTATGAATACATTACAGATTCATCTGTTGTCAAATGTGAAACATTAATCAACACCCCCTCACGTGTGGCATCCTTTTTTTTTTGCGCCTAACACGTGGATATTCCACTCTTCTATTATTCTTTATTTATCATCTATTTAATTTTAATGATCGGAGTTCGATGAATGCACATCATTATTAATTTCTCTAAAAACCATACCTTAGAAAATGTTCGTAGCCAATTGATATGATCAACACCAAGTGATATTCAAAAGCAAATGATTTAAATTACTATTTAAATTATTGGGAACACAAATTTCTTCAGTGCAAGATGTGAAACTGCATTGCATTTATTAAAAAGATTTATATGCATAGTCAACCACGCGAGTTGTATTACCACGTGTGAGAACCTGTAATTCGAGTAGTATTATAACCACACTCGAAGAGGATATTTGTATAGTTATTACGATTGAGCGTGTAAGTTACGATTTTAACTTGCACGCGAGATGTTAGTATTAGGTTAACTGATTAACAAGCATGTATATGTTTATTAGTTACATAAACATATAAAGTTAATTAATTGATAATCGAGATAAATGATTTAAGCTAAATCATTTAATATATTTAGAGTAATTTGTATATGTTGGGTAGCTGAAAGCAACTCTTGTTTAAAATTAATTAAATGAAGACAAACATATAATAGTTAGAAGACAATCTGAAGATGTGTTTTCATATTGTGAATGTATGAATATCTGATTAGTTCAGATTCTCATCACTCAACTACACTATCTGAACATCCAAATAAGTAACAATTAGTTCCCCATGCATAATCAGAGGACGATCAACCGCTCAGATGGTCATAGTAGGTTCACTATGCACTTGAAAATGACACACTGGGTCTTGAAGACAAATGCTACATAAGTCCTAATCTTAGTGAAGGTCACTGAAGCTAGCTTAGTATTTGAAGAACCATGAGTATCTGAAACACTTATGGGCATCTGAACATCTCTTAGTATCTGAAATTCCGTATGAGTTTTTCCGCATGTCAAATTATCCGAAACTTGGGAAAATTACAATATATCTGTATCTAAAATTTCGCGTATCCAAAAATTCTTATATTTGAGTTTCGAGGTATTCCAAATTTTTGATATATGAAATTCAAGTATCCGAAATTTCATATTTCCTATTTTTTTGATAATGTCAGATAGAATAATTTTCGGATCAAACATATTTGAAACTCCTTAGACGGCTCAGTATGGGACCACGCCACACCGGCGTGGGGTGTGAGGTGGACAAGCCACGGTGTGGCCATGAAGAACAACACCGCCCCCCCCCCCCCCCCCCCCCACAACGGCGTTGGGGTGCGGCGTGGGTGGAGAGGGGCACGGACAACGGCTGGAAACGGGCGTGGGAGGCTTATTTTGATCGAAGAAATGGGTGTTGAACGGCTATAATTCGGAAAAGGTGGCCGGAAAAAGGGAAAAACTTACCTTTGCCGGAAAAACGGGCGCCGGAGGTTGCAAAACGTTACTGCATCTGTATAACGGAGAAGATGAAAATAGGGTTTTATTTTTATTTTGGGTTTTTAGAGTTATTTTGGGCTTTTAATTATAGATTTATTTTGGGCTTTTAATTCACAGATTTTTTTATATTATTAACTTCTTATAAGCTTTTTTATTTTATTTTTAAACTTTAATAAAAATCTAATGGAAATTAAAAAATAAATACATTAATATTATGTTTAAAATATAAATGGAAAAAATATGATGAGATGAAAAATAAAATAGTGTGGTGTGGTGTGGTGGGTATTTCCACCAAATGATGTGGTGTGGTGGTGGTGTGGTGTATGAGGTGGCGATGATGTGGCAGAAAAGGGCACCACCACATGTGGTGCCCATACCCAGCACCCTTATGAGACATCCCATCACATAACACGTGAGCTACTTTTTTTTTTACACATTTATGAGACCAATTACCTAAATAACATTTGTCAAGGACTGCTAATCAACAGTTGATGAGCAGTGTTAGATTTTTTTTGTTTTGTTAATAAAGATGTAATAAAAGCATGCATATATTGACTACTTTGAGCATAATGAAAGGTGTGAAGTAATTTCCAAGATATTTTATCACCTTTGTTCTCAAACTGATTTTTCAAAACAGCCTTAGATAACTGGATTTCTTTGTTAAATCTGTTCTTTAATAGCAGTGAAATGAAGATTAAGAATAGGAGCAGCAAATATCGTTAATTTCATCTATGTGTTTATGAGATGGAGCTGAGTTTTATTTTTCCTTTTCTTTTAGAGCTACTAATTACATTAATCAAAACAGTAATAAAATGTATAAAAATTTCGTTGAGTTTTCCCCCTTTTTGTTTTAGAACTACTATTTACAATAAACAAAACAGTAATCAAATGACTAAAACTTTGTACTGAAATAGGAACTAACTTGAGATTTGAAGAATTAGGTCAGGGTTAGGGTTAAAACAACCCTGCCAAATGTGAAAAGAGGGGAAAATATCAAACCTCTACAAAGAAGATGAAATTGATGTTTGAAGGTGGATGAACCTTGAGCTAGGTGAATGAACCCTGAGCTAATCGGAGATAATGGTCGGCGGCGTCATCAATCTGGCTGATTTTGGAGATGACGTACGTTTTTTCTGCTTTGGAAGTTTCATAACATAGCAAATCCCATTTGTACATAAATAGTCCCTCCACATATTACTATCTTTCGTTTATTTATTTTTGTAAATAGTCCCTGCAAATTCCAATTGGTACAAACATTTCTATCATATTTTCTTTCCTAAAAAGTTTAGCAAAGATTTAATGAGAATATATTTGTCCATTTATTAAAAATGTTTAGTCACCGTTTCATTTTTAAATTAATCTTATAAACTCATAATTATTATATTGAATTTAATAAGTTAACAAGGTAAGAAACTTATACACATTGAATATATTAACATTTTTATTTTCATTTTTAATATTTATGGTGTTTAAATAGCTTTATATTGTCTTTTATCTGATTTTTTTTATTATATGAAATTATTCATATAATTATAATGTACATATTAAATTAATTTACAACTAATCTAAATTATTTTATAATTATAGCATATATATTAAGTAAATTTACAATAATTCAAACTATTTGCTAAAGGTCAACTAGGGTAATATTTGTCCAAGTTACCCTAACGATATCAGTAATATATTATTTTATAAATATAATGTGTATCTTTTCAACCCGCCGCGAAGCGCGGGCCCCAATTCCTCGTTAATAATACAATTGTTTAGTTACACGGTTTCACATACGTCGTCAACTTTTAATTTAAACATAAGAACAATAAATATTTTGTGTATTTAATCGTATTCCATATCTAAATTATAAAAAATTAAATATTGCTACCCGAACCTAAAACTTTGGTATTCGAAATTTCAAATGTCCAAATTATATGATAATTGCTAATTTTCTAATAGCTAATTATTAGAAATTTTTGAAAATTGTTATTTGAATCTGAAATATTCGTGTATCCAAAATTTCTGATATTTAAGTTTCGGGAATCCAAAATTTATGGTACTGAAATTCACGTATTTTAAATTTCAGATTTCTAATTTTTTTCGTAATTTCAGGTGGATTAATTTTCGGATAGCAAATCTTCCCCTATATATGCAGGTAGACCCGATTTTGATTCGACAACTAGGCAGTTTGCAGCTTTGTGATTGGTCTGTTATTCCACGTGTAATTACGTGATTCGTCCACTGGCCCGCGAAACTTGATTGAGATTTCCCCATACGAACTCGCCAATGCCTCATTCAACTGCTTAGATGCAACCAAATCGGATTCGCCTTCCCCAAATCGGATATCTCCATTGTCTTCCCTTCTCCAAATTGGATTCGCCAGACATGATTCTCCATGGTATCTAATGGTATCCAATCGAAATCGCCAGACCTCTTTGAAGAGCATACAAATATTTAGTATCCAATCGATGCAACCAACGCCAGATCAACCAAATCGGATTCGCCTTCCCCAAATCGGATATCTCCATTGTCTTCCCTTCTCCAAATTGGATTCGCCAGACATGATTCTCCATGGTATCTAATGGTATCCAATTGAAATCGCCAGACCTCTTTGAAGAGCATACAAATATTTAGTATCCAATCGATGCAACCAACGCCAGATCGAAATCGCCTTCCCCAAATCGAATTATTGTTTTGTAACTGTTCTTATTTACTGAGTTCTACCATCATCTTCATAACTGTTTTCGATTAATCATTCTTTTGAGTCGATCGGGATGGTGGTGTGGGGTGTAACCCTAATTCTCCTTCAAACCTGTGTTCTTCTCTAATGGAGGCCGTAACCCTAATTTTTTAATTTTATCAGGTATTTTCAATGGATTTCAATTTTTCTTAGAAATGTATTGTTCTTCGATTGCTATATCATGTCTTAGCAACACTGGATCTTTTGATTTCATTTGTAACTAGGTTGGCGCCGATGAATTTGGCTACATGTTGGCTGACATCCTCAAACAAAACAATGTCGATACTTCAGGAATGAGGTTTGATAAGAATGCAAGAACCGCAGTGGCATTTGTTACCCTGCGAGCCGATTGATAGCGTGAATTTATGTTCTTCCATAATCCCAGTGCTGACATGCTTCTTAGAGTATGCGGTGCAGTGGCGGATGCCACCTCCGCCAGATCCCTTTTGAGCCTAGGTGGCATGTTTGGCGAGCTCTTACCTCCCGCCATGACACCCTCCGTTGCTTGAGTGAGGCAATCCGCCGAAACACCGGCGAGGCTGACGAGGTGAGAGAGAGAGATAATTTCTTTTTTTTCAAAGGGTATTTTGTAAGTTAAGGGTATTTTGGTGGGTCCCAAAGGAATATTATTGGTGAGTGATGGTAGAGGGGGTATTTGGGGGTTTTGAATGTGAAATGTGAAATGGTGATGTGGCGCATAGGTGGCGCAGAGGTGGCGAAGTGGCTTAAGCCACCACACCTAATGCTCTTATCGAAGCAGAACTCGATAAAAAATTGATCAAATAGGTATTATTGCCACAAAATAGTTAGTTTAAAATTGTTATGATTATCAATTTTAAATGCGTGATAAATAAATTTATATATAATCACTGTATTTAGGATCAAATCATTATAATATATCTAGCTATCAGATTTAGGGGTGAGTGCAGTACAGAAACCTAACCGATAAAACCGAAACCGAAAATGATAGAGATTTGAAAAACCGAAACTGATCAAACATGTTACATTTTCATTCAGATGAATCTAAGACTCGCTCTCTGGCCTTCTACTGAAGCTGCAAGAAAAGGCATCATGAGCTTATTATCTGAAGGTTAATCTTCAATTCTTTGTTTGGGAATGTTTTGTAACTGTTTCTCATTCATACTTGCTTACAGAGTGAGGAAGTTATTGATCACACTTGAAGTCTGTTTCTGGAACTTGCATCTGGGTTAGTTTTATTTTTTTAATTATTTATTTTTATGAAATGTTCTTATTTGTGAGATAAATTTCGTTGCAGATATATGACATGAAAACTACTCATGAAGTTGGACACTGTCAAATTCATTGTTGCAAATCATACAGTAGTTTTCTATCTTTTAATTCTCTCTAAATTAATTATTCCATAATTACTTGGATTAATATTGAATAATAATCCATTTTTATTTGTACAGAGAACACTTTCCTTTCTTGCATGAATATAGAGAATCTCGCAGTAGAACAACATTTTATTACACTATTGGGTGGTGAATCTTCATGGAAGACAACCCTGTTAAATTCAAATCGTCCATGGATTTGAATTTTGTTAGTTGGTTACTTTGTTTGTTAAATTCAGGTGAATGAAGTTTTTTTTTTGGTTTTTGTAGGTTTTTATTAATCTGGAATCAATCCCTGATTCTATGTTTGGTACTTATACGGTAAAATATGCACTAATTGGACTAATGAGAGATTTAAGAGGAATCACAATGGCCACTAATAGGTTTGTTTTTTGTTTTCTTTACTTTATAAATAGAGTAAATTACATGGATGATCCTTTAAGTATATAGCAAATTTCACGAATGGTCCTTTAGTTTCAAAAATTACACGGATGGTCCTTAATTCTGAATTGTTTTTCACCGATGGTCCTTTTAAACTAACTGATGTTAATTTATTATGTTAACTCACCTCACGTGCAATGCACGTGAGTGTAAAAAAGTCTTTTTTAATTTCTTTTCTTTTTGAAGATGGGGGATGAATGTTGAAGATGAGGATGAAAGAAAGAAATAAAACTTTTTAATCTAAGAATAAAAAGAAATGAAATGAAAAATGACTTAGCCCGGTCAATTTATATGTTTACTTTTGTTCATTTGACTATTTTTGAATTTGAAGATTCTTTGTTTTGCAAAAGATAATATATTTTTATTGGTTTGAATTGCTTAGAGTCCATTTGGGATGTCTCACCAGCAGGCATTGGCTCACGTTACAGCTCAAGCTGCATTTTCTCAATTTATTTCAATAATGCTCAACCCGAAAACCGATCATCTTCAATAGTTCCATCAGAAGAACAACCACAAATGGTCAACCCAGTCAACGCAAAATCAGAACTTGAAGATTCCCAAATCGGATCACCAGATGAATTATCAGTTTCTCAATCTGACATTAGTGAACCTCAACAAATAGCAACTGTAACTAATGACACAAACAACGGTTACAATTGGAGGAAATACGGTCAAAAACAAGTCAAAGCAAGTGAACATGCTCGAAGCTATTACAAATGCGCACACGCTAACTGCCCGGTGAAGGAAAAACTCGGGCAGTCACTTGATGGACATATAAGTGAGATTGTGTATAAAGGTCAACACAATCATGAACCGCTCGTGGCTGGTAAACGAGTAAAGAAAATGCTGATGTCAGCAAGCCGAGTAATTTGTAAATGGAAACACGTGTAGTGGAAGAACCAGTAGCTGCACGTGATCAAGGGTCTAATCAGTTAATGAGAACTGATCAAGGATATAATTCTAATCAATTAATGAGAATCGATGATCCAAATGACGAACCTGATCCGAAAAGAAGGTATAATTTATATGATTTATACATTATATCATTATATGTATATCTATGTTTATATTTGATGATTTGGAAATTGATTGATGTGTTTTTTTAATAGGAATACGGAAGTGGGGCCCGTTTCGGTACCTGTGGAACCGGGTTTATCTAACAAGATGGTATCAGAACCGAAAATAGTGGTGCAAACACGAAGTGAAGTTGATCTTTTGGACGACGGGTTCAAGTGGCGAAAATACGGGCAGAAAGTGGTTAAGGGGAATACTAATCCAAGGTAGTATTTATATGTTTTACTTTTTTGCTTTCATTATATGGCAAATTTCAACCGATTTATGTGAAATGTGTCGGTTAGCAAAATGGGTTTATTGAAGTTTTGAAATATGCAGGAGTTATTATAAGTGCACATTTGCGGGATGCAATGTTAGAAAGCATGTAGAACGGGCTCCATTAGACCCGAAATCTGTAGTAACAATGTATAGGTAAACATAATCATGATATTCCAGTTTCTAGGCATCGAGGTTACAATAATAACATCAATACAAAATGCGAAGAAACCAAAATAGGAAACAATGAAAGGCCGGTTCTTTTACAGATGAAAGAAGAGAACATGACAGCCGCGTAACAAGAGTGTTGTTTTGAATGAAATTGATGTGTTTTTTGAATGAAATTAAGTCTATGAGCGATTTTGAACAACTTTGACCCGTTTCCTCTAAGTCAGTTTTTTTGGTAACCTATTGGAGATAGAACATACCCTAAAATCAACCCATTTATAAGTAGATGGGTTGAAATTGCCACTGCTATTATTAGGGGTGAGCATAAAAACCGAAAAACCGAACTGAAACCGAAAAAACCGAAAAAACCGCACCGAAAAAACCGAACCATTTGAAAAACCGATGTGTGCGGTTTTGATTTTTTGAAAAACCGAATGTTTGGGGCGGTTTTCGGGGGCATACGAAAAGTCGAACCGAAAAAACCGCCCCGCCCCGCCATATATATTATTCAAATTTTATAAAATTATTCTTATCTTTATAAAAGGTTTAATTCTTAATTATTTAAAAAATAGAAATTTGAGTATATAATTTAAACTTTTTCACATTTTTTAGTCGTATATTTCTTAGTCTTATAATCGTATAATTTTATAAATTGGACTATTTATTTGTTTTATTTATAAAGGAGATGATTTATAATATGAAAGTTTGAATCTAAGTTAACAAATAAGTAATTTTGAAGGAAAATTAAAAACCGAGAAAAAACCGAAAACCGAACCGATTTATTGAGAAAAACCGAAACCGAAAAACCGAAACCGAACGGTTTGTAATTTTTAAAAACCGAAGTTTGCGGTTCGGGGTTTGGTTTTAGGTAAAAACCGCCCCAAACCGCCCCATGCTCACCCCTAGCTATTATGTTATATCAATAATCACTTGTGAAGGCATCACTTATGAATCCTATTGGCAAGTTTGTTTTCTAAACTTGGAGAATAGAAACATTGAGGATCTTAATGTAAATGTTGGTGTTGTTCCGGCCGCTCCTGCTACTGCTTTAGAAGTAAAAAGGTAAAAAAATTCTAAATTATTATTTTTTAATATATGCATTTGATTTACATTTTCTTACATTTTTAAGTTTAAATTATAGAGGAAGAGCCTAAGGAAGAGAGTGATGATGATATGTGATTTAGCTTATTTGATTAGAAGTTTTAAATTTGGATGGTTTAGTTAAATAAATTTTGTCTATTAGGTTTTCTTATCCGCTTACAGTGGAGTAGGTTAGATTAAAGCTACATTAACTACTCATATATTCTTATTCTTTCTTTGTTTTCGTTTGTAAGTGTGGAATTTGAGATTTATTAAGTTCCAAATTCGAGGTCAATTGAGTGCTACACTTTAATGTAATTAATCTTGTGCTATTATAACTTATGGCCGACCTCTTTTACTATAGAGATTTTTTTGATATATTGTATGACGCTCCTAGATCCGCCATACATTTTCTTTTAAGATGATGAATGTATTTTCCTTTGTTTGTTTACTTTATTTTGAATGAATTTTGAGGTTATTCCAAATACTAATTAGTGATTATTATGGTCTTATTCATCTCCAAAAAAAATTCATTGACATTAAAAAGAATGTTTCACTTTTTTTAACTGAAGTATTAGTAGACATTTTGAAGTATATAAAAACAAAAATTTGTTTCCTTGACGTATTAAAAGAGATGGTAGACAAGCGGCGGAGATACGACTGAAGCAGAACGAGAAACGGCGGTTGATCGGAAAGTAGTGAGATTTGCCGGCGAAGTATAAGAAGGTAAAATGACGAAATTGACCCATTTTTCATCACTTTCACCATTTACATTGCTCTGTTAAATCTGATGGGACATTTTGGTGAAGATAAAATGACGAAATTAACCCATTTTTCATGCCAATAAAAGGTCATCCGAAACCAAAGCCCATTCATGTGTCAAATTGTGTACAAACTTATCATTACATCTATTTATTCTTACGTCATTTTAAAAATATTAATATTTGTTGGTATTTTTTTATAATATATCTCTTGAAGCATGTCCGCCCAGTCGGACGGGCTATGAAGCTAGTTCAAATATATTTGAACATCCTTAGAAGATATCCAATCGCATAACACGTGAACTAGTTTTTTTTTACACATTTATGAGACCAATTAATAATACAACGGATTAATTACAAGGTTTCCATATCGTAAACTTCTAATTTCAACAAATAAAAAAAATAGTTTTGTATATTAAATCATACTTCCTCCGTTCTACAAAAAAAATTCTCATTTCTCCCTTAAATTTTGTTACACAAAAAAGTTCTTATTTCTCAAATATGAAGGCATACTTAATAAAATATTATAATTATTATATATCACACTACTAACTATCTCCTAAAAATACTTTCTCTCCCCAAATAATTTTATATTTTAATCAAGAATATTACAAATGTTCATAGCTCTACCTATCTCCTAAATACTTGTGCCCAAGAGAAATGAGAACTTCTTTGTGGGACAGATAGAGGATGTATGTCCGATTATCAAAAAATAAATCACTACTTGAACCCGAAAAGTTTGCATATTTGAAGTTTCGGATATCCAATTTTTTATGATAATTTTAAGTAGGCTAATTTTCAGATAGCAGACTGAGATGCAAATGTCTGAATACGAAATTCCGTACGGGTTTTTCGCATATCCAATTATCATAAATTTTGGAAAATTGCTATCTAGATCCGAAATTTCGCGTATACAAAAATCTGATATTTGAATTTCGAGGTATTCGAATTTATGTTATTGCACATATCCGATATTTAAGTTTTCCATTTTTTCATAATTTCAGGTAGACTTATTTTTGGATAGCAGATTCAAATACAAATATGTTTGAACATCCTCAATAGATATCTCATCTACGGGTGAGCACGGTCCAGAAATCGAATCGAAAGCGATAGAATCGAAACTGAAAATTAAGAGTTTTCAAAACTGAAACCGAACCGATTATATGTTTTGAGTTTTGGTTCGGTTCAGTGTTTTTAGCCTAAATGCTAATTTTATCCAAGGACAGAACTGAACCGTTCCAAAACCCATAAAAATGAAACCGAAAATGATAAATTTTCAAAACTGAAACCGAACCGATTACACGTTTCTAGTTTCGGTTGGTTTTCGGTTCAGTTCGGTTTTTCAAGCAAATTGCTCACCACTAATCTTATCGCATAACACGTGAGCTTGTTTTTTTTTTTTTTTTTTTTTGACACATTTATTAGACCAATTAATAATACATCTGATTAATTACAAGGTTTCCATTTATCGTCAACTTCTAATTCCAACAAAAAAGCAATAATAATTTATTGTAATAAATATTATTTCGTATGTGAAATTATCAATAAAAGTTGTATTTTTTTTTTAAATTTCATGTATCTGAATTTTGAATATCCGAAATTTCAGATCCAAATTCTTTGGATAGTTTCAAATAGGATAATTCTGATAGAATATTCAAATATAAATATTTTTTAACGTCCCCAGAAGATATCCCATCAGCATACCGTGTTAGTCCCTAATAATGTGTCAATAACCGTAAGGGGTTGAATACACTTATACCGGATCAACGATCAATTAAAACTTAATGAACAAACGATGTACATAAAGTCTTTTTTTATTGATCAAATAATGATAACAAAGTACAATTAGTTGTAGAACAGCTAAGAACACGAATCCTAACTAAACTACTTGTGGGAGATTGACAGTTACAAATGCTTTTTAAGACAAGTATTGATTAACTAATAATCAAATAGAAGATCAGACACTAAAATCACACGATTCAATTGATGAACAATACAATGAGCAGTATCACATATGATTTCACTTTGCTTGAAATGGATTGCAGAATGCGTATTAGCAGAGTGAAATTTGTTGTTGTTGTGCCAGACTTGAACTTTCGATCTCTACGTTATTAACAGAATACCTTACCCAATTAAATTACTAAGGGATAGGTAATAGGAATACTAAGGAATACAATGAGCATTCCTTAGTATTCCTTTGACCATTAATGTTGTTGTTTTATCAAGTATTCAATATGTGCATGAACAAGATTAATATTAAAAGAAAATAAAAAATGTGTTTATAAATATAATAATATTAATTAATATAATAATAATATAATTAAGATAATAGTATTATACATTAATATAATAATAATAATATATATTAATATCATAATAATAGTATTTTTAATATTATATTATATATATATAATAGTAATAAATTTAATAATATATATTATTATATAATAATAATATTAATTAATATAATAATATTATATATTAATATAATAATAATATTAATTAATAAATAATAATATTATTTAATCATTGCTTTAACCCATTGCACACCCCTCCGTACCTCCAACCAAGCACACCCTAAATCATATGTTCATCATTTGAGTAAAATTACCTTTATTAATTACTTAAATGTTAAAAAGTTGAAATAATCACCCACCATCCACCACCCACCAGGACACCACCACTACCACAACCACCACCCACCATCCACGTCTACAACCACTGCTGCCACCACCCGACATCACTGCCACAACCACCACCGCCACCAATACCCTCCAATTGATCGCCGCAAAATATAGTTACAAGGTATATGCCACCACATTACGCGAGTACCTTTCAAATATTACATTAAATATTATATCATATTACTTTTCATTTAATACACACAATTAATTATTTTTGGTCCAATTTCCTGTTACTAGATTCTTCTTATATACTATATCTTACCATCTCAAACTTTACAAATAGATCATGTATAGAGAGGATACACAGTCGTTCTTAAGGTTTGTTTTTCATTTCCTATGGTCATTATTTTTCATCTAAATTCATGTTTATATAGATGTGTCTACTAAATCTTCATTCTTGGTAACAGGTATTAACTGCTACTAAATCGTCTATTTGTCATGTGGACCGAGGATATGAAGTATCCGAAGATAACGCAAGTCGAATATAACGACTTTCATTCGATTGATCGGGAACTCTATGCAACACTTGTATACGATCTCTGGCGTGATCCCATTGAAGCGATCCAGATGATGGCCATCTGGATCTGGTTGGAAAGGATCGCCATGGAGTTACCCGAGTTGACTCGGCTGATCCTATCTCTCCCATCTCCATGGATTGACAAACTTGGGAATGAAGCCTTGTTTTGTTGGGCTTGCTTGGATAACATAGGCCTTTTGTATTCCTCTTCATCATTGAATTTCCCATTGACCAATGTAGTCCTTAAGAAAGAGATGCCTATCGAGTTATTTCGCAAGTATCGCGAAGTTTGTATCGCGGGAATCAACGATATAATAAATACTGTTTGTGCTACTTGCTTTAAAGACATTTGGGATGGAGCCATTGCTAGAAACGCCCAAATTGATTTTCTTCAATGCATAAGGGTTCCACCACAAAAGGTCGAGATCCTACCCGACGAAAGGACATTATTTGTCACCTTTTCGAGAGGATTCCCTGTGGCCGAGTGGGAGGTAAGGGAGTTCTTTAATGGACTCTTTGGCGAGTGCATTGAGTCGTTTTATATGCAAGAAGTTTCTAAAGGTGAACACGCTTTGTTTGCTAAGATTGTGCTCTATCATATTTCCTATATTCAAGCGGTTCTTAGTGGCGGAACAAAGGCGAAGTTTACCATCAACGGGAAGCATGTATGGATGCGAAGGTTCATCCCCAAACGTGGATGATGATTAACTTTCACATCAAACGGTAATTGCTTGCATGTCTATGAATTATGAGTTGTAATGCCCTTTGTGGCCAACCGAACTAAATAAAGCAACTGTGTTTTGAGTTATAATTATGGATTTATCTATTCAATTGTTTGAACTTTAAACTATATATATGTCGTTGGATATTAAAACTAAAGTAAAAGAACGATATATAAATCAAAGATACATGGACAAAAGATTTCACATAATTCTCCCTTTATATATAAAAAAAGTGTCAAATTCTCATATGAGATTTGATGGATATTTAACTAATTTACCATAAAATACAAACAAACATAAGTTTTTCATAAGAGGGCATTTGTCCTTTTAATTTCTTAATAATAGGCAGGCGAGGGATAACCGGATAGGGAGTTTCTATTTTTTTTTTTTTAAGAGAAATAGTATTTTATCGTACTATTTGTGTCTACCCATGTTTCTACTCACTTCTAAGTTTGACATGTGTAATCCACTAATTCTCGTTCCTCATATCATTCATTGATTTCGACACTTGTCATAATCAAATTGATAGACACGAGTAGGCACAAATGAAAGACCTAAATACCATTTATCTTTTTTTAAAGTAGGGTCTTTGAAAATGTTTTGTAGAATTAAGGGTGTTTGAAAATTTTGAATTTTAAACGATTAGCACTTTAATTTAAACTCTTATGCTTCATATACTATTAAACATTTAACTTGTATCTATATTTTCTTTACAATTTTAATATATCACTTTTAGCTAGACTATAACCCGTTATAAATCATATATAACTTGTAAAAAATTCATAATATTTTTGTAATTTTCATACTTTTTACTTCAACAAAAATACTTTATTTATTTAAACTTTTGTACAAGTGAAATAATTACGGCTTATCCCTATGAAAATGGTTTAATAATTTCATAAGTAAATGAGTACGCGTTAAAGTAAGTTTCAAGAGCCTTTCAGCCCTTTGACAATCTTTGTTATATTTTATGAGAATTGATATTGTTACCACTAACTTTTAATGGTTATACCACACTGTAAATATTTTATAGCTAACTGTACAAGTATATTATACATTGGATGTGGTACATACCTTAAAACTTGTGGTAGAAAAATCACCCACTATATTTTATGGGTGCATTGACTAGTTTTAGATTAGACACAACTCAAATCAAACCATTTATTACTGAATTTCACAGGTGCTAAATAATTTTTTTGAAAATATGATTTGTATAGGATCAAAAAATATACTCCCACTGTCCCATAAAGAAGTTTACATGTCTTTTGGGCACAAGATTTTAGGTGATAGTTAGTGGTGGAATCACTAGTAATACTTTTGACTAAAATATAAGTTTTGATTGGAGAGAAAGATAGTTAGTAGATATTAATGGTAGGGTTTTTTGTAATAATAATATTTTATTATGTGGGGTCCATCAAATGTGGGAAATGTAAACTTTTTTGTAGGATAAAAATTTAGCGAGAAATGTAAACTTTTTTATGGGACGGAGGGAGTATATGCTAACAAATTTTAAAATGTTTCTATCTCTCACGTTGCAATCAAATTTTGTTTTATTATATAGTATGAGAAAACGTTCAAGGAGGTCTATTATTTTTATCAAGTCCCGAGGAACAAATCTCAATCATTGATCAATAAGATCTAATGGTCAAGATTAATCACATATTTTATACATAAAGGGGTATTTTGGTCATTTGGCACTTAAAAAAATTGATTTTTTTTATTGTTTATTTTAAAATTTATTATATATTTATTATTTTTATTTTTATTAGAGGGGTATTTTGGTCATTTTAAAAAAATATTTTTTTTATTTTTTATTTTAAAATTTTATTTTTTTTAAAATTTTATTTTTTTTTATTATTATTTTTATAAATTTTTTTATTTATTCATTAATAACATAAAATGTGATTACATAGTGAATCACATGTGATTGAACTTAAACATCAAATGTGATTAATATACAATCACACGTGATTTTAAACTAAAATCACATGTGATTTTACACTAAAATCACATGTGATTAGTCATACACGTAATTATCAAATAAATATTATTTTTTAATAAAGAAAATTAATTAAAAAACTAAAAAAATTAGAAAAAATTGAAATTTTTTTAAGTGCCAAATGACCAAAATACTTCTTCATAATAAATAAATAAATAAAAATAAAAATTCTAAAATAATAAATAAAAAATAAAAAAGTAAAAAAAAATATTTCTATTTTTAAGAAAATGACCAAAATACCCTTCAATATATACAAAATATGTGATTGATCTTGACCATTATATCTTATTGATCAATAGTTGAGATTTATTCCACGGGACTTTATAAAAATAATGGATCTTTTGAACGCAACTCTATATAGTATATCTATCTATACAAAAATGTTTAAATTAGAATCGCTTAAAAGTTAAAAGTCGTCTAAACCGCATAAGGGATTAAATCTATACAAAAATATACTTGATCTTTAATCTCGTAACATCGTGATATATTCATTTTTTTTATTTTGAATTTTATTTTGTACTATAATTTCCTAATATTGAAATATATTTGATTTGTAAATATCCATTTTAATTAATATTGTAATTCATAACATTGTGATATATTAATATATTATTGGAATTAAATAATAAAAAGTGAATTATTTAAATTGCAAGGGTTTAAATCTTTGAAGATGATTGATACTTTTTTCCGATTCAAAATAAGTGATACATTTTCTTTATACGATTGTATCAAAATAAGTGATGCAATTCGAAATAAATTAATATTTGTTAAAAAAATTTGGAACTCACACCTAAATATATTTTTATTAATACAGTGAAATAATACATTCTCCATTAACTATACAATTTAGTGTAATTTAACTCTCAATAAATTATTTTAAATCGGTGAAAGTTTATAAGTTAAAAAGATAAAAACGTAAAATATAAGGGGGTAAAGTGTAATTATTCAAAAATTTGATTTTTCAAACACCCCTATTTTTACGAAATAATTTAAAACACCCTTATTTTACAAAAACACTCCATATATGCATGCACAATTATCATATATACACTCATATTGTCATACACCATCACTCTTGTTTTTGTCGGATGTCTCCGTGAAAACAATCTCTTTATCTCCGCGTAGAGGTGTGATTGTCTAGAATGTACATCCATATACCTCTCACTAGTTTCATAACCCGCCCGATGGGCGGGCTGGCTGTAAGAAATATAATATATAATAATGAAAAAAATGTAAGAAATGTAAGAAATTATATGATCAACTATTATTAAAATGGTGATTAAAGGTTTTGTTGTACACGAATAATCGGTAAAAATAAATCAAAAAAGAAAACGAAATTTTATTGTATAAGACGTTTGTTGTTGAGTTTGTATAGTTACCATCTTGGTCGCAACAAATAATTTTCAAGCATTTATTTCTCTTTACTCTTGATACATCAACATATAGCTGGTCATGTGAGAATACTGATATTTGGTCAAACAAATCATCCCTTGACAATGTTCGCCCATGGTTTTTTTAATAGTCATTGAAAAACGTACTTAAATAAGAAATTGTCTTCGGCTCAATTTGAAAGGCATAGTTTTGTCGTAAGGACTAATAATCATACGTGGGATAACACAAATTGTACAAACTTTGTCACGATCTTACATTCAGTTATATTAGCCTAGTTCTATTGCATAAATCTACTTTCTGATCAATGTTTTGCATACACATTACAGAAGCATCTATCTTTAACTTCGATATATGATGCGTGACACCTGACATTTTTATAGTGTACAAGAATTATGTGGTGTAAAGATCGAGGCTAAACATAGTATCATCAACAATTTCATGTGTGAGTGTTGATAATAATATGTTTAGACTATAATATTTTTGGATCATTATATTTTTAAACATTGATTATTATAACTTTCGATCATAATAAAATTGGATTATAATAAATCTGGATCGTTACATTTTGTGATCATAACATTTTGTGACCATAATAAATTTAAATTACATTTTTAGATCATAAGATTTTTTTTCGTAAAATGTTTGAACCATGACATTTTTTTTTCAAATTTTTATGACTATACTCATTTCGTAAATAATTTAATTTTAAGAACTTTGATTTTTCTTAAAATTTTTGAGATTATAACATTTTGTGATCATAATAAATTTAAATTACATTTTTAGATTATAAGATTTTTTTTCGTAAAATGTTTGAACAATTGTTGGGTCACATTTATTGTAACCAATAGTCTAGAGACCATTTTGTATTTAGTCGAAACATTGGCTAGGTATATATAGTAAGTACTAACCTAATTTGCATAACCTTTGCCCAAATTGTAGCAGCCCCCATCAATCTTAATGTTCCTATATTATCACTTGTTTATGCTTAATCTATGAATTAATCATTGAATTCACAATCTACAACCATGACTTTTTTTTTCAAATTTTTATGACTATACTTATTTCGTAAAAAAGTTAATTTTAAGAACTTTGATATTCTTAAAATTTTTTGTTTACAAATAAAAATCAAAGCTATGGGCGAAAAACGAACCGAGTGAAGACATGAGTATGTTTCCATATAAAGAAGAAGTTAATTGCCTATTATGCCCTTTGAGTCAGCGTCCATGTCATCATTAAGAAGCAATGTTATTGGTACATGTCATCAAATTAAAATCATGTTCTTGCTCCATATATAGCTGGGAGATTTGAAGGAATTGTGTATTATTATTGGAAACTGGATAAGAGAGAACCTCCAAGTTAGTCGAGAGTGGGAAAAATAACGTAAAACACATTAAATGTTTAAAAAGTTAATAAAATTTATTGAAAAAAATGCAATTAAAAAGCAAAAAATTTAATGATATTTATTGATTGTGATATTAACGTGTTAGTCCCAAATAAGTGTAATGGAGTGCAGATGATAGAGGGGGCTGAATTAAATGACCTTTGGCCTAGGGATATGGTGTTTGCCTCTCAACCTTGAGATTAAGAGTTCGAGTCCCGTTGTGGACATATGTGGTAATTAGAGGTAGATTAGATTTGCCGATTCAAAAAAAAAAAAAGATAGAGGGTCTGAATACACTAATTCAAGTTTACTGGTCAATTAAACAATATACACATTATTTGTACTCTTCTTTGTTAATCAATAATGATACATAAGTACAAGCGATGGCGAAATAGTTAAGAACACGAATCCTAACTAAATTACTTGAATAAGATAAACAATACACAAATGCTAACCAATACAAGTATTGATCAACGAATAACCGAATACAACATCTGACATTGATATTATGATGATTCAAATGATAAATAACGCAATATAAGTATCACAGATGATTTCAATTGCTTTTAAGAGGATTGTAGTTTTCTCAAATAGAAGAGTGAGAATTATTGAAGAGTTGTGTTGTTCGTTGTACTTGAATTCATCAATCACCTTCGTTATTTATAGAGTTTGCATGAATGCCGGTTAAGAGGATGTATGAATTCTCGACGTGTAAGAATTATGTTGGTGTCAAGGATGTTTCATGCGACGAGCATTGCTAACATAATTCTGACTATAATATTTGTCTTCTAGTGGTCGCTGAGATCATTTAGAAAATATGCATAGCATTGCCTTTTTTCAGCGACTCTTCCTTCTTCAATGAGCTTGTATCTTTCTTTGACAACTGAAGCTCCAACGACTAAGTAATGTTCAGTGACCCATGAACCTTCAACTACTCATGAGTTTTTAGCGACTCAAGATCCTTCAGCAACTCTTAGTTCTTCAGCGATTGGGTTTGCTTCAGCGACCTTCACTAAGATTTAAACTTAGTTTGTGCATTTGTTTTCAAGACTCATTGTGTTATTGTCAAGCAAACACTAAACCAACTACGAACATATGAAGTCATAATCACTCTCTGATTTTGAATGGGACTGTGAGCGTTAAATCTTTATTTGTTAATATATATTGTAACACCGCAAAATTTAGAAACCATTTTTTGAATAGTGGTAATACTACGCGGAAGCGATTTAATAAAATAATAAGTTTAAGGTTTACGAAAGTATCGTCCCAAATATATAATTGTTTAATCGGTGTTACTTAACGAAATGACTCGTATTACAAAACATATCCTCCTGAGCTCGGTCAATCATCCCGTCCATCAAACCCACTAACAACATGAAAATAGTCAACGAGGGGAGGGATAAGCTGATGAGTCTAGAACAACTCTATAAAATCGATCTCTAGGCTCAAGAATAGTTAGTTCTAGATCTTGGAATAAGCATATACAAATCATAAACAATGCGGAATTAAACGAACAGATTTGTATTGCTAAACAAGGTTTTCATCATCATCAATTAATACACGATGATTACTAAAAGCCCAAATTCTACATAAAATATGTAGAACGGTTTTACTCTTTTAACAGGATCATAATTATGACCTTGGGGCTTAGAGCACACACACAAACACGTTTTTGAATAAACGTGGGTTTCAAGAACGACTAATTCTATATCATTAGGTCTCTTTATATAATAGAGAACCTAAGATTTACAAGGAAAAGATTAACATAAATCTTTTAAATTCTACAAGGATATACATGATTTAATAAATTAAATCTTTTAAACTTTATCACTATCTTCTAAATCTTTATTCAAATCTTGAATTACATATCTTCGATTTAGGTCCTTGTACTTTTCTTCTTTTCCAAGTTTTGACACATCACATCTAAGGAATATCATATGATATATTCCTAACAATCTTCCCCTATTTGATGATGACAAAAGTTATAGAATTAGCTCAGAATCTTCAAGTCTCTTCCCCTTTTTGACATAATCAAATACAAAGCCGAGAAACTTGAACTTCCCCTTGAATGATCAACACCTTTTCTTCCCCTGAAAGTGTGCTACCATTCTTGTGTCTTCGAGGTTATATCAATCACGTAAGAAAATAAATTATCATCTATTTGAAGTTGAAGTAGAAAACTAAACGTTGCAGTACATCCCGTCTAAATCAAGTAAACAGCAACGTCATAACTCGTATGAAGGGCATTCTTGGCCTTCAACAAACCTTCTCTCTAAGATTCTGTCGAATTGTAGTTACATTATAATCACATAAAACTTCTTATGTAGTAAGACTTTCCACTTCTTCTTCAAATAAATCTTCTTTTGTAATCAACTGATGAAGATCAAATATGTAATAAATAAACCTTCTTCCTTTATCTTCATCAAACCTTCAACCTGTGTGTGTGAAGTTTCCTTGAAACAAGAATTATAAGAATCTTTGAACAAGAAAACAATGTAATATACATCACATAAATATCATAAGTTATTTTCATCCTCTTTTTGTCGAGAACGAACAACTTAATAACAAGTGATCAAAAACCGAATACAATCAATTAATAACCATAGTATGAAGCTAACATGGTGTGTGACATGTTCTCCAAAGTATGTTGTATGGGTTATGAGGAAGAAAAGCATGACATAAGGTGAATCGTCCGTAGCAACATGTTCATTACCCCGTCAGTAGTAAAAATAATTAATAAGCAGCACTAACTTGCACACGAGCACTAGTAATATTTAAGGGGCAATATTAACTTTACTATCACCATCAGTAGTAACAACTTGTGATCAGCAGAAACGGTATAACAGTAGTAACGATCAGCAATAAAAGTGAGTGACCAGTACTAACTTTAGTTCATAGTGACTTTGGTTGTTACTACTGATAATATTTTCTTTTGCAATTTGGATCAATAGTAACAACGGTCTCTGCCAATTCGTGCGTAAGAAAAAAGACTTGCGTACTTCTGCCGCCTCCTTTTTTTCTTTGGAGGCGTGGCAATTAAAAAATTTCACCTCCTTTCTTAAATTATCACATCCTCCCAAGTTCACCAAATATTCTAACTTTGGAATTACATATTGACCATCTGTCCAAAATTTGTCAGCATAAAACCCAAAGTACACGTGTGAAATTGTAGTAAATTCATCATCTTTTTCACTAGAAAAATCCAACCAATCACAATACTCGTTGCATAAATGTCTTTTTTTTTTTAAACTTTATGCACATCAGAATTATTATCAAACTTGAAAACAACCTTATAATTTTTCACCAATTCACCCGATTCAATTTGTAAGCCACCTAATAACAAACCCACCAGAATTTCCCTTTGTTTTTACTCAGATTTAGAGTTATCGGGGTTTTTTTTTTCGTTTTAATCATGAAGAACACCAATAGATGTATTATGCATTACGTAATCCATTGTGAGAAATCAGCAGTAACCCCGGGTTTAATCAAAAACCATAATATCTTCATGTAATTATCAATATATCCTTGTTTCATTCCAGATCTGGAGCCACCTTGCTCTGATACCACTTGATGAGTCTAGAACAACTCTATAAAATTGATCTTTAAGCTCAAAAATAGTTAGTTCTTGATCTTGGAATAAACATATACAAATCATAAACAATGCGGAATTAAACGAACAGATTTGTATTGCTAAACAATGTTTTCATCATCATCAATTAATACACAATGGTTACTAAAAGCCCAAATTGTACATAAAATATGTAGAACGGTTTTACTCTTTTAACATGATCATAATTATGGCTTTGGGGCTTAGAGCACACACACAAACACGTTTTTAAATAAACGTGGGTTTCAAGAACGACTAATTTTATATCATTAGGTCTCTTTATATAATAGAGAACCTAAGATTTACAAGGAAAAGATTAACATAAATTTTTTAAATTCTACAAGGATATACATGATTTAATAAATTAAATCTTTTAAACTTTATCATTATCTTCTAAATCTTTATTCAAATCTTGAATTACATATTTCGATTTAGGTCTTTGTACTTTTCTTCTTTTCCAAGTTTTGACACATCAAATCTAAGGAATATCATATGATATATAATTTGCAATTTCTGTTAAGTACAATCCGCAAGTAATAACATTTCCACTATCATAAACCACATAAACCATTGTATATGAGAAGATCGGCGGTTTTGTCGAACCTAAAACCACGGTTGGCCCTAACCATGGTAACCGATGGCCATGTATCACACAGCCCAGTAAACCCCCTTAGGTACAACATATATACCTAAGATCCGATTTCAACGAACCATTGATACACATAAGCCCAACCGTTATCCATCCGACCCTAACTTCCTCCTCAATTTGTGCACATAGTCATATATAATATTCCACAATTAATTATATATATATATATTATATATATATATATATATATATATATATATATATATATATATATATATATATATATATATATATCAGTTAAACAAGCTAATAAAATTCGCGCCGAAAAATTGCACGAAGGGATTGCGCCCACGAACTTCAGGGATCGTGCCCACGAAGAACTTCGCGCCCGCGAACTACACAGTTCACGCCGCGAATTATTCTTGCACAGCTTAAAACTCCTGCATTTAATATATAAATGTTTTTAAAAAAAATGACAGGTTATAACTCGAAACTTGTATGTTTTTATATAACTAAAAATAATAGTTTTTATTTTGTTTTCATTTATCTTATTAGTATTATTATTAATATTTTTTTAAGACTTTGATTCAACATTACCTAATTTCCAAAATAATTTATTATATGCGCTTATTTATACTATAAAGTTTCTTGGTCTACAGGTCACATGTAAAACCAGATGTTGTACAACTGCAACATTTGCTAATGTAAACAATCTTATCGCAACATATAAAAATTCCTTTAGCATTGTGCGTGTACACTCTACTAGGTGTATATAAAGCGTATTATTCATATATGATCTTATTTTTAGAATCCGTTAATAGGATTTGTTTCCTTTCTACTACCTAATTGCAACTAGATCACTCTAATATAAACACTGAAAGGAAACCAGAATCGATACATACAATAAATACATACATGCAAAGCGGAGAAAAATACAACCCCAGTCCCGAGAGGATCATAGTCGATTTGTAAGATATACCTCACAAAAGCTAAGAACTGCTAGAGGAGCATATACGACTACTACACCTGTGAATTGAGCTACTAGACAACTCCAATGAATCACCACACGAGACTGTGTGTGTGTGTGTGTGTTCGTGACCACCATGAATCGCCATTATTGCCACCAATAGTGGTGGTTGCGAGCTCGCATTCGGTTGAGGGAGGAAGGAAAAGGGGTTTTTTTGGTTTGACAATTGTGATTAGATTATTCTGTGAATCCTAATCGAGATTAGATAATCATTTAATTTTCTGTTAGGCCCAAGTTTATAAATTAAGCCCAAGTCTGATTAATGAGCTCGTGTCTTAATTAACTATTAAAGTATTACATGATGACCCTTAAATTAATTAATCGATAACCATGATTTATACAACTATTAAATATTAAAAATAATATTTATAGTTAAAAATCTTTTTAATAATCAACTAACTAGTTACTTATTCACACATAGTATTGCAATGGTCTTCAAGGATCAATACTATTGTGAGACACACACTGAACCTTCTATAACAATTTGAACCATTGATCACACGATTTAGCACGGGAAAGTGATCACTAAACTTTGTTTAGATATTGTAGTGAGATGATAAAGCTCTGAACATAGGAAAATCAGAGCCCTAATCACCCCAGTATATGAAACACGTCTTTTAGATTGTATTCTAACTTTATCTTTTAAAGATTGAGAATGGGAGAATAAATCTCAGTCATCGATATCTGTGTGCGCATGCGCCACATATATAAATACACAACTTTTTTCGAGAAAAAAACGAAATACAATATGCTTATTCATATATGATAACTAAGAATCATATATGAATAAAACTATTCACATTCTCAACCTTCGTAAAATTCCCAAAAGAACTATAAGATTCTCAACATTCTCGAGCTTGTATCGTAAGAGCTCGTTGAGCTATCGAGCCGAGCTCGAGCCTAGCAAAATTAAGTCAAGCTCGACTTGACTCATTTACAACCCTAACAAGTACATACAAACACTCCCTCATAACTTCATTTTCGCCCCCTATCAAAACACGGGCCAAAAAGTACAAAAATTAATGAGAAAGACAAGTATTTTGCACAAGTGAGAGACAATCAAGAGGTAGTATTGATGTGTCAAAACGCAAGCTAGGTTCAAAAGAGTGGTGGTCTTGCAAGAAGGCAAAAGATTTACTTAGGAATATAGCATTTAGTTAATATGCACATGTTTGATGTTTCATAGTTCAATCATGTTGTCACTCGATTGTGCAAGAACCATCGGGTGTCTCATAGCTGGATTGGAAGAACAAGCTTTGTTTCTTCTTAAGTAATCTGCATCATAAGATGATCAAGATAGTATAAGAAATATGATCTTGTTATAATTAGGCATAAGACACAAAAAAATAATAACCATAAATAGATTACACCAATTAATGAGAATGAAAAGCTTTCAACTATGAAATTATGAACAAAATGTTAGGTAACATATAAAAAATGGGTAAATTATTAGAATCATACTTGAGAAAGTCCTGTAATTTGTGTTGCACCTTTGCTAATGTGTCTTGTTCGATGTTGGCATGGTACAATATCTCCGGCAATTTGACTGCAAATTATTTAAATTTAAATTTAAATATAATATATAAGAAAGAACGAAAAATAAGTTGCAAGATATTAAATCTTGAAGAGTAAGACCTTTCATTGACTAATATATTTTATGTGCAACTATCTAGTCAAATGAGTAAAATCAAAATATTTAGATGATAGAAAACAGGTCAAACAGTTGCCCGTGGTGTATTTTTAAGACATGAAACAGAATAAATAAGTTGGGATTATATATAAAAATATAAATTAAAAATAAAAGTGGGCGTACCGAAAAGGCGTAACAGATGTTGAGCTCCATAAACTTTAGAAGGAGAAATTTGATTTGCAGTTAGTTGTTCATATTGTTGACGTTCGGCTTTGTAAAGAAGCATTGCAGGCAATGGTTTGTTAAAGTAACAACGCAATCCTCTAAGTATTTCTTCAGAAACCCTATAATGATTATTACGAAATAATTAATATAAATTAATATATTTACAAACTTAATTATATTATGTGTTAGGAATATTTCTATAATATTCATTAAAGATTTGATATGTCAAAACTTATAAAGTACAAGGACCTAAATTGAAGATATGGAAGTCAATATTTGAATAAAGATTTAGAAGATAATCATAAATGTAAAAGATATAGTATATCTTTATTGATTTAAAAAGATTTAGTATTATCTTTTCCTTGTAAATCTCTAGGTTTTCTAGTATATAAAGAAACCTAGAGGTATATAATTAGTCGTTCTTGAAACCCACGTTTTAACGTGTTTGTGTGTGTCCTCTAAGCCTCAAGGTCGTTTGATCCTGTTTAACGAAAAACCGTTCTACATGTTTATATGTAGAATTGGGGCTTTTAGTAATCATTGTATATAAAGATGATGATGAAACCTTATTTAGCTATACAAATATGTTCGTTTAATTCCGCAATATTATGATTTGTATATGCTTATTCCAGACCAAGAACTAACTATTCTTGAGCCTAAAGATCGACATTTATGAAGAGTTGTTCTAAACTCAGCAATTGGTATCAGAGCATTTCAAGTCATTTGATGGAGGTTATGTAGCTTTTGGTGAAAACCCAAAGGGAGGTAAGATTACAGGTAAAGGTACTGTTACAAATGGTAAAATTACCTTTGATGATGTATTTTATGTAGCTGAACTAAAATACAATCTAGTCAGTGTGTCTCAAGTATGTGATAAAAAGAATAAGATTCTTTTCACAAACATTGAGTGCATCATTCTTTCTCCTGACTTTATTTTAGATGAAAAATATGTTGTTCTAAGAACTCCAAGGAGAAATAATGTGTATTGCCTGGATATAGGGGGAGAACTCATTTCTTCAAATGAGGTCAACTGTTTTATATCCAAGGCAAACACCACTGAATCAGAACTCTGGCATAGAAGGATGTGTCACACTAATTTCAAAAACATGAACAATTTAGTTAAAAGAAATTTGGTCATCGGATTACCACAAAAACAATTCATGTGTGATCATCACTGTGTTGCATGCCTAAAAGGTAAACAACACAAGACTTCTCATAAGTCCAAATCTGTGAACTCTATTTCTGTTCCTTTAGAAACAATATTGTCTTGTTATTACTGATGACTTTTCCAGATACACATGGGTTTTCTTTCTCAGGACAAAGGATGAAACAAGTGAACTCATCAAGAAGTTAATTGTTAAACTGGAGAACACATCTGATCAAAAAGTTAAAGCCATAAGATGTGATAATGGCACAGAATTTAAAAATGCTAACTTAATTAACTTGTGTGATCTTAAAGGTATTGACAGGCAATACAGCTCGCCTAGAACTCCTCAACAAAATGGTGTAGCTGAAAGAAGAAATAGAACCATCATTGAAGCTGCAAGATCAATGCTAGCAGACTCAAAATTACCAATTACTTTTTGGGCTGAAGGTGTTAATACTGCCTGTTATGTTCAAAACAGAGTATTAATAGTGAAGCCACATTAGAAAACACCATATGAACTTTTTAATAAAAGAAAACCTTCTATAAGTTTTTTAAAATCATTTGGTTGTCCTTGTACTATTCTGATTACAAGAGAACAAATTGGTAAGTTTGACTGCAAAGCTGATGATGGAATCTTTGTGGGATACTCTACTCAAAGCAAATCATACAGAGTGTTCAACAAGAGATTAAGGATAATTGAAGAAAGCATCAATGTATCATTTAATGAAAATGTTCCTAATGAACAGGGAAATGGTCCAGATTGGCTATTTAACATAGACAATCTAACCAAATCCTTCAATCTAACATGGATTTAAATGCAGGTGATTCAAACTGTCATACTCAAAAGGAAGGAACATCATCTATTAATACTGGTCAAGAAGAGATGAGATACATAGTAGTTGATACTGCTCCCTCAGTTAATACTGGGAACAGTAATAACTCAAAATCTGGAAGCAGTAGTAACTCTGAGAATGAGGACAGTAGTAATTCAAATACTACTGGTACCAGTAATAGTACTCAAAATGCTACTGGTCCTAGCAATGACCTAAATTCTCAAGATACTACTGATCCCAGTAACAACAACAATACTACTGATCTCAATGAAGATAATAACAGTAGCAATTCTGACCAAGATAATGATGAACCAAACATTAATGACAATGAAGGATCTCTAGAGAAACAAATGCCTGAGACAAACGAGTCCAATCTTGAAAGTCAACTAGTGGTTGATAGAGCTACAACAACAAGGACTCAGAAGAACCATCCATTAGACCCTGTTCTAAGTGATGTTAACTCACCACTGCAAACAAGAAGCAAATTAAACAAAAGCTTAACTGCAAACATGTGTAATATAAGTTTAATTGCTAATGAATATATGTTTGAATGCTTTCTGTCTCAGGATGAACCAAAGAAGATACAACAAGCAATGAAGGACTCAAACTGGATTGAGGCAATGCAAGAAGAACTCCTTCAATTCAAGTGACAAGCTGTTTGGACACTTGTACCTCTACCCAAAGGAAAAAGAGCCATTGGAACAAGATGGATCTTTAGAAACAAGTAAGATGAAAGAGGTATAGTAATCAAGAACAAAGCCAGACTTGTAGCCAAGGATACACTCAAGAAGAAGGAATAGACTATGATGAAGTATATGCTCCTGTTGCTAGAATTGAAGCAATAAGGATATTCTTAGCATATGCTTCATTCAAAAAGTTCAAAGTCTATCAAATGGACGTGAAGAGTGCATTCCTATATGGGAAGATTGAAGAAGAGGTCTATGTATGCCAACCTCCAGGTTTTGAAGATCCAAAACATGGTGATTATGTGTTCAAAGTGGATAAAGCTCTGTATGGCCTACATCAGGCACCAAGAGCATGGTATGATACATTATCATCATATCTATTGAAGAATAACTTTCAAAGAGGAGCCATTGACTTTTTAGACTTGAAGATTCCAAACTAATTCTATAAGTTTTGTCAAATCAAATAGGGGAAGATTGTTAGGAATATTTCTATAATATTCATTAAAGATTTGATATGTCAAAACTTATAAAGTACAAGGACCTAAATTGAAGATATGGAAGTCAATATTTGAATAAATATTTAGGAGATAATCATAAATGTAAAAGATATAGTATATCTTTATTGATTTAAAAAGATTTAGTATTATCTTTTCCTTGTAAATCTCTAGGTTTTCTAGTATATAAAGAAACCTAGAGGTATATAATTAGTCGTTCTTGAAACCCACGTTTTAACGTGTTTGTGTGTGTCCTCTAAGCCTCAAGGTCGTTTGATCCTGTTTAACGAAAAACCGTTCTACATGTTTATATGTAGAATTGGGGCTTTTAGTAATCATTGTATATAAAGATGATGATAAAACCTTGTTTAGCTATACAATTATGTTCGTTTAATTCCGCAATATTATGATTTGTATATGCTTATTCCAGACCAAGAACTAACTATTCTTGAGCCTAAAGATCGACATTTATGAAGAGTTGTTCTAAACTCAGCAATTGGTATCAGAGCAAGGTGGCTCCAGATCTGGAATAAAACAAGAATTTATCAATGATCACATGAAGAATCAAGCATAAAGAATATTATGAAGATATTATGTTAATCGACATATATGATCACTTTTACGAAGACATCAAAGGTTAGTAGTGCAATAATAGATCGTACAGTTATAAGTTGGCTTTCTTCATGAAAATTTTTATCATTCTTTTTATTATTAAAAGTTTTAATGATGAAGGCATAAATAAATTAAAAAAAAAATGAAAAAACAAAAAAAAGGTCTCGAGAGTTCTATGATGAATAAAATTATATATTCGTAGAACATGTTATAACATGGAATATCAGATCTTCTATGGAATATTAATCAACACAAATTTTTTGAAATTCTTAATGACGTTATGGAATTCGTTATCATGAGAGTTGTCCAAGTCCTACTTTTAAATTGGATTGATAAATATAGCTATAAAATCTATTAAACATGGAATGTGGGGTAGCAGTACTATAAGACGAATAATTTGTGTTTTAGTCAAAGGCTTGAAGTAAACGAGTTACATCAGCATCAATGGGTAGTATTGATCAAATTCAAATTCGTATTCCAACATTACTACTGATCAGTAGTAATTCGATATTACTACTGATCCAATTTCTTCTGCTGTAAATTTTTCTACTGATCATTCATGGCGTCTACTACTGATCTGCTAATTTCAGTTAATACTGATCAGTAGTAAATGAGGAAAGTAGATAAAATTCAACGTTACTACTGATCCGGATTCTACAACGTTACTACTGATTGATCAAAATTTTACTACTGATCCTCATGGGTACAAATTTAGTACTGATTTCTTCCTCATAACCGATACATCATTTTTTGGAAAACATGACACACACCAGGTTCGTTTCATACCACGGTTTATTGATTGTATTTGGTTAATCACTTGTTAATTTTTATTCTTGATAAAAAGAGAATAAAAATAACTTGTGATATCAATGTGAAACGAATCACATTATTCACACACAGAGGTTGAAGGCTTGATGAAGATAAAGGAAGATAGTTTGTTTGTTACATATTTAATCTTTATCAGTTGATTACAGAAGATAATTGATTATATTTTATTTGAAGAAGAAGTTGAAAGTCTTACTACATAAGATGTTATATATTGTTGTAACTTCAATTCAACAGAATCTTAACGAAAAGATCTGTTGAAGACCAAGATGTCCTTCATACAAGATTATGACGTTGCTGATTACTATAGTTAGACGGAATGTGATGCATAGTTTGAGTTTCTACTTCAACTTCAAATAGAAGATAGCTGGTTTTCAATGTAATTGATATAGCCTTGAAGAACACAAGAATGATATCACACTTTTAGGGGAAGAAAAAGTGTTGATCATTCAAGGGGAAGTTCAAGTTTTTCAGATTTGTATTTGATTATGTCAAAAAGGGGAAGAGACTTGAAGATTCCAAACTAATTCTATAAGTTTTGTCAAATCAAATAGGGGAAGATTGTTAGGAATATTTCTATAATATTCATTAAAGATTTGATATGTCAAAACTTATAAAGTACAAGGACTTAAATTGAAGATATGGAAGTCAATATTTGAATAAACATTTAGGAGATAATCATAAATGTAAAAGATATAGTATATCTTTATTGATTTAAAAAGATTTAGTATTATCTTTTCCTTGTAAATCTCTAGGTTTTCTAGTATATAAAGAAACCTAGAGGTATATAATTAGTCGTTCTTGAAACCCACGTTTTAACGTGTTTGTGTGTGTCCTCTAAGCCTCAAGGTCGTTTGATCCTGTTTAACGAAAAACCGTTCTACATGTTTATATGTAGAATTGGGGCTTTTAGTAATCATTGTATATAAATATGATGATGAAACCTTGTTTAGCTATACAAATATGTTCGTTTAATTCCGCAATATTATGATTTGTATATGCTTATTCCAGACCAAGAACTAACTATTCTTGAGCCTAAAGATCGACATTTATGAAGAGTTGTTCTAAACTCAGCATTATGCATATGAAACCTGCCATCTTGAGTTGATTGATGCTCTAAATAGAGGTTTAATATTTCATCAACACTTGGAGAACATGGAAGTTTAACAAGCTGCGGTTAATTAGCTTATCAGATTAACCACTAACCAATAAATGAAGGGAGTTCATCTTACAAAGCAAATTTTATCCATACAGAGCAGGAGCAATTTCATGTCAAAGGTACGATTATGCCCTTCTTTTCTTTTTACCACACTTTACATCTCACCCCTCCTATTAAGGGCGTTATCGTCTTTTGATATGAAATTGCTCTGTACGAATAAAAGTTACTATAAAAGAAAGAAACTTCAAATTTGGAAATTGGTTACCTTGCCCATATGAGTTATGCGTTCGCAATAATTGACCAGATGTTTTCTCAATTTTGTTGGTATTTTGACATCAATTAGCTTTTCATAACATGCAGCAGCCCCCTAAAAACAACATAGTAAATACATTTTAATACCCTGAATTTGTGTAACTAGGTCTTCCACTACCTTGAACTATTAAAAGTACACTATTGTACCCTGAACTTGACAAAATAGTCGATTTAGTACTCTGACTCATTAAGTTTATCCTTTATCTTACTTGACTTGCTTTCGTTAGAGCTTGTAACGGACAAAAAATATACGTTCATCTCAATATACTGATATCAGAAGCAAATCACATGAGAAAACAAGGTCAAATTAGTAAGTCATGGTACTAAATCGATTATTTTGTTAAGTTCAAGGTAGTAGAGGACCTAGTCAGCAAAATTCAGGGTACTAAAAATGCATTTTGGCATATTTAATATTATTGATATTATTGAGCACTTAACCAGATTTATGAATTGGGTGACAACTACCATACTTCATTTAATTGAGAAAAATCATTAACATAATACTAAGCAGCATGGCAACATAAAAAAATAAAAAATAAAAGTAAAAACATAATACCTTGGAGTTGGACATCCTTTTTCTCTTCTTGCCTCTTGTCACTTGAATATGTTAAAAGGAAGGAAAATCAAACTTTAACAACCATTACAACATATACATACCATAATTCTTATTCTTTTTTTAAACAATATTATTTTTCTAATCATATATTTAATGCATTATATCTAACCATTAGGGTCAAGAGGAATAGAGGACCTGATTTTTTTGGCAATGGATTTTGTTTCTCTAGTATTTTCTGTTTTTCAAGATTCTCTTCATTGTGTTTCATTAAACGATCCATGCCTACCCACTCATCCCACCTATCAAATCAAATTGTTCAACATTCAATATAAATACTTAATATTTCAAATTCAAGTATAAAACAACATGAAAGTGTGCTCACCTTTTTTTCCAACCCTACAAAAACAAAAACAAAAACAAAAACAAAAACAAAAAAGTTAATATGTAGAATGTTATTTTATAAATACACAGACTAAAGATAATTAAGGTTGTAAAAATCAGTTGGCAGTAACTAGGTGGTCACCTTCAAGCGATTAATCGGTTTCTAGGCGGGTACCATAAAATACAAAGGAATTTATTTTTATAATAAATAAATATTAGCAATATTCTAACAAAATAACTAGTTAGCAATAACCATGCAAAAAGTTTAACAATGTTCAAAATAAAAAAATCATAACAAAGTAACTAAATTAGTCAATAAAGACCTTAAAATTGATTTTCAAAATTTTTTAAGTAAGTTTGACTTTTGTTGATTTTGACCAATTTTGACCTTGATCCATAAAATTGTACCAGTTAAATTACTAGGCTGGCCACCAATAACCGCCTAGGCGGCCGCCTAGACCCATTTTTACAACACTAAGAATAATACTTACGAGATAATGAACAAGAAAACGGTTCGTGCTGGAATCAACATCTACCACCTGTTACATCATCATTCACACCATAAAATGTAGACTTAAGAGAGTCATTAAGTGTAGATCTAACTATAATCCACACTATAAAAGCCTTTCAAATAACAACTAAGAAGTACTCCCTCCGTCCCTTAATAAAGTTCCTATTTGTATCAAAATATTTGTCCCAAAATAAAGTTCCCATTTCTCAAATTAGAGGGACCCACTCAATAAAATAATATTATTACCATGTACTTCACCACTAACTATCTTTTAAAAACACTTTCTCTCTCCAAAATAACCTTATATTTTAATCAAATCTATTAACAAGACCCCACCACTAACTAACTCCTAAAAACTTGTGCCCAATCGAAATGGGAACTTTATTAAGGGACGGAGGGAGTATATGGCAAAAATTTACACTCATTGCTTGGTCGGGTTTTTTAACCCGATATCAACTTAATAACCGAACACACCCGGCATGACAAGCATAACCGAGTTCAGCTTTGGGTCAGATCAGATTTACCCTTTGGGCACCCCTAATTAGAAGCAATCCTAGCCAATAATTTCAAGTATCTCAATGGGGAGGTGATTTATACATGAACTTTTTTATTCTAACACATAAAGTACAACACTTTCATAGCTATGGTACAAGTATCACAGCATACACTTTATGCGTATAAGTAAAAAAACGTTCCATTTATATAATACCTCCTTTTTAATGAATCCAACGGTCCAGATTACTTCTCACGCTCATTCAAGAAAAAACCTCCTCCTTTGATCCTATTCCTAACTCACACAAGATAACCTAATTACGGAAAGAAAAAAAACCTTCCGAATTCTAAAAAGAATTTTCAGGTTGCTCTTTTTTTAATTTTGTGCCCCTGAATCTATGAACTAAGCTGAGATTGGGTGATTGATCACATACTCCAATTCCACTACAATTTCCTTTAATAGTATAAAAATATGCAAATTTTGAATTATTTTGCACTATTGAGTCAAAAATGCTAAACGAAAGGTATTCAGATAAATTTTTATTGCGATTTCACAATCGTCGTTACTGTAAATTGCAACCATCGAATGATCGAACAAAATCGAATTAGGCGTAAGGAAAACATAAATCAGCGACGATCTGAAATCGTAACAAAAATTAAGATGTATTCTCGTAACGGCACCTTAGCTTCGTAAATGCGACAGATATGATAAGCCAACACCTTCTCCCCTTGAAGAAACGGAGTAGACTTCACCATAGGTGGAGACTCGACGGCGCCTTCTTTACTTCCGACGTCGGTATCAGTCTCCGTGGTGGTGCCACCGTCGTCAGTGTCAGGATCGATTAACTATAAACAAGTTAATAAACACCTTAGATCTAATTGATTATAGAAGTTGCAGCGGATCAACACTATATCAATGTAATTAAGAACGAAGAACTGTAAATAATATATGAGAATATTAAGAACACAGTTTCACAAAAAGCTTCAATGTATATTATCAAGTTAACAATACACACGTACGTTTACAATTCGTAAGGAACATACTTATAGTAGTCCTTGAAGCTAAACTATTTACCCTAGTTATTCTAGGACTTGATTTACATTCAAATAATAAAGATATACATTGAATTACATTCTATAACTATCACCACGAAGATCTCGGACTTGATATCTTCCATAAACGCATAACAGTAGTAATCTGCAATCACCAGTAGTAAGTTTGTATCGTCAGTAGTAAGTCCAGAAACCAACGTCAGTAGTAACTACTAAGATCAGTAGTATCTTCAATATGTGCTTGATCAGTAGTAACTAAGTTATAGACTTTCACCAGTATCAACTTCATCAGTAGTAAGTAATTCTGCCCCATCAGTAATAAACATAATTATCACTAACTGCAGCATCAGTAACAAGTTGATCTGTTGAACTATGCTCTGCTCTAACAATCTCCCCCTAAACTTATTGATTCTTTCCAATCACATAAGTTTCTTTTGTTCTTCTTCTTCTTTCTTTCTTTTCTCTAGGGTTCTTTGATTTTGAGCATTTCTTTGATCAATGATATACTTGCTGTTTCTCTTTGTGAAATAATTCAACTTGTTTTGGAACATAACAGCATCATAAGGTTTCATCATAGTATTTGTGAATATCTGATACATTGTTTTCTCAGAATGAGGATATTCTTTTTCATATAGATACAGCTCACAAACTTTGCCTGATTTCTCAAAGAAATACATTTGAGCAGTTGGAATTACATTCCAAGCATATACATTTCCTTCATTTGTAAATTGTTCTGGATAATTGTCTGGATAAAATGCAGCATCTATCATTGTAGTTAAATATCCAGCTCCAGATTCTTTCCACGATTTCTTTCTCATTCTTGGTTTACCAATGATCAATAGTTTGATAACATCACTTCTGGAACAAGACATGATCAATGGTAACCATGCAGTGAATCTTTGCACTACTTTGTCTTCCCTTATGACTTCTATCACATTATTCTGCATAACTCTCCAATTGATGATTGGATTGTTCTGCAAGGGAGCAACTGGTAGTTCAAGAACAGGAATGACTTGCTCAGTTTTTGACTTCTTTTGAGCTTTTTGTTCTTGAGAGACCATCTTTCTTTTCTTTGTTGATGGCTCACCAGAATTAGATATACTATCCTTTTTGATTAATTTTGGACTGATTGGGATCAATGCTTTGGCTTTCTTTGTTTCTTCAGTTTCTTGTTCAGCCAAGTCTCTTTTCTTTTCAGCACAATATCTTTCAATAATAGTCATCATTTTCATTCTACCAAATGACTTTGCATTATACCCTTTTGATTTTAAATAATCAATCATATTGGTCTTCTGCTCAAACACATCATCTGGTAGCTCACTTTTGGTCTTTTTGCATTCAGAAACCAGATATTCAAGACATTGAATATGTTCTTCTTCAACTTTTCTGAGTCTTCTGAATTCTGCTTTTTGTGCTTCTAACTGAATGTCTTCTATTGGAACAGGTATTTGAGCAGGTACTTCATCTACTTGAGGTGTTTTTGATTTTTCTTGTTTGGCTTTCTTTTCCTCAATAGCTTGATACATGGCTACTTTCTCCAAGAATTTTCTGTGCTTTATCCTCCATCTTGATTGTTTCTCTGATCTGACATGATTTATTTTGTTGACCATGTGGTGACCAAGAGCTCTGTTTGGATAATCTTCATCATAAATTTCTTTACCCTTTCTGATACAAGCTGCAGGTGGAGGTGGAATGTATTTCATATCTGGTACACCTCTGATTGTAATTGATGGAGAGAATAATATAAGTTCATCTTGTTGAAGTATTTTTGGATGTGGAGGGAGTGAGCATTCATCAACTTCAACCCAGTTCACATTATCATCAATGTCAGGTATGATAAGTGGTTGATCAGGTGTAGGGGGTTTGATGATGATTTCAAATCGTTCTCTTTCAATTAGCTCTGGTAATTGTACTTCTTCTTCTTCAGTAGTAACCAGAGTAGTTACTACTGATATGACTTCAGGAGTTACTACTGATAGGGCATCAGTAGTGTTTGGTGCAGTTAATTCCTCTTCTTCATTTACTACTGCTATGATATCTTCCATGGGAGCAGTAGTAACAGGCTCATCTTCAGTCACCATCATATCTGGGCCTTCATCAACATTTGTTTCTTTTAGATTTAGTAGAGAGGATGCTGCTGCTGCAATAGATTCATCAATCATGGTTTGAATATCATCCTTCTCCCCCTTAGTGAGCTCTACTGGAGGAGCCTCACTATCATCAAACTTCTGATAAGCTTTGATTGTTGATGAAGCCTAAGTTCATATAACCTCATTCTTTTGTTGATGGTATTGACATGTCTTTTCATTGCAGCCATAGTTCTTCCTTGATTGTTTGAATACATAAGACAATTTTGTACCATGGATTCAAGAGAATCCACTTTAGCCGTCAATTGTTGGATTTTAATACTGCCCTCACTCCATCTAGCAAGATCATCGGGCTCACTAATAGGTACATTGGTTTGAAGGTTTTCCATCCTATCCGTCAAATCAATAGTTCTGCCCTCATCACTGCTTGGTGATTCATTGGGTCTTTTAGACATCCTCTTCTTCCTAGAAGAAGCAGATATGCCCCCCCTTGTGGTTTCTTGGCACCGGGGTCCTTTGAGTAACTCCTCAAATGAGTCATCACTCAAAGTTGCCGAGGTCTGGGTCCTAAAGATGTTTTCACTGTCCTGTGCACCCACCTTTGGGGCATCAGTAGTGAAAGCCCTCGCCTCATGTCCTCTCTCCTCCTTGGAGGACAACTCTTGGAGCCTGGGGTTTGACTCAATATGTCCCCTGGTGTCCTTTAAAGTTTTCTTTCTTTTGTAAGTAGTGGCAATATTTTGGGTTTTGTCTGGCAGGTCTTCCACAGAGTGAAGAGTAGCACTCTGCAGATTTAAGTCAAGTTCCTGGGACACATTCAGGACTTCTATGTTAGTGGGTGATTGAGTGGCTGTTTGGGGTGGTGTTTGGGCTATATTTGGGGGTGATGGAGTGGGTTGAGGTTCAATTTGGGTTGTATCAATGATTGAACCCTCTCCAGTTTGTGTGTGATCTTTGATCATGTTAGGAAACAAAGGGGTTTCCTTGCCCGAAAATTTAAATTGTTTCCTCATATTTGAGAAAACTTTCTTGTTCAACTCAGGTAATATGAAAATGTTTTTAGGAGTTGACAAGTTTTGTAATTCACAGTTTATGATATGTTGTAGAAATCTGGGATACATTAAAAACTTTGTAGAACTAAGATTTCCCAACATACCTTCAAAAATCATATAAGAAAAATTAAATACTTGATCTGTGCATAAACAGACAACAGCAGAGGCTATTGCCTTATTAAACTCATTCCAAGTACTTCGTTTTGGAGAAATACAATGCTGAATAGTATGAACCAAAAATTTCCATTGTGGGGAGAGAAGGCCTTTTTGAAAAGTTACAATATTAAGTCTGCCTTCATATCCCATTTTATTTAAAATATCAGCAATGAATTCCTTAGGAAGAGTATACATACCTGCATCATCATGTAGTTGTAGATGGTGTCTGATTGATTGTTCAGTGACTGTTATGTGCTTTCCATCTACTTTAGATTTTATCATTGATGAGGTTGTTCCTTCTGTTCGTTCAGCAATGGTCCAGAAATCCACCAAGTGCTGTTGATATGCCTTCGGTTTTACAGTTAAAGCAAACTGTATATATGAGTTTCTCAGAAATTTGACGATTGGACGAAAATCCTTTGTTCCGTCGGGATTCTTTAGAAAGGCACACATATTGTGAAATTCAGAATATTTGAGATCGGTTTGCACATCAAGAGATTGTAGAGTTGCCATTGTTGTGAATTTTGCAAGAATTTTGTTACTGACGAAGGGTTTTTGATCGTAAACTAGGGTTTATCGAGAAAGTTTAGTGAATCGAAGTGAAGATAATGTTAAACTAATTGACTACCGCCTTTTATATCTTTCGATTTATCCTGCAAAAAGACTAAATTGCCCTTCGAATTGTAACATAACGGTTATTTCCATGGGGGTTAGTTTGGTAAATGTGATTTTAAAAGACCAGTAGTAAATGTGATACCAGTAATAAAACGTCAGTAGTATCTACTAACCTCAGTAGTGACTACAGATTTTGACATCAGTAGTAACTATAGACATCAGTAGTAACCACTAACACACAAGACCAGTAGTATATGTGAATACCAGTAGTACTGACTTACCAGTAGTATTTATGTAAACCTAATACACACCAGTAGTAATAAGCTACCAGTAGTATTTTGTGCACAATCCTACATACCAGTAATGCAGAGCTATTAGTAGTAAAACACTTAAATAAAAAAACTTTTTACAACAATACTTTACACATGATTTTAAGAGACTTAATTTATCAAAATCATTCCAATACTGCTAACCAAGAAGTTAAATCTTCCTACATCAAATGCTTTTGTAAAAAGATCTGCTAATTGATCATCAGTATGAATTTTAACTACTTTGATTAATTTCTTTTCATTGCAATCTCTTATAAAATGAAATCTTATTTCAATGTGTTTGGTTTTAGAGTGTTTTACTGGGTTGTTCACAATACTAATAACACTTTGATTATCAATAAAAATATGAGTTTTAAGGATAGAGATACCAAAGTCTAGCAGCTGGTTTTGAATCCAGAGTACTTGAGCACAACATGCAGATGCAGCTACATACTCTGCTTCAGCAGTTGATGTTGATACATTTGTTTGTTTCTTACACTGCCATGACACCAGTCTTGATCCAAAGAATTGACATCCACCTGTAGTGGACTTTCTATCTTGACATTCACCTCCATAGTCACTATCAGTGTAGGCTATGAGTTCAAAGGGTGAATCATGTGGATACCATAGACCAAGTGATGGTTTTCCTTTCAAGTATCTGAAAATTCTTTTTACAGCTTGTAGGTGTAGTTCTTTAGGTCTTGCTTGATATCTTGCACACACACAAACACTATACATAATGTCAGGTCTTGATGCAGTTAAGTACATCAAAGATCCTATCATTGATCTATATAAGTGCTCATCTACATCCTCCCCCTCAACATCTGGATGTAGGTGTTTGTGTGTTTCCATTGGAGTGCTTGCACTTTTGCAGTCTTTCATATCAAACTTATCCAAGATGTCTTTAACATATTTTGATTGATTTATCAAAATACCATCTGTTCTTTGATTGACTTGGAGTCCAAGGAAGAAGTTCATTGGACCCATAGAGCTCATCTTGAATTTAATCTGCATCAGTTCTTCAAATTCTTTGCATAATAAGTCATTGGTTGACCCAAAGATGATATCATCTACATAGATTTGTACTAGTAGTATATCATCTTTGACTTTCTTTGTAAACAAAGTTTTGTCAATGGCTCCTCTTTTAAAGTTATTCTTCAACAGATATGATGATAGAGTGTCATACCATGCTCTTGGTGCCTGATGTAGGCCATACAGAGCTTTATCCAGTTTGAACACATAATCACCATGCTTTGGGTCTTCAAAACCTGGAGGTTGGCATACATAAACCTCTTCTTCAATCTTCCCATATAGGAATGCACTCTTCACATCCATTTGATAGACTTTGAACCTTTTGAATGAAGCATATGCTAGGAATATTCTTATTGCTTCAATCCTAGCAACAGGAGCATACACTTCATCATAGTCTATTCCTTCTTCTTGAGTGTATCCTTGGGCTACAAGTCTGGCTTTGTTTTTTTATCACTATACCTCTTTCATCTTTCTTGTTTCTAAAGATCCATCTTGTTCCAATGGCTCTTTTTCCTTTGGGTAGAGGTACAAGTGTCCAAACAGCTTGTAACTTGAACTGAAGGAGTTCTTCTTGCATTGCCTCGATCCAGTTTGAATCCTTTATTGCTTGTTGAATCTTCTTTGGTTCATCCTGAGACAGAAAGCATTCAAACATACATTCATTAGCAATTAAACTTATGTTACACATGTTAGCAGTTAAGCTTTTATTTAATTTGCTTCTTGTTTGTAATGGTGAGTTAACATCACTTAGAACAAGGTCTAATGGATGGTTCTTCTGAGTCCTTTTTGTTGTGGCTCTATCAACCACTAGTTGATTTTCAAGGTTGGACTCATTTGTCTCAGGCAGTTGTTCATCTAGAGATCCTTCATTGTCATTGATGTTTAGTTCATCATCATCTTGGTCAGAGTTACTACTGCTATTGTCTTCATTGAGATCAGTAGTATTGTTGTTGTTACTGAGATCAGTAGTATCTTGAGAATTTAGGTCATTGCTAGTACCAGTAGTATTTTGAGTACTATTACTGGTACCAGTAGTATTTGAATTACTACTGTCCTCATTCTCTAGGTTACTACTGCTTCCAGAATTTGAGTTACTACTGATATCAGTATTAACTATGGGAGCAGTATCAACTACTATATATCTCATCTCATTTTGACTAGTATTAACAGATGATGTTCCTTGCTTTTGGGTATGACTGTTTGGATCACCTGCATTGAAATTCAAGTTAGTATTGAAGGATTTGGTTAGATTGTCTATGTTGAATAGCCAATCTGGACCATTTCCTTGTTCATTGGGAATATTTTCATTAAAGGATACATTGATGCTTTCTTCAATTATCCTTAATCTTTTGTTGAACACTCTGTAAGATTTGCTTTGAGTAGAGTATCCCACAAAGATTCCATCATCAGCTTTGCAGTCAAACTTACCAATTTGTTCTCTTGTGATCAGAATAGTGCAAGGACAACCAAATGATTTTAAAAAGCTTATAGAAGGTTTTCTTTTATTGAAAAGTTCATATGGTGTTTTAAAATGTGGCTTCACTATTAATACTCTGTTCTGAACATAACATGCAGTATTAACAGCTTCTGCCCAAAAAGTAATTGGTAATTTTGAGTCTGCTAGCATTGATATTGCTGCTTCAATGATGGTTCTATTTCTTCTTTCAGCTACACCATTTTGTTGAGGAGTTCTGGGTGAGCTGTATTGCCTGTCAATACCTTTAAGATCACAAAAGTTAATTAAGTTAGCATTTTTGAATTCTGTGCCATTATCACATCTTATGGCTTTAACTTTTTGATCAGATGTGTTTTCCAGTTTAACAATTAAGTTCTTGATAAGTTCACTTGTTTCATCCTTAGTCCTGAGAAAGAAAACCCATGTATATCTGGAAAAGTCATCAGTAATAACAAGACAATATTGTTTCTTTCCAATACTCATTACATTTGTTGGTCCAAAAAGGTCCATATGTAAGAGTTGTAAAGGAACAGAAATAGAGTTAACAATTTTGGACTTATGAGAAGTTTTGTGTTGTTTGCCTTTTAGACATGCAACACAATGATGATCACACATGAATTGTTTTTGAGGTAGTCCAATGACCAAATTTCTTTTAACTAAATTGTTCATGTTTTTGAAATTTGTGTGACACATCCTTCTATGCCAAAGTTCTGATTCAGTGGTGTTTGCCTTGGATATAAAACAGTTGACCTCATTTGGAGAAATGATTTCTCCCCCATATCCAGGCAATACACATTATTTCTCCTTGGAGTTTTTAAAACAACATATTTTTCATCTAAAATAAAGTCAGGAGAAAGAATGATGCACTCAATGTCTGTGAAAAGAATTGTATTCTTCTTATCACATAATTGAGACACACTGACAAGATTGTATTTTAATTCAGCTACATAAAATACATCATCAAAGGTAATCTTTCCATTTGTAACAGTACCTTTACCTGTAATCTTACCTCCCTTTGGGTTTTCACCAAAAGCTACATAACCTCCATCAAATGACTTGAAATCCTTTAGAATTTGCAGATTTCCAGTCATGTGCCTTGAGCATCCACTATCAATGTGCCATGTTCTACCTTCTTCAGGGATCTGAATGCTCTGCACAAGGAAGTAAATGATCAATTAAGTTTGGGAACCCAAGCTTTATATGTCTTGGGTTCATCCTTTGGAAAGTAAGAATTTGGAAATCTAGCTTTAAACATTTTTGGTGCCCAAACCTGTTTAGTACTGGTGTTCTGTTTTACTACTGATCTTGGTCTATACCCTTGATTTTTAGCTTTTGAATACTTTACTACTGATGGACCAGTAGTATTTGGGTATTTACCATGTTTAGAGTGACCAGTAGTGTTTTTGTAAGTTGATTTAGACTGACCAGTAGTATTCTTGTAATTAGGGTTTTTACCAGTAGTGTTTTTGTACTGGTACCATACAGCATTATAATTAGGTTTAACACCAGTAGTAAAGTTGGTAAAGTTTTTACTGGTGTTGGAAAATTTAAAATATTGTTTATTTTGATTTGATTTTCCATTGTTTTTGAAGTAATTGATGTTTCTTGGGCTTCCAATTCTTCTGTTTTGTACAAATCTTGATGCACTTCTTCCAAATTTTGATGGTTCTGCAATTGGAGTTTTGTTTTTATTTACTGCTGAAGGATCAGTAGTATCTTTCAGCTTTTGTGTTTTTGCTTTTTCTTTAAAGATTTTAAATTCCTTGAACTCTTTGCAGTTTATTGGATTGAAGTGACAATCCTTTGCTAAATGGTTTACCTTATTACAAATAACACATTTTAATTTACTATCTTTAGCAGTTATTGTTTTTCTTTGTTCTAAGAGTTGGTTCCTGTTTCTTTGATTTCCTCTTTTTAAAATTTGAGGTATATTTTCTGCATCATATTTAGGAGAATCAATTGGACTTTGTGCAGTGTGAAAACTTGTATCAATTGAGTTTGTACTTGCAGTTTGAGAGATTGTAAATTCAATTGATTCATTTGTTTGATCATCATCAGAAGAATCATTTGATTCAGATGTTTCATTTTTAGATTCAGTATTTAATTCATTAATTATTCTTTCTGAGCTGTTTTTAAGTGGAGGAATGAATTTATATGGAGGTGGTACAGCATGATATCCCACCCCATGAACAACCTTTTCTGTAGTTTGATTACTAGTTAATTCATCAAGAATTTTAGTACTTCTTTCAAACTTTTTAATTGTTAATTTATTTTGTTCAATTTCAAGTTGATATTCTTCTAATTTACTTGTTAATTCTTTATTTTTTTAATTCATAAAACTCCTTTTCATCTACAGCTTGAAGTAATTCTTCCTTTATCCTTTGATCAACCATCTTGTACACCTTTATCTGATGTTCTTGATCAGCAATCACACCATCAAATTCATGATTTCTTCTTACTGCTTTTGCTAAATCTTCATTTAATTTAGTGTTTTCTTTTTCTAGATTTTTAAAAATTTTAACACATTCAGAAGTACATGGTTTAGATTTTACCTCAGATTTGCTGTCAGTGAAGGCCATTAGAGCTTGATTTTGAGTGTGCTCTTCTGCTTGGAAGCTCCAGTCATATCCTTGTCCTTGTTGTGAAACAAGAGCAGTAGATTTGGATCTTTTGTCTGGCTGAGGACATTCTTTTGCAAAGTGACCAAGGTTGTTACAGTTGTAACATTTGACTTTGGTTTTGTCAAATCCAGCTTTGTCACCTTTGTTGTAGTTGAGGCTTGTCCTACCAGTTCTTTTTAAGAATCTTTTAGTTCTTAGGCTCAGCATAGCCATCTGCCATTTAAGATCCATCTCCTCAAGATCATCTGGATTCAGTTGTTCCAAATCATCAGTAATCAGTGCAGTATGCACATGACTAGTGATGAAGGATTCTCTTGCAGCATCTTCAGAATCTGCAGCCTTTCCTATGAAAGTTTCTTGACCTTGACCTGTACTAGATACAAATGCAGCATTATTAGAAGAGATAGAAGGGTTCTTATGATTTACCTCAGTTTCAAAAACTCTGAGATCATTGTAGAGTTCATCTAACTCCTTTTCTTCTAGAGCATCTCTCTGTCTGTATACCACTGTGTACATGGCCCATTCTTCACTAAGAGACCTTAGGAATTTCATGTTGACATCTTCTTGATCCATCTTAACCCCAACCTGGTTAAGTTCACCAATTAGTTTGTTGAATCTGTCAAACACTTGAGTGAGTGTTTCATTGGGCTTTCCTTTGAAGTTTTCAAAGTCTTGTTTGAGAACAGACTTCATGTTCCTTTTTGTGCTCTTAGTCCCAATGAATCTCTTCTCCAATGCTTCCCAAAGCACCTTAGCATCATCATATTCAACAAAGAGATGTTGATAGTCGTTAGGAATGGCTAGTAGGAGAGTGCTCAAAGCTTTAAGTTCGATTCCCTTATCTTTCTTCTCCTTCTCACATTTAAGTTTGTCTGCTTCAGTTGCAGAGCTGCTTGCTTGACCAGGACCAGTTTTATTTCCTTCAAGGACAACTTCCCACATGGAATAATCTGTAATAAGCATGTATTGCTTAATACGATTCTTCCACATCCCAAAGTTATTGGGGGTGAGTATAGGAATTTTGTTGGCCTGAGTGCTTTCATTATTATCAGACATGATTAATAATGTGTGTGTTTTTAAAGATTAAAACTTTTTGTTGTTCTTTAAAGACAATCGTAGATCTAGAACCAATAAGCTCTGATACCACTTGTCAGGATCGATTAACTATGAACAAGTTAATAAACACCTTAGATCTAATTGATTATAGAAGTTGCAGCGGATCAACACTATATCAATGTAATTAAGAACGAAGAACTGTAAATAATATATGAGAATATTAAGAACACAGTTTCACAAAAAGCTTCAATGTATATTATCAAGTTAACAATACACACGTACGTTTACAATTCGTAAGGAACATACTTATAGTAGTCCTTGAAGCTAAACTATTTACCCTAGTTATTCTAGGACTTGATTTACATTCAAATAATAAAGATATACATTGAATTACATTCTATAACTATCACCACGAAGATCTCGGACTTGATATCTTCCATAAACGCATAACAGTAGTAATCTGCAATCACCAGTAGTAAGTTTGTATCGTCAGTAGTAACTCTGGTGACCAGTAGTAAGTCCAGAAACCAACGTCAGTAGTAACTACTAAGATCAGTAGTATCTTCAATATGTGCTTGATCAGTAGTAACTAAGTTATAGACTTTCACCAGTATCAACTTCATCAGTAGTAAGTAATTCTGCCCCATCAGTAATAAACATAATTATCACTAACTGCAGCATCAGTAACAAGTTGATCTGTTGAACTATGCTCTGCTCTAACAGTCGGAGATTGTGGCAGATTCTTCGTCGTCTGTAAAAACGCCAGTGTTTGAGGTTTGCATTTTGTGTGCCGTTGGAGGAAATAATCGGAGAGTGCAGAGTGTTGAGTTAGAGTTTATTCATTTGATCGGAATATTCATCGATGATTGTGGTGAACGGTGGGTTTTTTGATCGGAAAAACCCAAATGTGTTGGGTTTTATAGCCGAGTTTTTAGCCCCGTTTTTAACCTGTAATAATTTGCAGTGGGCTTCTAGAAATCTAGAATGAACCCCAACTGTATGAAAATTGTAATAATCCTTTTTGTTGCATTTGACTATTTTGACTTTATCTTATGATTTTTTAAACAAACGTATAAGGAACGAGTAAATAGTAGAAAGAAAATGTAAACCGAGTGAGCCAAAATCGGTCGTGATAAAACTAAACAATAACTCATTAACTTGATAAGGTTTTTTTTTTTTTTTTTTTTTTTTTTTTTTTTTTTTTGGAAATAGCAACTTGATAAGGTATTATACTTCACTTACAGGATACGTACGATAAAATATAAATAACAAGGACACATGCCATATGTTGCGGGTGTATAAGGAGGTTGTGAATTTATACATTATAAAATACAGATAACAATTACAGAAAGTTGAAAGTTAAACATGTTGGAAAATCTTGTGTCGTTTGACATATGTTTGGGCTAATTCAGACACTTCACCAACGATGAGAAGGGCTGCCAACTAAGTGTAAGATGAAAAGGTATGGTCATCTTGTTAAAGTCATGTTAAATATTTTTTGTTCCTTTAACATGATTTTAACATTAACTTAAAAATTATATTATCTGGTTTAACATCTATAACACCATTTAGGAACTTACAAAAAATATCACAAACTAATCACAATTTACAAAATAGAAAAAAATGAAAAACTTTGACGCCGTGTTGCACTCTTGGCGAGGAGCACTTTGGCTTGAAAGGAGGTGTGGTGTACCCGTGTTATAGGATGTCAAAGGTGTTTAACGGAGCTTTAACCTTCCTACACTCAGTGCTCTAATAGACATTTTTTTAGACACCTATAGCGAAGTCAGCTCGAGGCTTAACCAAAGAAGCCGGTATGAAATTTTATAACCTCCACTATGAAGAGAAATTTGAAACTTTTACGTACCTTAATGTACAAAAAACATGCTTTTATTTTGAAATTCACGAGTGTCTTATGATGGGTTGAAAATGTTTTACGAATGAACTTACGCATTGTACGTAAAAGTAAGCTCAAAGAGTTTGGGAAAATGTTAAACTTGATCTATTCGCATTTTAGCGTGTCAACTCTCAGATCCACAAGCAAATGAGTGAAATAAAACGATTTTGAAAATCTCAAAAAATTCGACGAATGCTAGTGTAAACCACATAACTTAATTGGCCAAGCAATGTGTGAAGAGGAATGATATTTAGACCTGCTATTTAGACCTATGTATAGGCATACTCATTAAATGAAGATACGTGTTAAAATCAAATGATAATATTAGGAGAGAGAATTAATGGAATACACATATCATCTTATGAAGTGGTACACCTATGAGTACGTACAAATGATATGACTAAATATCATATTTCTCATGAGTGAATGATTAAATTTCAAATCAAGTTAAAGAAATGTACAATAATTGTTCAAGACAAAAGATTGAGAAATACTATTTTTACATAAGCTTTCATAAACTATTTTCTAAAGATTGAGAAAAATACTCTTCTTGAGAACTTGTTGTGGCCTTCACAAACGCATTGTGGGTTCGTCACGGTTGGCACACCCATATCTTACATCTCGTCTGTAGGCCACTCGTAAGACAAACACCTCGTAAGATCAATTCCTCTTCATAAATAAAAATCAAAATAACGCTGCGTTATACTCCAGAGAAGATGCATTTGTGAAAAACCACAACCGGAAAGACGATCACCCTCGACACCATTGACAATGTCAAAGCGAAGATGTAGGTCTAATTTTGTTAATTCTTATTGCTTTCTATGCTATTACTTCATGCTTTTGATTCATCATGTCATATTATGTCCTCTTGCGATTATCTGCTCTTGCTACATGTTTGTTAATGCCTCGATTTGATCCTACTAGTTTAGCGATTAAATTAGGGGTTTTCAGTTTATAGTTGTAAATCTTCCTGTTTATTATACAACCATGAGGTAGAACTTAGAAATTTGGAATTTGTTTAGATCTGCTGACGTATGAAGGTATTTGAGCTGAATCAATTGCTTGAGAAAGTGTTTTGGATTGCATATTTTTTACGCACTTTCAAGTTTCAATGGTACTTAAAAAAGTGCTGATTGCAGCATTAAAATAAGCAAATAATTACTTTCTGTTTTTCCGTATAAGCACTTTTAAGAATAAACCCAAACACCTCTAAGAACTCTAAATAGATGATTCTGAACATGAAGACGAATGATTGATTGATCAGAAGGGAAAATAATTTAACAACAAACGGTTGATTGATCACAATTTTGGGGTTTACATATGGCGTTAGTTATTTTAAATCAGTAACAAAAATAAAAAAAGGGAAAGGAGAAATTGTTTTTTGCAGCTCAACTATATGCAGTTTATTATAATTTTTGTTACTTACTTTTTCTAGCCATTGTATTATATTTAAAGGAGTAGAAGATGGATGAACGGTTGGTGATTGCAACATTCAAAAAGAGTCACACACTTTAATTCATTCTTAAACTTCGCGGAGGAACAATGATAAAAGTCAAAGTTTTGACTAGAAAAGAAATTGAAATTGATATTGAACCAAATGATACTATTGATCGTATTAAAGAAAGAGTTAGAAGAAAAAGAAGGAATTCCTCCTGTACAATAGAGGCTGATTTTTGCTGGAAAATAGCTTGCAGACAGCAAAAATTACATATATAAAGCATGCATTTAGGACCTTTCTCTAAATAACATGACTTAAAATTCAGCCAACACACTTGTTATTTTTGAAGAAATTTGCGTTCATAAATATAATACCTTTTGCACAAAATTGACAGTAAAGAACACTCTAAACCCTAACATAATTTACTTGCTAATATCAAATTATGTTAGTGCTTGGAGTGTTTTTTACTATCAAGTTTATGCAAAAGCTTTTATATATATGAAATTGAAATGTTTATGCAGATTAGCTGCAAATTGTTCTCGTTTGATTATGTCTCAATCTTCTCGGACTTTCAATGACTGTGTTGCTCCTCTTGTTGATGCGTTTTTTTCATGGTTACAATGTCATGGTTTTAGCATGTGGCCTTCGTTGACTTTTTTTTTTCTTTCTACAGCACAATTTGATGCGTTATATATTCCAGGACTCTCTTCTACAAATGCTATTGTAAGATTAATTTTTTCATGGAGTTTTATGTAGCTTTCACCTTGTTGATATCATAATCATAGTATTATTCATCATTTAGGTAAATTGTTGATATCATACCTTCTGATATTTTTACTTTCTATTTGCTTATAAATTGCTTGTATATTGTGCTTCATTACTTGTACTATTTACCACCACCACCATACGCCCACCATCACAATCAAAGGACTTGTAACTTTTGCTTCAAGAGCTTGTACCATCTGATGTTGTACAAATAGGTGGAATGAAATGAAAAAAATTGTGCACATAGAGGAATTGATTGCCAGAAAAAAAGGAGCTAGCCGGAAATGACACCGGAGATAGTCGTCAATAATTAGGTCAACCGGTCACCCTTACTACCATATTAGAACCCAACTTTGGCCAATATTGATATTGGAAAAAAAAAAAGACGAGCACGTAAATGTTTTAAATATTTCTTTAGGTATGTTGCCTATTTCAGATCCAATTTAAAATTTTAATTGTCAAATATAACATTTAGCCTTGTTATTCAGTAGAGAAACATTCAAGTAGGTCCATTACTTTTAGGAAGTCCCGAGCAACAAATCTCAATCATTAATCAATAAGATCTAATGGTTAAGATTAATCACATATTTTATACATAAAGGGGTATTTTGGTCATTTGGCACTTCAAATTTTTTAAATTTTTTATTTTTTTATTTTTTTATTTTAAATTTTTTATTTTTTTTATTTTTTTAGTTTTTAATTGAGGGAATGAGGGGTATTTTGGTCATTTTGAAAAAAAAATTATTTTTATTTTTTATTTTTTATTCTTTATTTTAAAATTTTTATTTTTTTAATATTATTTTTTTTATAATTATTATTTTTACAAAAATTGTTATTTTTTCATTAATAATAAATAATGTGATTGCATAGTGAATCACATGTGATTGCATTCTGAATCACATGTGATTACAGTAAAATCACATGTAATTAAGTCATACACGTAATTATCAAATAAATATTATTTTTTAATTAAAAAAATTAATAAAAAATAAAATAAAAATTTAAAGATAAAAATAATAAAAAAATTTAAAAAAAATAAAAAAAAATTGAAATTTTTTTTAAGTGCCAAATGATCAAAATACCCCTTCATAATAAAAAAAATTCTAAAATAAAAAATAAAAAATAAAAAAATATTTTTATTTTTTAAAAAATGACCAAAATACCTCTCTATATATTAAATATGTGATTAATTTTTACCATTAAATCTTATTGATTAATTGTTAAGATTTGTTTCTCGGGACTTACTAAAACTAATGGATCTCTTTGAACGCAACTCTATTAAAGTATAAGAAACATTTTGTTTAATAACTAAAAGTATAGTATTATTGTTCCACACAAATGGAATCATAGTATCATACTTGTTCTCAAGTAGATGACATTTATTTATTTTTATAATGCTACTTAGAAGCAATATTTTTTAATTTAGTGACCCATACTTACTCTGGAGTGTGGTCCAGACCACTTGATGCTCCATTAATTATCATTGACTTAAAAAAAATTTATACTATATATAAATGAATTTTTTCTAATGTATGTTTTCAAAGAATATATTATATATTAATATGCATTTAATAAAGTAATTACTATACTTTAAAGAGAAATATATATTTTAATATAGGTTTCAAAGTTATGAAAATTAGAGTTCATTAATGTTGTTCAATACTATATTTTTAAGAAATAATTAATTCATCAAGTGCATCTTAATCTATGCCTATAAGGTAGAAGTGGGATCCGGTGAGGACTTAAAAAACGGTGAGGATTCGCGAGGACATCTCAAAAAAATTTCAAAAAATTCGGAAAAAAATATATATAACTTTCCATGATTATTATTACATTTGACCAAAAAAAATTGAAAAAAAAAAGTTATGATCCATTTTTTTTGTGGATCATAATAATGATCCATATTTTTTTTGGATCAAAATTATGATCCATATTTTTTTGGATCATTTTTAAAATTTTTTATTTTTATTATTGGATCTTATAGGCTGCGCTTTTTATGTTTAAAAAAACTTAAAAGGTTTGTTTTGGATCATTTTCAGAGTTATTTTTAGAGTCCTCACAGTCCTCACTAATTTTTGAGCCCTCACTGGAACCGGACCGCTATAAGGTATATGTAGGAAAAATCTTATATAAGGTATATGATAAAAAAAGAGTATTTAAATAATCGTTTTGTTATTTATGTAGCTGAACAGATATGTAGGTAGTAGATGTTATTCTCATAATATCAAACCTAACATTTATTTTGAAATCAATATATCAAATGTCATTTTATTCTTTGCATTGTATTTTTTTGATAATGGGGTAGACATTATGGCACTCAGACTGCATTGCTGTTTACTTGCCCCAAAAAAGAACTTCATTTGGAATATGAAATATTTGTCTTATTTGGTTAAAATAAGAGTAAATTATACGGATGATTTTTTAAGTTTATAGTAAATTTCACTAATGGTCATTTTATTTTAAAAATTACATTGATAGACCTTAATTTTAAAAGGTTTTTCACCGATAATCATTTACACTAACTGACGTTAATTTATTATCTTAACTCACCCCATGTGCAATGCACATGAGGGTAAAAAAGTAATTTTTCATTTCTTTTGTTTTTATTTTTAAACTAAAAACTTGCATTTAAGATTTAAAAAATTAATTAAGAATGAAAGAAATTAAAAATGACTTTTTTACCCTCATGTGCATTGCACATGGGGTGAGTTAACAGAATAAATTAACATCGGTTAGTGTAAAGGACCATCGTTGAAAAACCTTTCAGAATTAAGGACCATCAGTGTATTTTTTGAAACTAAAAGATCATTGATGATATTTGCTATAAACTTAAAGGACACCCGTGTAATTTACTCGTTAAAATAATATAAAAGATCTAATTGCCTGATTTGAAATCGTAGTACTTCCTCCGATTCAAAATAAGTGATACACTTTCCTTTTTGGGGTGATTCAAAATAAGTGATACACTTTGAAAAGTTTCCTTATTTGGCAAAAAAAAAAATGGGAGCCACACCCACTAACTAGCTACTTTAATAAAATGAAATGACTCTTTTACCCTTATTTTTTACTTTTAGACATCATTAACCTTACTTTATTCAAAATGTGTGGGACCCATTACCCACTAACCATCCAATTAATCTAATTTAACCATCATTATAATCTTTTGCCTCAAAAAACGTAAAACCCCAAGTATATCACTTATTTTGAATCGGAGGAAGTATTTAATTTAAGAAAATTGATATGATTTTGCAACTTCAATATTTAAAAAAAAAAAAATAAAACTTAATCATTTATTTACAATTTTAATTACTTTCGTCTCAAACAGCTGGTCACCCCTATAATTTTGCAAGGAGGTGCAATCTCCTTTGACCCCGCTTTTTTATCCGTTTGTCTTTTAACTCTTACCGTCATCATTTTAAACTTATATAAGTGTGTACTATGCGTCTCATAACCTGTGGTAGTACTAACATATGAAACTATGACATGTATTATTTCTATTATACTAAAGTTACCAACAAAAATAAATAAAAGAAAGGTTAAATTTAATAGAAAAATGTATATGACCTATTTATATATATATATTTTTGAATTGGGAAAAAAATACAGTTACCTTATGATTGAGTCAAATTGGCCTTTTATAAGAGGGTGTTTGAGAATACTTAATAAAAACATTATATATTTACTTATCAAAACTCAATATATAATGATGCTAACAACAAAAGGTTCTGAAAGCGTTTGGGATTTTTGGAATATTTAAACAATTTTGTATAATAATATTAGAAATTGAATTTTCAACAAGCACTAGCCATTAGAATTAGAGATCACAAAGTGTAAGCAAAAAGGTTTATCTATTTCACATATTTCTTATTGAATCCAATATGCTAAGTTTATCTTTTATTTAATTTTTTTCCCTTTTTAAAAAGGTATTATCGTTGAATGGTGAGCTCGCCCCGAATGATTCGAGATTTTATAGTAATGTATGCGATCTTCCAAACATTCATTTAGTCATCTGGTTTACCTAAAGAATAAATCGAAAATTTAACATCTAACATATCATTTCAGGTGTAGTTGCAGCTCGACTATGACCTGATGGTTCGATATACTAAAGTTATCTAAAGATTATTTTACAAGGAAATGAAATTAATAATTTATTATGTATTAATTGAGCTCTCACTGTCGGGAGGAGTTTTATGATGAGATACATTGAAAAAAGTTCATGTTTATAAAACGTTTTTTCATGTGAATGACGTATTAATATTAATATAATATTTATTTCATTTATCAACCTTTAAAGAGTAATGCACTATGACAATGTGTTCATACAATGAAATGTTTGGTTTGTAACACGACATTTAAAACTTTATAATCTTTAAATGGTTCAAGGAGACACTGCTGAATTCTAAAGTGCTTACATCACGATTTGTAAGGAAAAATGATATTTAATTTATTCATTTGACTGAGTTTTTTTAAAAAACTTTTAAAATTTATCATAATTTTATCGATAGTTTGAACATATGACTAATACATAATATTAATACATAAGAGCATCTCCAATGGTAGCTTTTTTAAAAGCTTTTTACTATTAAAATAAGTCTTTAAAAAACTTATTACCATTGGAATAACTAGCTTTTCCAAAAGCTTATTGCAATGATTTTTTTCCTACTAAGCTTTTAACTTAATTTCAATGTTTGTCTTTTTTAATCATCTATGTTTAATAACTTTTCATTTTAAACCTTAAATATATAATATATAAATTCTTTATCATATTTTTATTAGTTAATAAATAAATTATATAATATCTAATGCTAATTATTATAATATTTTTGTATGAAATATTTTAAAAAATAATATATTTAGTAAAATGTCAAAAAATGGTCAAATTATATATAGATGGTATTTATAAACATTTGAGATAGATAAAGCTAAATTAGAAATTTTGTAAAAGAAAAAGCTTTTTGAAAAGGTTAACCATTGGAGTTGTTAATTATGAAAGGGTTTTTGATTAGTTGAATGTTGATGTGGCAAACTAATAAGCTTTTGAGAGGTTAACCATTGGGGATGCTCTAACAAAATATCAATAATTTTAATATGAAGAGATAAAATAATAGATTGTTGATTTTAGAATAACTCTTCATAAATGTCGATCTTTAGGCTCAAGAATAGTTAGTTCTTGATCTGGAATAAGCATATACAAATCATAATATTGCGGAATTAAACGAACATATTTGTATAGCTAAACAAGGTTTCATCATCATCTTTATATACAATGATTACTAAAAGCCCCAATTCTACATATAAATATGTAGAACGGTTTTGGTTAACAGAATATTTATATACAATAAAAATATAAATATTCTTGATGAAGTTGAATTACAAAACTTGTCAACTCCTAAAAACATTTTTATACTACCTGAGTTGAACAAGAAAGTTTTCTCAAATATGAGAAAACAATTTAAATTTTCGGGCAAGGAAACCCCTCTGTTTCCTAATATGATCAAAGATCAAACAACTATTGGAGAGGGTTCAATCATAAATACAACCCAAATTGAACCTCAACCCACTCCATCACCCCCAAATACAGCCCAAACACCACCCCAAATAGCCACTCAATCACCCACTAACATAGAAGTCCTGAATGTGTCCCAGGAACTTGACATAAATCTGCAGAGTGCTACTCTTCACTCTGTGGAAGACCTACCAGATAAAACCAAAAATATTTCCACAATTTATCAAAGAAAGAAAATTTCTTCAAAGGACACCAGGGGATAAATTGAGTCAAACCCCAGGCTCCAAGAGTTGTCCTCCAAGGAGGAGAGAGGACATGAGGCGAGGGCTTTCACTACTGATGCCCCAAAGGTGGGTGCACAGGACAGTGAAAACATCATTAGGACCCAGACCTCGGCAACTTTGAGTGATGACTCATTTGAGGAGTTACTCAAAGGACCCCGGTGCCAAGAAACCACAAGGGGGGGCATCTCTGCTTCTTCTAGGAAGAAGAGGATGTCTAAAATACCCAATGAATCACCAAGAAGTGATGAGGGCAGATCTGTTGAATTGATGGATATGATGGAAAACCTCAAAGCCAATGTACCTGTTAGTGAGCCCGATGATCTTGCTAGATGGAGTGAGGGCAGTATTAAAACAAAACAATTGACGGATAAAGTGGATTCTCTTGAATCCACTGTACAAGATTGTCTCAATTATCTTACAAACCAAGGGAAAACTATGGCTGCAATGAAAAGGCATATGAACACCATCAACAAACGAATGAGATTCTATGAGCACAGGCTTCATCAACAAACTAAAATCATCAGAAAATTGAAAAGGAAGATTGATGATAGTGAGGCTCCACCAGTTGAGCTCACTAAGGGGGAGAAGGACAACATACAAACCATGATTGATGAATCAATTGCAGCAGCAGCGTCCTCTCTCCTAAATTTAAAAGAAACAAAAGTTGATGAAGGCCCAGAAATGATGGTTACTGAAGATAAGCCTATTACTACTGCTCACATGGAAGAACAAGCTGAAAAAGAAATACCAGTAGTAACTCCTACTACTGATATCATAGCAGTAGTAAATGAAGAAAAGGCAGCAAACACTACTGATGCCCTATCAGTAGTAATCTCTGAAGACATACCAGTAGTAACTACCTTGGTTACTACTGATGACATTATTGAGCTGCCACCACTACTAGAGCCTACAGTGATACTTCCACCATCTCCAAAAAGAAAAACAACAACAACACAAATGGTGGTAAAAGATATTGATGATGATATCAACTGGTTAGAAGTTGATGAATGCTCCCTGCCTCCACATCCTAAAATACTTCCTATGTCACAAATACAATACTATGGTCCCAAATTTGTTATTGAATCTGAACCAAATATGAAGAAAGATAACTACATAGGAAAGGGAAAGGAAGTTGCTGATGAAGACCAACCTAATAGAGCACAAGGTCATGAAATGGTCAATAAAATCAACTATGCCAAATCAGCCAAACAGGATAGGTGGAAAGTTAAAAGAGCAAAATATTTAAAGAATGTTGAAGTCTCTCTAGCAAATGAAAACAAAAGATTAGCAGAAAGGGCTAGAATATTGAGACAACCATTCACAGAAATTAAATTGGCAGATATAGCAGATATATCAAAACTGCCACAATTTCAACAGAAGGTCAAAACCAAACAAGTTGCTGAAACAAGAAAAGAACTACAAAGAAGAGAACTAGAAAAAATAAGGCAACTTGAATATGAAACACTAGAACTTCTTGAAGCACAAGTACAGGAATGCAAAGAGCAGAAGGCTGATATGCCAGAACAATTTGCAGAGAAAAAGAAAGAAATGATCACATTCTTGAAATCAAGAGGTCATAACACAAAGGCATTTGGAAGAATGAAGCTGATCAATTTAATTGAAAAGTACTGTGTGGAGAAGAAGAAGGACCTTACTGAACAAGACAGTATTGAGAAATACACCACAAAACTTGAACAGATAAACTTCAAAGAAATGAAAGAAAGAAAGACAATAACTGGAGAATCATCTGGTGTATCATCTCAAACTTCAAAGAAAAGGAAGACAGTTACTTCTGAACTTGAACAACCAAATAAGAGATTACAAATGGTTCAAGTTCATGATCTTCCAATTGCTCCCCTACAAAATAATCCAATCATCAACTGGAGATATATAGATAATATGATTGAGATTGTCAGAGAAGATAAGATCACTCAAAGATTCAGAGCTTGGAAACCTTTGTTCATGTCCCTAACCAGAAGTGACATTATCAAGATGTTGATCATTGGTAAACCAAGAATGACTAAGAAGATCTTGAAAAATTCAGCTGCAGGTTATCTTACTGAAATGATTGATGCTGCTTTCTATCCAGAAAATTATTCAGAGAAGTTTACAAATCCAGAAAATGTTCAAGCCTGGAATGTGCTACCATCTGTCAACATGTACTTCTTTGAATATACAAGTAAGAAATGTGACTTATTCCTTTATGAGAAAGAGTATCCTCATTCTGAGAAAACTCTTTATCAACTATGGTGCATGAACTTCATTAAACCTCATGATGCTGTGATGCTGCAAAATAAGATGAATGAATTTGTGAAAAAGATCAGCAAATATATTATTGCACAAAGGAATAAATAAAACCAACAGACATTAGAAGGTGATAAAAGAAGAAAGAAACTGTTGGAAGAAAAGGAAAAAGAAAAGAAGAAGTAAATAGAAACTTGATTGATTAAAGGAGAATCAATAAGTTTAGGGGGAGATTGTTGGAACAAAACACAGATCAACTTATTACTGATGCTGCAGTTAGTAATAATTATGTTTATTACTGATGGGGCAGAAAACATTTACTACTGATGAAGTTGATACTGGTGAATACTATAACTTAGATACTACTGATCAATAGTAGTTACTACTGACGATGGATCTGGACTTACTACTGATCACCAAACTTACTACTGATGTTATGAATTTACTACTGGTGATTGCAGTTTACTACTGATACGCATTTTGGAAGCATATCAAGTCCGAGATCTTCGTAGAGATAGTTATAGAATGTAAACCAATGTATATCTATAGAATTCGAATGTAAATCAAGTCCTAGAATAACTAGGGTAAATAGTTTAGCTTCAAGGACTATTATAAATAGTTCCTTACGAATTGTAAACGTACGTGTGTATTGTTAAACTCAATAATATACATTGAAGCTTTTTGTGAAACTGTGTTCTTAATATTTTTGCATATTATTTACAGTTCATTGTTCTTAATTACATTGATATAGTGTTGATCCGCTGCAACTTCTATAGTCAATTAGATATAAGGTGTTTATTAACTTCTCTATAGTTAATCGATCCTGACATAGATGGTGATTAACATATTTTATTTATCTTTTAATTATACATATTCACATATTTCACCTGTTTTTTATGTCATATATACTTTTTATGTCCTTTTTTTACTCATTCATATATTTTTGTTGGAGGTTTTTTAAAAACTAATTCTATCTACTTTTAGGTAAGTGTATGATTGTGTACATCTCATATTTTATCTTTACATGATTATATATTTTAGATGTAATTATGTCCTTAAAAGTAATATTTTGAAAAATAAAAGTAGTAGTAAGATCTTTGAACAATCTAATTAAAATGAACTTGAAATAATAAAATATAAATAAATGATAATTGTTTTTGTCTTTATACGTAGTGGAATTGAAACACTTTTATCTAATTTGCCTTCATACATAACGCCAAAATCGAATACGACAAACATCCCTCCCCCACCTTTTTCTCTTTTTCACACTTGTCTTCATTTCTCCCACAACAAGACAACCCCGAAATCCCGCCGGAGAAACCGTCGGGGACCTAACAAACATTCATCGCCACCGTAAGCACCACCATAAACACCGTCATTATCAGATCTACTATTTCATACTAATAAATATTAAAACAACAACAAAACGAAATTGAAATCACAAAATGACGTTTAACAATTATGTTTTCATCACTACAGTCAGATTTCGGACTTCCGACGAATTTGAAACCTCATTTGTTTCTATTATTGAAATTTAATTTTTCAAAGTAACGAATCGAGAGAAGAGATAACGACAACTGGATCTCATCTTTTCCCCAACGAGTGCTCGTTTTCACTAAATTAGGTTTCGCCGGCACAACCGTACGCGGCGGTTGCGGTAAACACGGCCACACCGACGATGACGTCGCGGCGGCGACAGTTGAAGAAGATGATGACGTCGCGATTGAAATCGGCGGTTTAGATAACGGAAATAAGTATTGAGAATGAAGACATCGGAAACCACCGAGCGCAAGGACCACCAATCGGAGCTGGTTTCTACCGATTCCGATATTCGTTGAATGTTTGGTGCAGATCAGTTCCCATAACCGCTCATCCTGAGCCGTTCGATTCCATTTCCGGCTGACGCACGCCGCCGCACCTAACGTCTTTGCATCCACGTGCTTCAACACTTCATACAGCAGGTTTTCATCCATCAGAACTGAAGCCACCGACGACGGAGGATCATTTTCCGGCGACTTGATCTTTTTGATCAGAATCTTCTTATCGTGAAACTCAACAGGTAATGATCTCTTCATTATGTTGTTTTTGTGAGTTGTGATTAAAATGTGGATTTTTTTAGAGGAAAAAACAGGGTTTAAAAAGATCAACAAGGCTATGTTGGTTAACGAAGAGGACAATAAAGAGAAATAAACGCAGTTTGGGTGTTTCGAGAAACTTACTATTATGTCCTTTCTATCATTTCTTTGTTGTTTTCTACATATTTGTGTTGTTTTCGCCAAATGTCAAATAAAAAAACTGTGGATAAACAAATACGTAGTATCTTCATGAGAAATGATATTTAGTCCTACCATTTAGATCTATTTATCGGCATACTCACTTGATAGGATGATATGTGTATTCTACTAATTCTCTCTCCTAATATTATCCCTTAATTTTGACACATGTCTTCATCTAATGAGTAGACCTATAAGTAGGTCTAAATGGTAGGCCTAAATACCATTACTCATACTTCATTACTTTTTTAAAGCTAAAAATATTTTTGGTACCTTATCAGATCTTTTACTACTCTAACTTATTAAAAATGAAATATAGTAAGTTGAATTTGTAAAAATTGTCAATTGAGTACTAAACTCATTAGTTTGATTGTATTTTTTATTATTTACTTTCTTTATAATTTTGATGAATTAAAAAATATATGTTCATTTTACGGGTTGATAACACTGAAAATTAAATCTGGTTAAATAATTTTAGGGAACACAAAAAGATTATATTATTTGTTTATAATTTTTTCATTTTTTAAATATTGAATAGTAAAATTAAATTAATTAAAACAAAAGAAACTGAAAAAATAAAAAGTAAATGGTAATTAAGTCATTTAAAAATTTTAACAATCATTTTTATCGTCTATTAGAATTATGTGCCAAAAGCGTGAATTTTTTTACGTATTAAGGTCTCTCTCAACAGTAACGCGTCACTAAACACATTAGTAGCGCCACACCATTCGCATCCTTACTGACGCATTACTGACACGGTCGTGCCAACAGCAACCTATTACTAACCCATCATTTTCACATCATCATTTCTAATTAAGTTAAATAATTATAAAATAAATACATTACAATAATTTAAATATACATTGTTTAAATTTTTAGAAAAATGATATTAAATTAAAAAAATTACATTTATCAAAATTTAAAAAACAAAAGAAAACCTAATTTTTTTGAAAAAAAATTAATATATTTTTGTTATTAAAACAAACGTATATAAAAATTTAAAAATAAAACTAAAAAAAATAAATAAAAAACAGAGATTTCTTTATGCTACAAATTTAAATATAAAACAATACAAATGATACAAATTTTTAGGCTCAAGCTGCAACTCCCAAACCTCACCCTTGCTCTTACCACTTTTCTCTTCCCCCTTGCTGGCGCCTCCCTCTTCTCGTCCTCCCCACCACGTGCTCGCACGACGCCAGCTACCGACGTTGTCGTGCCAATGGCCCGACACCCCCGACGTGCCCGTTGGCACTGGTCTAAGTACCATTCATGTACTTTTTAAGATACAAGGATCAAACCAAAGATATCCGACAAACCATGTAAATTATTTATTTAAATGATTATTTAATATGTGTTCCAGAAGCAAATCATAATATTGTTAAATATCTTTTATGTTCTTGAACTTAATTAATCACAAACTTTCATTTTTAGTTATGGTAAAGGTAAAAAGTACAAAAGTATTAATAACTCATAAATATCATTTTACTTTAATTAAATAAATTTTAGTGCATTAGCAAAACCCTTTACTATCTCTGTTTCAAAAGAAGTGATACAAATTAGATTTCACGTTTTTTGAGGCAAAAAATTGTAATGAATGTTAAGTTAAATTAAATTGGATAGTTAGTGAGTGATGTGTCCCACATATTATGATTAAAGTAAGTTTAATGATGTTTAAAAGTAAAAATAAGGGTATATGAGTCATTCCACTTTATTAAAGGTAAAATAATTAGTGGGTATGAGTCTCACCATATTTTACCAGATAAGGAAAGTTTTAAAGTATATCACTTATTTTGAATCATCTCAAAACAGAAAGTGTATCACTTATTTTGAAACGGATGAAGTATATAATTTACTCTAATTAAAAGTATATTGAATAACACACGTCCTAAGACACCGTTATCTGTGGCATGGCATTATGCCACATCACCATTGCTACAAAGAGTTGCATACAACAATAAATTTGTCTAGGCCCGTTACCTTTTTAAAGAGCAATAAAACGTAAGAGCAATCGGTGTGGTTATCTCAAAGCCACGCCATAGCTTTGTTAGAGCCAAAGTTGCATGTTAAACGATCTATTTTTTAAATTATGATTGATTCAATTTTTATTTTTATTATTATTTTTTTTTACATCTCAAATGGATGTCAAAATAAATGTTTAACGATGGAAGACAATTTTGAGGTGCGTATTAACATCGTGTTAAAAAGAAAAAAAATATTTTTAACACGAACTCAACACCCGTTAGACATTTTCTACACTAAAACAAGTTGAATGCCCACTGAAAAGTACAAAAATCCGGGCAAAACAAAAACAAGCCAGTAGTCCTGCAGAACCAATGCAGCACGTAGAATGGATACATGAAGTTCGTTACATTTTATACAATAAACTCTTTTCTTTTATCTTTAGCTCATCATTTAATCAAATTTGATAGTAACTTCTAATCCTTAAAAGAAATTATTCACACAATTAAGGTTATGTTCCGAGTTTAAAATATAATACCAACACATCAACAATATAAGACTTTATAATATATGCTTTATATCTACAAAGTAATTTTTCTATATAAATCAGCTCCATGAAAATAAACCCTACAACCCACTTTAAAGACAATAGTACAAATTCTGTAAAAAGCTTTGAAGACACACTCTAAAGGAAAGATTCAGGTTCGAACACGTAATACACAATTTGTACTAATTTTGTTGGTATTTAATGATAACGATATATAATTTCACTTAAAAAAATGATGTTTACTCCATTGAATTAAAATGAAATTAGTCGAAGAAAAAAGGTTACTTTATTTAGGATATTTACTTTTTACTTTTTAATCGACCCGACTGATATAACTGACCCTTCATACCATTATTTTCTTTCACCTAAATATTTTAAAATACAACTAATCCTGACTCTTTTTTTTTTGAACGACTAATACACCCCCTTTAATTCTACATCTTTTTATTCATGCCGAGACTTAAACTTACAACCATTTGAAACATTATAAACACCAGCTAGGTTATAGATACCTAATCCTGCCTTAACAATTGCTGATAAAACCCTTTACCGACCCAATAAGGCAATAACCAAATGAAATCCATTTACACCAAACCCTCCTACATTCTTAATATGCTCCTCATCTATTTTGTCCTTTTCTACACGTACTTTGTCATCTTTTGACTTGGCATTATTTCTCGTATTGAGATTTGACTATGGACCGAGCATGGAGATAAGATGGCATCCCAGACTTTTGAATTATTATTATTTTATTTTTTTTAGTAGAACATAATTTCATACGATATTAAGGTGGTGTTTGTTTACAGTTTAATGGAACCATTTAGCGCTGAATGCTTAATAATTCAGCATTCAGTGCGTTTGTTTAGCGCCTCTAAATGAAGTATATGTTGAATGGGTTAGCAAAAAGCTGCTGAATCATTCTTCCTTAAAACACATGCTGAATCATTAACCAATCAGAATTCTTATATAAAAATTTCTCACATTCAAAACAAGTTTTATATAAAACCTCTTAATCATTCAGACCGTTGAATCATTCAGCACTTAATCATTTTATCCTATCAAACAACACCTAAATATCAATTTTTACATAGAGAAAGAAGACAAACGGCAACAAGCTGCGCCACTATTCTTTTTGAATTGCAAAACTAATTCTTTTAAAGCAATTTCAATTATTGCTTATATTCTTTTTCAATAAAGACTGGGCAAACGGATATATTAACAATTTAACCTAATTTAAGAACATAAAAAAAGCATTCTCTTTTGGACTATGTACCCAACAAGCCCAAATAAGTGAATAACACCATTTAAGACCACTTGGTACGGGCTGGTTAAAGCCTTGCCAAAAGGCCTTTAGTGCCACCAAAAAATACCATTGGGCTCGCCAACAGTCGGATGCCATTACAATGGTGGAACGTTAATACTAGCAAGACGCATTAACACGAAAATTTGATGATTTGTAGGACCTATTTTGGGTTTTAATTCGGATTTAATATGAGGGAGAATGAATTTAACATGTTTGTTAAAATCATGTTAAATAAATAAAATAACTTTAATATGATTTTAACATGTGTACGTACCATCCCCATTACTCTAAGCTCTTCTAAATACACAAGGAAAATGTACAATTTCAAATGTTGTAACATGTATACTAATTCTTTACAAAATTCTTGATTTGATATTTGAGAAAGATTTTTACTTTTACCTGAACAAGCCGACACCAGTGAAACCCGGTACACTCATCAATTTCGGAGTTGATGGTGAGCTGTAAAATCCGAGAAAGATTTTTAAACATTTTATCCATTTTCACCTTGCTTCATCAGGTAAACGTAAACAAAAAAGGATCCATTTTCAGGTTATCCAAAAAAAGTCGAGTATCGGACTTGAACACGATCCGTCCATGTATAACATTCACAATATGCATGGCTAAAAAAGGTTCGGAAATAGTCACGACAATAGTTAAGTCGCGTACATTACGAGTAAAACCCGACCAACATGAGAGAGCTCATTATAACGGGAATACCCTTAAAAAGTTAGAAAAATATGAGTAATAAAGAAATAAGTGATAAAGTCATTTTCATTTCCAACTTTGACGAGATAAACCTTTTCTTGACATATGGATGTGAATGATGTCGTTTATCAGTTAATATAAAGATTTTTTTAACAGCAAATTTTAATATACTCCTAATTATCACATATGTTTATTGCGAGACTTGAACACCCAATCTTAAATATGAGGGCTAATACCATACCGCTAGGCTAAACGGCTTTTGGTATCCGTTAATATAAAGATAATAATACCATGCAAATTATAAGCATGTGATTCAAACTCTAAATTAATAAATAATCGTGATTATACTTTTCTTATTATAAACTCGAACGTGTGTTATAAATTGGCTACTAATAGCTTCATAATATGCTTAAATCACATTCCTTTGTATTAAACAAACCAATATAAAAATATAGCGCTAAATTATTCAAAAGCTAGCTTGAATAATTAATCTAAATATAATACTGTTTAATAAGTGTTCCAAATAAACGACTTAAATAACATAAACTCGTAATTTTGACGTTCTAAATGAAATATTTATTGGGCTCACAAAATTTTATCGTATAAAAAGTATTATATTTATCACAATAATATAAATTAATCATCATGCATTTAACCTTACGAACCGGGTATTTTCATACTCGAGCTTCACTTGGAAGTATGCTTGAGTAGCTCAACTCGACTTAAATCGAGTCGATTCAAGTATTTTTCTGAGTAGATCTCGGGTAGTTTACGTATTAAATTCGACTCGTTTACACATCTATGTGCCGACCTTATTGTAAAGAACCATTCTAACACCTTTTGGAACAGTTTAAAGGTAAATAGTATCAATCAACGATATGTATCACCTTAATCATGCATGGGTATTGAAATGTTAGTCTTCAAAGGTTATCCCGGCATTCATTTAATTAAAAAATGATAGTATTTATTGCTTTGGTTTTTATGGTTCTTAATTTCGTTCATTTGGTTTAGTTTGATTTTTTCTTAACCCGAATTGAAAACTGAACCAGGTTCACATTAAAATTCATAAAACCTTATGAATCCATTTTGATTTTTGATTGGTATGAGATTTTCAACACATAAGACTTGGTTTGTTTTTGAATTGAATTGTCTTTCATACAAAGTATGCTATTATTTTCGTAGATAAGATATATAATACACATAATTTGATTTCCTTTAAGTTTGAATAGACCTACAATTTGGAAAATGAAGCAAAAGTTAAACAGAGTTTGGCTTCTTTGTTTTTGAAAAAACATGAAATCCAGACAAAAATTGCATTACATTTATGTTTTTTCTTAAATTAGCATAGTACACGCAAAGCAACGGATATGTTATCATCCTTTATTTCTATCATAGATCTTAGTTGTATATATTTTAGTTTTTAGATCATATCATATACTCATATATAGTTATACAATATTTAAACTTATCAAATTCATTATATGAATATAATAACAATTTTTTTGTTGTTTTATTATATAATTTATTTTGATTTGCTTGTGGATTTTTATTTAATATTTGATTGGTAAAAAATTATAATGTATCGACTTGTCATATGAAAAAGCCACGTAATTTCAATTATGAAAACAAGACAAAAATAAGACAAATCTGAAGTAAATATATTGCCTGAATTTTAAAAAAAAATTATTTAAACTAAAATTTTCAAATACATTATAATCTTACATACTTCCTCTGTATCAAAATAAGTGACACACTTTCCATTTTGGGGTGTATCAAAATAAGTGACACACTTTGAAAACTTTCCTTATTTGGTAAAAATAGTGGGACCCATACCCACTAACTATCCACTTTAATAAAGTGAAATTACCCTTATACTCTTACTTTTACTTTTAAAACTCATTAATATCACTTTATTCAAGAAAAGTGGGATTCATTCTCCACTAACTATGTACTTTAATCTATTTTAACCTCTACTTTAATCTTTTAACTCAAAAAACGTGTAAGCCAATTTGTGTCACTTATTTTGATACGAGGAAGTATTAATGATGCATTAGTATATAAAATTACAATGAGTCAAATAAAGGGTAGAGTCATAGTGATGCAAGCAACTTTACAAATTCATGTGTGGCGTTACAAGCATGGGGGATAAAAGTCAAAACTAAACCACAGACCAACTATTCTCCTTATTCTCACACATTGATTTGGTCAACACAACTAAATTTTCTTATTTGAGTGAGCGGTCAACATACCATGGTTTGACCAAATCAACTTACAACTAACCACCTCATACTATACTAGTTCTTGCAAATGTAACCCCCACTTCTATATTTGTTCCTAATGGTCAATATGAACTTCATACTTAATACACTTTCTCCACTAATTATTTAGGTGATCAAAATAAGTGATATACTCCTAAAATTATCTTATTTGGTAAAATTTGAGAATTTTTATCCACTAACTATCTACTTTAATAAGTGAAATCACATTTATACACTCACTTTTATTTTTAAACATCATTAGTATCACTTTATTAAAAAAGTGAGACACATTCTCCACTAACTATAGATTTTAATCTATATTAACCCACATATTAATCTTTTGCCTAAAAAACCGTAAAACCTCAAATGTATCACTTATTTTAATACGGATGTAGTAAATTATATTTCTTCATTTCCAAACAAACCAATCGGAGGATATTGACAATGACCGAATAATTAAAGTGCTACGAGTACGACATTACCATTTACTCATACACGACTACAACAATTCTTATATTAATGTATATATACTAATAAACTTAGATCACACATTGTCACGGTGCGTTTTCTTCGTGCTTTTACAAGAACGAGTAATGTACTTTATCTTCACATGAATTCTAGACTTGGTGAAATTCCATTTTTACAACACATAAGTATAAACAATCTTGTTAAAAAAGGACTTAAGCTCAATAAGTAAAAATTAATGGTAGACCTGTATTTTACTTCTATATATTAAGTAAAAGTCAAATGTTCATATTTCAAATGAAAATAGTTAGAGGTAGTAAAATGTAATTAATTCCTTTCAAGACAAAGACATATATACGTACGTGTAAACAAACCAAAGTCAAATTCCTTGATAGTTACATTACCAAATTTCAAAAGGCCTTCACCGTCCTTACACTCTCTTTGCCTCCTATATATAGACACTTGTATGTACCTATACATCTTCACTAACAACCACCACCACTACACCACCAACTGCCGCCTTCGCCGCCACAAACTCAATCAATCAATTAAAGATGGCAATGAGATTCTCTTTTGTTTTCTGTATAATTGTCTTGTTAATGACAACAAACTTTAGTGAAGTTCAAAGTCGACATCTTCAATCGACAACCACCACCACCATTTCCGCCACCAAATGCAACCAAACTGGTGGAGAGATGGCGGAATCCGGTGTATCGTCAACCAAGAACACAAGTAATGGTAATATCAGAAGTGGTATATTTTTGAACATGAGATCATTGGAATTAAGATTAGCTTCTGGCCCAAGCAAAAGAGGACCAGGCCATTAACATATCCATGAAAAGCCACATTTTTTTTCTTTCCTTTTGTAATTTTTTTGGGTTTTAGAAAATATAATTATATTTTTGAACTCGTGCATGTATACATGTAAATGTAGCCAAAGTGCAGATTATTTATTTAATTCCATTATACAAATCAATTTCTTGTTTTTTTTCTGATTGTTTGTGTTATAATTTAATTAAAAGTTTGAAAGGACTTGTGTCAATTTTCAAAGAATGCGGATTTGCATTAAAATAATATTTGCATGTATAACATGGTTAGATTGGTATTATAATCCTCGAGAAGCATATACTTCATTGATGTAAGGTGTTAGGTGTATTAAGTTATTGTTGGATTGTAAAAATTCTAGTTAGCGTTTGTATTTCATTAGCTCAACATATATAGATTTACACGTTATTCAAACATAGATAAATGATAATCTGACATAGATAAACTACGTAATATCATTATTTAACACACCCGATGCTCATAACCTTAGTCCGGATCTAAAATAAAAACAACTACATAGCAATCCTTTTGTGAAGATATCCTCAAACTGATGAGTTGACAACATGTAACACATGAACCTGATCAATAGCAACATGTTCGCTAATAAAATGTAAGTCAATAAGGTTCATGTGTCCGTGCTACGCGACGAGTTTGCAAAGATACTCTAGACCACATTTAAAGAAAATAGAAAAAAAGTTTAGAAAAATAAAAATCTATTTATGTACTACACAACCTTACAATAAATCTTATTTAAAAAAATTGAATAAAATTAGAATAAAAAAATAGATAACTACTCATCTATCGTATAACTTCCTGTCAGATGTTATTTATATAGCAATTCCACAAGTTTTGGTATGTTGTTAGAGGCTAGGTAATTGGCACTGACATTGTTAAAAAAAACGACTATAGATCGAGAAAACAGACAGTGAAGCTCGGGGAGTAAGTTGTGTGGTCAGGTTGCCTGATCAGCAACCACATTTGCGACATCGCGATACTCCGCTTCAACATTGGAGTGGGTTGTTAAAACAATAAACTAAGCAAAACAGGAACACAATCCCTACAAATCTGCATCACCTTGTTGTCCTCCTCGTTGACAGCCTTGACTCCAGCCAAGCACATCAATACTTTCCCTTTTTTAATTTAATATTCTTGTGTATAAATACCAGACTTTGCCTACAATGTAAAATGCACAATTCGATTAATATATTCAGCCTTTTATCATGGTATCAGAGCCCGGCAGCTCATCATATACCAGCTTTCTCTAGCCTTTTTTTCGATCAAAAATTCCATCATGTCGACAGACAACAATTCTGATGCAAGTTTGTCATTACAACTAGCAAACTTGCTTAGAAACAGCATCAATTCTCAGCCACAAACCCCCAAACTTTCTGATAACCTACAAATCAATCTCAAACTCAACAATCAAAATTATCCCTTATGGACCCGTATGATTCGGGTCGCCATAGGCGGAAAATCAAAAAACTTGTTATCTCATCTCACCTCGAACCCTCCGGATCAAAGCCACGAATCCTTTGATCAATGGGAACAAGAAGACTTGATTGTTTTTTCATGGCTCATCCAAAACATCGAGCCAACAATTGCTGGTAATCTAACCGAATATCCCACAGCAATAACTTTGTGGGATGCTTTGGTGGTTACATATAGTAGTGGAAAGGACAAGCTACAAACGTTCAATCTTCATGTCAAAGCTAATGACATCAAACAAAACGAAAGCTCTCTTGAAGAACTATGGATGACATTACAGGGGATTTGGGGGGAGATTGACAGGATTGATCCAAACCCAATGAAATGCCCAGATGACATCAAAATATATGCAAAAATCAGGTCAGAACAGAAACTTTTTCAATTTCTAAATGCTCTTGACAGGAAATATGATTCCATCAAACGGGAAATTCTTCGATTGGAACATCTCCCCTCTACGGAGTCGGCGTATGCTACTGTTCGTAAGGAAGCTGCTCACCAATCTATTCTGGGAGCAACCAATCCTGATACGGGCATCGCAACTGGACTCTCCGCTGCAGCCACCGCTGCAGCCACTGAAATCGAAGGGTCGGGTCTAGCAACTAGAGGCTATCGCCGGCCACCGGAAGGGAGAAGATACACAAAAACCAAAGAAGATAAGTCCCACCTTAAGTGTGATAATTGTGGCATGGAAAAGCATACCAAAGAGCAGTGTTTTGAGCTTGTCGGGTACCCTGAGTGGTGGACCGATGGCCACAAAAAGGGCAAATCGAACCTTGGCCAGGGGAAAGGAAGAACATCCGGTGAAGGCAAGAGCACTGATCGACAATCAAGCAGCGGATTTGGGGGAGTTGCGACTTCTGCAGAACCGACGATCGATCTAGGGCACGAAGTCTTCAATGTGGATGCAGGTAACGGGGGTGAGAGTGGAAACTCTAAAAAACGGGAACAATTATGGATATTTGATTGTGGGGCCACCGACACAATGACCCATGACTTATCGGATTTTACAACTACAAATCCACCAACGAAATCATATATAAAAACCGCAAATGGGGAAAAACTTCATGTAAAAACAGGAGGGAGTATTGAGATATCTCCAACCCTCAAGCTCTCTAAATGTCTTTATATCCCCAACCTATCACATAAACTTTTATCCGTTAGTCATGTCACAAAAGAATTAAATTGCTCAGTACTCATGCAACCAACGTTTTGTATCTTACAGGATATCAGGACGGGAACGATAATTGGGCGTGGCACTGAAAGAGACGGGTTATACTATGTGGATGAAGTTACTCAAACTGGGAGTGCTATGCTATCTCATGGTACGACAGAAAGGGAAGCTTGGTTGTGGCACAGGAGGCTAGGTCACCCATCCACAAGTTATTTACATACTTTATTTCCTAAACTTTTTCCTTTAAATTGTAAGTCACATTGTGAAACATGTGTTTTTGCCAAAAGTCATCGAAAAACATTTAAACCAAATTATACGAGAGTTGACCTTCCTTTTTCGTTAATTCATTCGGATGTGTGGGGCCCAGCTCCAATCACCGGAGGACAAAACTATCGTTTTTTTGTCATGTTCGTAGATGATTGCACACGTATGACCTGGATATACTTATTAAAAGATAAAAACGAGGTTTTTGATAAATTTACAATTTTTTATAACATGGTCCAAACCCAATTCAACAAAACTATCCAAATTCTTAGGTCTGATAATGGTGGGGAATTTATTAATGATAATATGAAACTTTTTTTGCCAAAACAAAGGTATAATCCATCAAACCTCCTGTCCACATACCCCTGAACAAAATGGTGTCGCCGAAAGAAAAAATCGTATTCTTCTTGAGATTACTCGAGCACTCCTAATAGAATCACAAGTTCCAAAAACTTTTTGGCCGGAAGCCCTCGTCACAGCCGCCTATCTCATCAATCGTTTACCAACCCAAATTTTGAAATCCAAAACCCCACTACAAATGCTCACTGAATACACTGAACCACCTCCTATCCTAACCCTTGAACCTCGTATTTTTGGTTGCACCGTCTTCGTCCATATACCAAAGTCCACTAGATCTAAGCTTGACCCCTGTGCTGAAAAATGTGTCTTTGTTGGGTATGGGCCAACCCAGAAAGGATACCGGTGCTACAATCCGAAGACTCGACGCATGTTCACTACCATGAACTGTGACTTCCTAGAAACAGAATACTACTACACCTCCAACCTCAGCGGTCAGGGGGAGAATATGAATTCTAATACAATCGACACCCTGAGTTGGCTTGACACAACAAACATACAAGCTCAACCTACCGAAGACAGTGCTCCTGAAGACAGTGCCCCCCAAGAATCGCCTCCCTTCCTGATACCCGAGGTAAGTACTCTATCTCCTGAAACTACTGGAACTAATAATATCTCTTCTGTACAAGAGAATGAAAACATACAGGGATTAGATAATGAAGATGGAGAAGAGTTCAATACTATTCAAGAAGATGAACCCGAACAATATAGTCTACCTCCAAGATCAAATCGAGGTGTTCCTCCTAACAGATACTCTCCTGAAAGGATAAACAAGAAGGAGAGTAGGTATCCAATGGCCAACATAGCCAAAGGAAACCTATCCAAAGAAGCAAAAGCCTTTTCAGTTGCACTATGTTCAGACGAAATACCTACAAATATCGAGCAAGCCCTAAATTCAAGACAATGGAAAAATGCCATGGAAGAAGAGATGAAAGCTCTAGAAAAGAACAAAACTTGGACGAAATGTATCTTACCACCAGGAAAAAAACCCGTCGGGTGTCGATGGGTGTTCACAATCAAACACAAACCTGACGGCACAATTGAAAGGTACAAAGCAAGACTAGTGGCGAAAGGTTATACACAAACATATGGGATTGACTACTCAGAAACCTTCTCTCCCGTAGCAAAAATCAACACCATCAGAGTTCTTTGCTCCATAGCTGCAAATCAAGGATGGCCTCTACACCAGTTTGATGTAAAGAATGCGTTCCTACACGGAGAACTAAAGGAAGAGGTCTACATGGAAGCTCCACATGGATTCACAAAGCATTTCAAAGAAAGAGAAGTGTGTCGCCTTAAAAAATCTCTTTACGGTTTAAAACAATCACCTAGAGCTTGGTTTGGAAGGTTCACCATAGCTATGAAAAGCTATGGGTTCAAACAAAGCAACTCTGATCACACTCTATTCCTCAAGAAAAGAGGAAAATTAATAACTTGTCTAATAATCTATGTTGATGATATGATTATTACAGGTGATGATAAAGAAGAAATTACAAAATTAAAGGGGAACTTGTTTTCAGAATTTGAAATGAAGGATCTAGGAAATCTCAAATATTTCCTAGGAATTGAAGTTCTAAGATCGAAACAAGGGATCTTCATGCATCAGAAGAAATACATTCTTGACCTATTGACGGAAACCGGTATGCTCGATTGCAAGCCAGCTGAAACACCAATGATCATGAACCTAAAGCTCTTCAACGAAGAAAAGAAAGATTTAGTCGACAAATTGAGGTACCAACGAATGGTTGGGAAACTTATATACCTCGCACACACTCGTCCAGATATAGCATATGCCGTCGGGGTTGTAAGCCAGTACATGCTCAGACCTCAAAAACCTCATATGGAAGCAGTCCTAAGAATCTTAAGGTATCTCAAAGGAACAGTTGGGCATGGAATCATATTTAAACCAAATGGTCATCTCGAGACTCAATTATACACAGATGCAGATTGGGCAGGAGATAAAAATGACAGGAGATCAACCGCAGGGTACTTCACCCTCGTTAGTGGAAATCTTGTAACATGGCGTAGCAAGAAACAAAAGGTAGTTGCTCTATCCAGCGCTGAGGCGGAATTTCGAGGAATCGCTAGGGGAATTACCGAAGTACTATGGGTAAGACAACTTCTGACCGAGATAGGATACCCTCCACAAAAGTCCAGTGAAGTGTTCAGTGACAATGAAGCTGCAATCCAAATATCTGAGAACCCGGTTCAACATGATTGAACAAAACACGTAGAGGTAGATCGACATTTCATTAAAGAGAAGTTAGAAGCCAAGATCATCACACTTCCTTTTGTATGGTCCGAAGACCAACTCGCCGATGTCCTAACTAAAGCTGTTAGCGGAAAGTCCCTATATGAAGTCCTGAGCAAGTTGAATTTTGGTGATCCCACCATTCAACTTGAGGGGGAGTGTTAAAACAATATACTAAGCAAAACAGGAACACAATCCCTACAAATCTGCATCACCTTGTCCTCCTCGTTGACAGCCTTGACTCCAGCCAAGCACATCAATACTTTCCCTTTTTTAATTTAATATTCTTGTGTATAAATACCAGACTTTGCCTACAATGTAAAATGCACAATTCGATTAATATATTCAGCCTTTTATCATGGGTGACATCATGTTGTCGCTTGGAAGACCAAGTGACAAGATTATCGATGAGAAAGACGCATAACTCGGATGTGGACATGTGGGTAGTGGGTCACCCAACCTAGTTAGCATCCTACGAGACCAAACAAGTAATATAGGATGGATAAATCTGGAGTCCATGAGACCGAATGACCTGAGGATATCAGAAAATGCATGGTATGTTAGTAGACGTTGCACTAATAATTTGGCAAAAAGTCAAGATGTGAGTTTATGTCACGATTGATAAAACTGGATCCAAATCGCAACTAAATATGATAAGAAATGAATGTTATTTCATCAAATTCCTAGGAATTTTGTAAACCAGTTAAACCACCCGAGAACTTAAAAATCCGTGATTTGCCCCGTTTTGGAAACCCTTCCCCCCTTCTAACCTCCCTCACTCCAAAAACCCTTGCTCCATCAAATTCTCTCAGTTTTTTAGCAATTTCCTCCCGAAAATTCGAATCAGGGCTTAGATGTTGATTATTTTGCAATGATTAACATTAATTCGCAAGAGTTGAACTACCTTGTTTCCCGTTATCTTCATGAATCAGGTCTGTTCGTACTCCTCTTCAGTTCTCTTAAATTTTTTCATTTTGCGGTGTTTCAGAATTGAGAAAATGTGTTTATCCTTTTGTCGATTGTTATATGCTTCAGTTTTTCCATATCGCAAGCCCATAGATTAAGTTTTTTTTTGCTAGGTCACTGAAATTTAACCAAATTTGAGATATTAATTCTGGATTTTCATTTTCTCTTGTATGCATCAAGCAATGCATGAGTTAACGATGTTGAGTTAGGTAATAACAAGTTATAAACATGGAATTTCCTCACTAACAGCCTAATGAATCAAAATTCCAGCAGAGTAGCATGTCAGTGAGTTCTTTAGAGCAACTTTTAAGTTGTTAGGTTTTAAATTGAAAATTTATATTAGTAAAATGTATTTTTTAATTATTTCAGGATTCACACATACCACCTTCACATTAGGATATGAGGCTGCACTAACTAAAAACACAGTTGATGGAAATGTAGTTCCACCTGGTGCTCTTGTTACATTTGTGCAGAAAGGAATTCAATATCTTGAGCTAGAAGCAAATCTAACATGTGTAAGCACGACTACAATTACTTTTATTTATGATTTTACTCTTTTAGGTTATTTAGGTAATGAGAGTTTATATTCCAGAATGATTCTGACATTGATGAAGATTTCTCATTTATTCAACCAATCGATCTAATCACAAAAGATGTTTACGAACTACAACAAATGATAAAAGAGAAGAAACAAAAAACTAAAAACAGAGCAAGAACGTGAGCTGGAAAAAGAGAAAATTGAAAGGGAAAAAGAAAAAGAAAAAGAAAAAGAAAAGGCTAAACATAAAGAAAATAAGAGTCAAGATCATGTTGATGATAAAATGCGAATTCAACCTGAAGAAAATGCCACAGCTTAAGGTAATTTAAATTTATCTCTATATTAAGTATATGTTTATTACTGATTATTAATTATTAATAATAATATGTTTGTTGCAATGTGAAGTGGGAGCAGAACCAATGGAAATTTATGCAAATTCCACATCTATTATTCCCAACTCTGATGTAACGGTTTTAGAAGGTCATACTTCTGAGGTTTGTTGAAATTACTATTTTCAAACATACTTTAATGATTATAATAAATTAATAATAACAATAATACTATCGAATACCATTATATGCAGGTTTTTGTATGCGCACGGAGTCCAACTAGTTCTCTTTTGACATCAGGGTATGTCATGATGCCTTTTTTTTGGATTATAAATTCTTGTCATAATATTTTTACATTTTGATGGTAATAAATAATAATTAAAATTGATTTAATTTTAGGTATGGAGATTCAACAGGTCAATTTTGGAGAATCTGTGATGGAGCTTGCACTTCTAATTCACAATTGTAACTACACTCGATTGGAATGTCAGTTTTTTTATTTTTATTAATTATTTATTTATTTTTTTACTTAACATTATTGTATTAAATATTAATATTAATACCTCATTCTTATGTAGGGTGAGGGTACACTACTTGCGACTGGTTCTTATGATGGGCAAGCTAGAATATGGACTAAAGATGGTGAGTTCACCTCTCATGGTTTTAAAAATGGATTTTTTTTTTTAATTATTTAATTTCTGGAATTTTATTTATTTATTGTTTTAGGGGAGCTGGTAAATACGTTGACAAAACATAAAGGACCAATATTCTCTTTAAAATGGAACAAATTGGGGGACTATCTTCTAAGTGGCAGTGTGGATAAAACTGCAATTGTTTGGGACATTAAAACTGGAGAATGGAAGAACAATTTGAATTTCATGCAGCCGCTTGCTTATTTTTTTATTAAAAATATTTATATTTATATATTTTTTTAAATTAAAATAGACATTGCAGCTCCTAATGTTGATGTTGATTGGCGAAATAATGTTTCATTTGCAACGTGTTCAACTGATAATATGATTTATGTTTGTAAAGTTGGAGATAATCCGCCGGTAAAAACATTTGCTGGTCATCAGGTTTATATTTATATATTTCAAAGAATATGTAATTTTTTTCTTTTTTTGCTTATGTAGTAAGTATTCTAGGGTGAAGTTAATGCTATTAAATGGGATCCAACGGGTACACTTTTGGCTTCATGTTCAGATGATTCTACTGCAAAGCTGATTATTGTTGTAAGGGGCATAATAGTCTTTTTACGAACCTAATGACAGCTGGTTATATAATGAAATAAATGTATAGATATGGAGCTTGAAGCAGGATGCATGCTTGCATGATTTAAAGGAGCATACAAAGGTGCAACACCTTTTTCAGTTTTTAGTTTGTAATAAATATATTATTAAGTTTTATAATATTATAATATAAATTTTCAGGAAATATATACCATCAGATGGAGCCCCACAGGTCCAGGAACAAATAACCCTAACCAAAAATTACTACTTGCAAGGTAAATATGAAAAGTAATTATGTAACTTTTTAGAGTAAATTACAGAACCTGTGGTCTAAATTTGTTTTTCGTGAATTTTCCCCCTACGCTTTTCAATTTTTCTTCCTAAAATGATAAAACTACCCTTATTTTTATTTTATTTTATTTTTTTAATTTCTTTTTTTTGTCCAGAAAACCACAGGGACCATTTCTGTAATTTACTCAAGTTTTTATTAACAGGGTAACTAAGTTATGCTTTGTTGGCAGTGCATCATTTGATTCAACAATAAAACTGTGGGATGTGGAAACAGGAAGCTTACTCCGCAGCCTACTTGCCCATCGGTACAAATAATAAAAATCATATTAATAATATTCCTGCCACATCAGCATTTTGACTTGTAATATTTTTATTTTTGATTTTTGATGGATGGGTAGGGATCTGTAAGGGCAATTGAGAGATCAAACAAGGCTTAATTCAAGCTAATCCATGGAGTTTAATGATGAATTGAAGAACAATGTGTGTGAAAGTGTGTGGGTGAGTTGAGAGAGAATAGATGGAGTATGAAGCTTTCAGAAAGTGTATTCAGTAATTGTGTGGGAAAGACTTACATTTAAAGTCAAAATACAACAATATATACTCCTACCACTTAACGAGAAAAGGGTTAATAAACGAGATTAAAGGTCAAAACCTTATTACAAAATTAGTCCTAACAATCTCCCCCCTTTTTGATCTTTAATACGTCATCCCAGTCTTCAGACTTCAGATTCTTCTTATAATCTGTCTTTGGCAAGAAAATGTTTTTCTGTATTTCAAGAACAAAACATTGCAGAAATCTGGAAGTTTAAGATACTCAAAGAGGATATGTTTTTCGTTGATAATGTTTGAGTGAGGAAATCCTATAACTGATTACTAAAGATTTGAAAATTTTGGGAAATGGAATATCAGTTAAGTAAGGATTTGACTGGGTTTTCAGATAATGGAGAGGTTGTTTTTGGAATTTTGTGGTAGAGGATTATATTGAGTATAGAATGATAATGTTTTTGAATGATTTGTCAGTCAAAGTTTTGGATGTGTATGTATGTAAGTTCTGTATGTATGAAAGAATGATATGTACATTTAAGATTTGAATGAATGTGGATAATTTGTATTTGGTATGAACAACATATTGAAACAGTTAAACTTTTGAATGGATATGAATGTTATGGAATTTTGGAAAGAATAGTTTAAACGGTTAAGCTTTTGAATGTATGTGGTTGTTACGAAATTTGGAAAGAAAGATTTATACGGTTAAGATTCGGATGGAAATGGATATGAATTTGTGGTTTGACATTTCAGTGAATGTCTTGGTTTCTTCTTTTTCTCAAATGTAAATCGACGAAAATGTAGACCCATAGATAAAGTTGTTTTGTAGCGGAAGTCTTTTGTTGAAGTTGTGGCTTTGTCGATTTGTGATTATTGATAATTGTTGTTAGGGTAAAATATTGATGAATTTACGCTCCCCCTCGAACAAACAATTATTTCTCAACGGATCTTCAATTTCTTGTTTACTCCACTTAACCGGTGCATATGTCTTCTAAATGCGGAGTAAACTGAGCTAATATATTCTCTTCTAAATGTTGTAAACATTTTTCTTTATAATAATAACTTCTGTAGTATTTTCTCCCCCTCATGATGAAGACGATTTATCGGAATCATCATGTAAAATTTGAAGTTCTTCGAGGTAGAAGTAGAAAGAATCATCGAAGCTCAATGATAAAAATGTGTTGAATAATGATGTATTCATATTTTGAATGAATCAATATATAACACATTTTATCAGATAAACCAGATCGTCGTTGAATATGAAGAAATACGATCAAATCTTTTATCGTTTAATCTCAATGATCGTTGTAGATGACATAAAAGAACAGTCTCTTGTGTATATCATCTGATATCCCGACTGTTGTTGAAAACGTTGGAGTACAGTCATCATAAATGTACATGGAATCGAACAGGGTAAACCGGGATCGCATAAATTATCCGTTAACACAACAGTTACAAAAACTGTGTGACCTACGTTCAGTGTTGGCTTTTATGTTAGCACTGGTAGGATTTCCATTCAATCATTGTGAAATATCATCATATGAGATATCACTATGAATGTTCCGGCTTTATCACACAGATAAGCTTGGTATTTTGCATGTGTCCTAAAAGTGTTTATATCGGTTCTAGACTCAATTAGTGGACAAACGAAGACGAGGACTGGAGAGGCTTGTCCTCTATTTCAATATTAACAATCTCCAAGTGAGATGTCGATAGCATATGAGCTAGTCTCCGTGAAAATGAAACAAGTACTTTTTTAAGAAATACTTGAGTGGCTGGGGGGGTTGTGCATTGCATCACTTGGTCCATGATGTCTATTTCAATATCAGAGAGCAACACATGCAATCTGATAAAGACGTGGCTACCCGACTTTTATCAGTTTGGAAAGGGTTTTTCGTTTTCGTTAACCCTGTCACACCCTCCTTACTCAAGCTTACTTTGTCATTTTTCGACTTTACCCTCATTTCATTTTACCATGTGTTTAGCTGAATTGCACCCCATACTACATTCCCCCTCACAAATTTTATCTCAGCGCACCCCAATCAAGATCCCATGATACTTGATTCTGCTCACCTAGACCTATGTACCCTTACATATTGTCCTATATTGTAGGTGGCTCCTGGGGAAGATCATGCCGGTTATAGCAGATCATAGGAGTAAATTGAGAGTGAACTATAACACTCATGTGCAATTTATCATCGAAAAATGTATGTGTTTCCGGCATAAGTTGTTGCATTTATGATTTATAAGTTTAGGCACAGCAACTTGAACAATTTAGGTAATACCGGACTCATATAGAGTATCCGTTAACACACCGTATGAATCAATAGTCGTTTGCACAACCGTGGATTCAAATGTGTGACCTGCGTTTAGAGTTGGCGCAATTTTAGCTCTAGCAGGATTTCCATTCAATTCTCGTGAAGCACCAGATTGTGATGCCACTATGAGTGTTCCGATGAATACACGGAGATTCATTTTCGATAGTGTATGTGTCCTAAATTAGAAGTATCTGACGGTGAGATCTAGACACATTGTGCATTCAATTGAAGACGTAACCCGGGGCATGAGGTTAATAATTTCAATACCAACATACTCCAAATGAGTAGTCGGTAGATTATGTGATACGTCCCCTGATGAATTGAAACAAATTCCTATTGAGAGGAATCTGAGTGGTTGGTGGTGGAGTGCAAATGCTTGACTGGGCCAGTTAAGACTGGTGAATCATTCAACACATGAATGATCACTTATTTGTGAGGTTGCCCGGTTTATTGTCGGTTTGGAAGCACTCAAATGTGTGTTTTCTTAATATTATCATGTTTTCACATCCATCACCTTGCACTCACCTAAATCTATACCCTAGACTTATACCCTCACATTTACCATTTGGCTAAAAAGTAATTCCCTTGGAAGGTAAGGCCGGTTCTGGCAAACCATGGGAAGGTATTATCTTTTGAGAAAAAAAAAATTATCATTAAAAAAATATTCAATCGGGTATAAAAGTTTTGATATAAGAAAGTTTCTCCCCCTGAAAATACTAATTCTCCCCCTAGAATTAATATTTCTCCCCCTCGATAATATAACGGTAGTGAAAAGTTACAGTTTTAGAGAGGTGGGAAAGAGTTTTTACATTTATGTGAAAAACTGGTTATGAGCGGGTTTCAAGCTGATGTACTTGAAAGCCATTTGTTTGAAATGCGAGTTATACACTGAATTATGTATAAGTCATTTGTATTGTAACAATTAAAGCAGTTTAAGCTTTGAGATTTAGTATACCAAGTTTAGACACAAGAAAGTTAAAACGTTTTTCGTCTAAATCCTTGGTAAATAAATCAGCTAATTGATAGTCAGTGGAAACGAAGTACAATTCCACATTACCTTGTTCAACATGATCCTTTATAAAATGATATCTAAGATCAATATGTTTAGTTTTGGAATGTTGAACATGATTGCATGAAATTGCAATTGCACTTCGTGAATCACAATATAAAGGAATACGACTGTATAAAAAGCCATAATCTTTTAATTGTGATTGCATCCAAATTACCTGGGATAAGCAACTTGCAGCAGCAACGTATTTTGCTTCTGCAGTTGAAAGAGATACGCAATTTTACTTCCGTGAAGACCAGCTCACCAATTTATCTCCCAGAAATTGAACACTTCCAGATGTACTCTTGCGATCCAGCATACATCCAACATGGTCAACATCAGAGAATGCAGTCAAGTCAAAAGAAGTTTCTTTAGGATACCAGAGACCAAGATCTCGAGTACCCTTCAGATAACGAAATATACGTTTGACTGCTTGAAGATGTGATTCTTTAGGAGCAGCCTGATACCGAGCACATATGCAAGTAGAGAACATAATGTCTGGTCGACTCGAACTAAGATATTATAAAGATCCGATCATCCCCCGATAATTTGTAACATCAACAAGTTTGCCATCAGGATCAGCATGCAATTTAGAACCAGGCGACATCGGCGTCGGTATTGGTTTACAATCATCCATGAGATATTTCTTCAAGAGATCAGTGATATACTTGGATTGATTGATGAAGATCCCGGTAGGTAATTGGCGAACTTGAAGACCAAGAAAGAAGTTCATTTCACCCATCATACCCATCTCAAAACGTTTAACTATGAGATCAGAGAACTTTTTACAGTATTTGGGATTTGTAGAACCAAAAATAATATCATCGACATAAATTTGAATGAGAACTATGTCTTCCCCTTGGCATTTGATGAAAAGAGTTGTATCGATTTTTCCTTTTGAAAAACCAGAATCAACTAAGAACTTAGAGAGCACATCATACCACGCGCGAGGAGCTTGTTTCAAGCCATACAACGCTTTGTCGAGAATATACACATGATTAGGAAAATTTGAATCTACAAAAACCTTCGGGTTGATGAATGAACACTTCTTCATTTAGAATGCCATTTAAAAATGCAGTTTTAACATCCATTTGATAAATTGTAAAATTCTTATGTGCTGCATATGCCAAAAATATTCGAATGGCTTCTATTCTTGCAACAGGAGCAAACGTCTCTTCAAAGTCAATACCCTCATGTTGAGTATAAAAGAATATTTTGTCAAATTTCAACCCAACTCAATTGTTCGGTCAAATTTCACTTAAGCCCAATTCTTATTTCAGCCCAATACAAAACAAAGAGTCCAACTCAATATCCATCATTAACCAAAATTTATTTCAGCCATATCACTTCATAATCTACAAATTGAAAGTGTCGATCAATCAGATATAAAAAGGTTTAGTTGTACACCAAAAGGCATTTGACTCATTTCGATAGAAGCATCAACTATTAAAATCCAATTTTCTTAAATAACATTAAAGTAAAATTAGTAAAACAACGGCAATTTTTTTTTCTCATCATTTTCAACTTCATAGTACAACTATCAAAGTAATATATACAAGTCTTTATAGCACAACAAAGTTTTAACCATCATTTTATTTGTGACACTTTTGTTTGTTGATAATTGTGTGCATATTTTTGTTTTTGCCACATTTTAAAATTGTCACGCAAAATCATTTTGAAAATACAATTTGTCATTTGAAAGTTTCATCGAGTATTTTGTCACTACAAAATTTTAAACCCAATTAAGTTCTCAACTTTTTAAACATTTTTAAATACTTTTAACGTTTACATTTTTTTTAAAAGTTTTTAAAAAGAAAACTTTCACAAGATCTTTTACAATTAAACACGAGAACTTTTACCCAAATCATTTTATCACATCATTTTTGAAACTTAAATTTTTTTTTGTGAAAAACAAAAGAGCTAAAATGGATCCAAATTTAAAAACATATGAAAATGAAAAATTAGTTTCTGATAAATACTACAAATGGTACTGTGAGGCATCTAAAGAGTTGCAAATGGAAAGAAGCTGGTCAAAATAAACGGAAGCAAAGTTTGATGAATATCAAGAACAACTAAAAACATCAGCTTCACAAATTCAAGAATTAACTGACGAACTCCACGATCTCAAAATTACTACATTGAGAGAAATTAATCGTCAATCGACCATTATAAAAATTATTACTCGTGATAAAGAAAAAGTCAAAGATCATTGCAAACACTTAGAGGAAATGAATGCCAAACTTGGTCACACAAATCATAGACTTAAACTCAACCAAGAAGTTTCTGAAAATAAAGCATTACTCTTGAAGATTGAAACTCGTGATGAAGATTCTGAAAATGCTGAGGTTGCTGATCGTATTAATGAAGAAGTCAACAAGGATGACAAGGTACATACTTCTCTTCTCTCTAATGCAAATACTTCCACTAATTCTGATACTTGTTTTTATCAAAACTCAGATATCTAAAATAAAATTCTTAACACAAAAACTTTCAGTAGAAAAAGATTTAAATGTTCAACTTAAAGATCGTTTAAATATTTTGGAAAAACAAAATGAACAAAATGCTCATCTAGGTGATCAACTTGTTCATCATATTCAACAAACTAAAGTTTTGAAACAAGAGAATCTGGATTTACAAACTAAAGTATCAGAATTGACGGCAAGGCATGATCACAATCACAAACAATATGCTAAGACATGGTATGAATATCAAGGTACTAAAAATTGTTTGGAATGTAAACAACAAGAATTTGATGAAAATGAACAACAGTTTAAATCATTAAATTCACAAATCAAAGAATTAACCGAAAATCTTCATGAACAAAACATCATTTCATCAAATGAAATGCTAAACAAACAAAATATCATAAACACACTCAAGCATGAAACCATTAAATTGAATTCACATATCAAACATCTTGAGGAATTGATTGTCAAACGAGGACACACTGATCAAACCATTCATCTTAACAAGCCTAAAGACTTCAAATATTTTAATTCAAGAGAAGGGTTAGGAGCTGACAATCCTGAATATCTTAAGACCACATGCAAAATGGTTCCTACATTATATGATTCAAGATACATGCACAATGGAATCTCGCAACGCTTCATTCGGATGACTAATGAGGGAGTAGTTGATAAAGGAAGAAACAGTGAATTCGATATGAAAACGGACGAACACTGAAGAGCCGAACTCTGTAGAAGATTGGGCCGAACTTAGGGTGCGCCGAACTTAGGCTAGGATTAAGTAGTTCGGGCCGAGCTTGTTGGGCTTATAGTCTTCGGGCCGAAGTTGTATACTATTTCGGGCCGAACTCTTTGCTGAACTAATATGGGCCGAAGTTGATTAAGTAGTTCGGGCCGAAGTCTTAATGGCCGAACATCGTATCGAACATTCTTGGTGTTCTTGAGGCCGAAGTTGTCGACGGGAAGAACACATACGTATTTTTCTTCACTCTTTTGATTCGATTTACTCAATTCTTGATCAATTTCAGTGATTCTTTTTGCTAACTGCTCGAAATCTATTTGCTAACACTTTGATCCGATCATATATCCCAAAACATAACACATTTGATCGGATTTTTGATTTTTGTTGAGTTTTTGAACTTTTCTAGTTTTTCATTAAAATCATCATATTGAGATGAATTGTTGACGGATTTGACTGAAACTTGATTCTATTCTTATTAGAATCACTGGAGAAAACATGATTCTTCAATAAAATCTTCAATTTGAAACAAAAATTTACAACATTAATTTCACAGCTCACGAACAAACTTTTTCTTCATTTTTCCAGATCTTGATCGATTTAGCTTGAATTTGGATCCACTCACAGAGAGTTTTTGCTCTAATACCAAATGAGAGATCAAGCAAGGCTTAATTCAAGCTAATCCATGGAGTTTAATGATGAATTGAAGAACAATGTGTGTGAAAGTGTGTGTGTGAGTTGAAAGAGAATAGATGGAGTATGAAGCTTTCAGAAAGTGTACCAGTAATTGTGCGGGAAAGACTTACATTCAAAGTCAAAATAAAACAATATATACTCCTATCACTTAACGAGAAAAGGGTTAACTAATGAGATTAAAGGTCAAAACCTTATTACAAAATTAGTCCTAATAGTAATTGGCATGCTGGAGGACATCTTAGGAGAGGTGAGTACATTGGAGGACATCATGGAGTACCGTCGTTGATATTAGAAGTTGTTGCTTCCTAAGATTTATGGTTTTGGCATGTTTACTTTGGGGATGCGGGTTATAATAATGATATTAAGGTGCTTGATCAATCACCAATATTCAACGACTTGTTATCAGGAAAGGCACCCGATGCTCCTTATATGGTGAATGGCAATTAATATAGATTCGGTTATTACGTTACCGATGGTATATATCCTCGTCATGCGACATTTGTGAAAGCCTATCGACATCCAATAGAGCCAAAAGAGGTATTGTTAACCAAAAAACAAGAATCCGCACGCAAGGATGTGGAACGGGCTTTTGGAGTTTTAAAGGCGAAGTGGCACATTGTCAAAAACGCGGCCCGTCCATATGACCTTGAAAGATTAAGATATATTTTGTATGCATGTGTTGTAATGCATAATATGGTTGTCGAAGATAAAGGGCGGATGATTTCTCCATATGTAGCGGACGGTCCCCGACATGCGTTGTATATACCGGGAACGCCAGAGTATTTTCATAGGGTTGTCGACATTCAAGACCAAACGACACACGAACAACTTCGACGGGACTTGGCGGAGCATCTCTACAACAACGCAAATGCCGACGATGAAGAGTAATAATTTTAATTTAATTATTGTAATTTTAATTTTTAATTTTAATTTAAAGTATTGTAATTTTAAATTTTATTTAAAGTAATGTAATTTTAAATTATATAAAATATTAGTTGTGTGTAAAATAATTGGAAATGTAATGATGAGATGGAAATTGAAATGGTGTGGTGTGGTGTGGTGTAGTGTGGAGGGTATTTCCTAGAGATGATGTGGTGTGGTGGTGGTGTGGTTGTTGAGGTGTCAATGATGTGGCAGGAAAAAAAGGGTGTGGGTATGGTACCCATACCCCATAGCCTAAAGCGTTTGCAACTACAAATGCTTTGAATGCTGCTTTTTTTAGTAGAATTGGCATGCCTTTTTCAGAGCCTTGATTACTGTCTGTTGGAAAAAACCAAACAATAAAATTGTTGGAAAAAACCAAACAATAAAATTGCATGCACAGTATAAAAGATCACTCTTTATGGGTAAACACACACTCACTTATACACAGAGGACACTCTTCTTTTTGGGGTTAAAGACCACCGAGTTTTTCCTTAACATGACACTCTTCTTTTTGGGGTTAAAAACCACCGAGTTTTTCCTTAAGATGACACTCTTCTTTTTGGGGTTAAAAACCACCGAGTTTTTCCTTCATATCTAAAGAGAAAGTACACTGCATAAAGTAAACTACTTTACTGGAAATAAGGAAATAACTACTCAATAACCTATTAACTAGGATAGTGATACGAATAAGGGTAGTTTAGTCTTTTCAACTATGAGTCAGTTAGTAATAACTTGTAGTTAGTTAATAAGTGGTTGGTAGTTAATCACTAGTATAGAAGAGATAGAGCTGTCATCTTGAGGAGGATTCTGTTTTTTGTGTAAGAAATTACAATTGGGAGAGATCCACATCTCGAATAGTGGAAATTCATTGCCAGTGACTGAAATACCTAATTTCATCACTATTTGTTGCATTTGTGTGTTCTTGATTGGTTTTCTTGTATCAATTACCTCACCAATTGGTATCAGAGCAGTTCGAGAAGGGACACTCAATCAAATAATTCAAGAATTGAAGAAATGGAAGGCGGTTTCAAGAAATCGCACTGGAATTTGGAGGAGCTTGTAACAACACAAGCCAGATTAGATGCTAGTCTCGAGGCTGGATTCGATTCAATACAGGGAAAGCTACAAGAAATTTTGTGGCAATTGACGATTCTTGATCAAAATCAGGCCAGAAACCCAGAAATTGGTACCTTCTTCTCCTTTAGGGGAAGGAAATTGGAAATTCCTGTGTTTGATGGCATCGAACCTGACATTTGGATTATGAGAGCGGAACAATACTTCGCCTATAATCGATTTTCAGAGGCTGAGAAAGTGAAGATTGCAGAGATATTGTTCGAGGATGATGCATTGAGATGGTTTCAGTGGGAAGATAGAAGGAGAAAAATCAGAAAATGGAATGAGTTGAAGGATTTGCTACTGTTACGATTTCATGTCCACCCGAGATCGAACGACACTAAATCTGTTTCAGAATTGGCTGCCGATTCAGATTGGAGACACGATTCAGTCCAAAGATTTGCTACATGTTTGTTCGGTTCGAAGAAGGAAGAAGATAATAATGATTCAGTTTTGAAGAATCGTGTAAATCAAGTCCAAGATCGGGAATTGAAGAATCAGAATCAATCAATTGAAGCAAGTCATCGCGAGTCTCAAATCGTTTCTCCTCTCGTAAGATACAATGAAATTGACCATCCCGTTGGTACAATTTGGAATGTCAATTCGAGTTCAGAATATACCGATGATTCAGATGTGATTCAAGAATCAGTGAGTGAGAGATACGATACAAGTTTGATCGGTCCAAAGAATGAAGAAGGTAAACACAATCCAATTCTGAAGACCACGGGTTACAATTTGGTGAAACAAGATAATACGATTGAATTGAAGAGGCATGATCAATCAATCCAGGTAGGTCAATCTGATTTGCAAATCGATTATTTGAGTGGTCAACTCAATGTCACTCCCATACTACTGCTTGATTCACGAAATCAGGAACTGTTAAATTCTGACAATTACTTGATGAAACTGCATTCGAACTATGGGGTTTCTAGGCATGCCTACAAGGTGTTTGATGAAATGCCTAAGTCAAATTTGACTAGAAAATCCCATCACTTTAATTCCTGTTTTGCTTTATATGAGGTATGGGATAATAAGCTTCCAAAACCCCCTGATAAAACTAAACTTTATGGTATGTTGGGTACTCGTCGGGGTACAACGGCACCGGGACTCCCATACGTTAAAGAGAAAATAATGGGTTCGGGAGATTGGTTAATTGGTGGTGATATTGAAGTCATTGAATCAGTAAAGTACGACCATGGTCGTGACAATTATAGACTCTCTCTTTTAGAACTTAGACAAAAATTTAAAAAAAAGAATGTAGTTGCAATTTTTGCATTTCAGTTGAGAAACCCGGTTCAGAATGGCTATGCACTTTTGATGGCTGATACAAGAAGACAGCCCCATAAATGGTGTGGTAAAAATCCTAAACCTCCCGATAAAACAAGATCTTATGGACCATTTGAAGTGCTTAAAGAAATTTTTTTTTGGGGAAATAAACAACCTAAACCCCCTGATAAATTCAAACTTTTGTTAGAATTCGTGACTTTAATCATAGATGATTGAACTGTCAGAATCGTAACCTTAATCATCGGTGATTAAGGTGTTAGATTCGTAACAGCTTAATCATTGGTGATTGAATTGTCAGATTCGTGGCAGCTTAATCATAGGTGATTAAACTGCCAGACTCGTGACAACTTAATCATTAGTGATTATACTGTCAGAATTTAGTGCCCACAGACACACATGTACGGGTATCATGGCCGATGATGCGTGAGCCTATCGGGTCACACGCCGGGGGAATTCCTTTCCGATAACACTTAAAAGAGTAGAGGTAATTAAAGATGTTGGGAGAAATAAAAGTAGCTTTTATTTCATTGGACCATTTAATGGTCCAATGCATGTAAAGGAAAGCCACTACTTTCTCCACATGCTTGCTTTAATTCTATTGGACCACCTTTTGGTCCAATGCATGTAGAGCTTTTCCACCCACCTCCACATGCTCTCTTATCTATATAAGAGAGATGTGGGAGGTTGTTTAAAGCTAATGAAAAATCAATTACTCTCTAAAAATACAAGTGTTTGGTTGCCGAAATTCTAAGAAAGTTCTTGAGCAATTTCGGTGTCGGGTTAGCAACTCGGAAGGAATCGCTTACTCGGTGTGGATCAATCGATAGAGGGGAACGATTTCGTGACTATCATACATAAAAGAGTTCATCATCAACCTTGCGGGTGTCTTCGAGGGTATGATGTTCTCTCCTTCCTCTTTGTTGCACGACTTGGGTTTAGAGATTCGGTCATTGAATGATCTTGATGGTTAAATTTATTTTAAATATACGTTTCCGCTGAGTTTTAGAACCCACCAAAATCCAACAGTGGTATCAGAGCCTACTCTAACCGAATCGTGCACATTTTCGGGCTTGAAAAACGATTTGAGGATCGGTTTTGCCAAATTCTAGATTTCGGGTTTTAGCCTTGCTAAACCCATAATATTTTGACTCACACACTTATATGCTTGTCATGGTTTTGGCATGAAATGCATGCATGCATATATTTGTGTTGATGTATGTAATTTATTACATGCAAAGTTTCTTTTTGCCTTGAGTGTTTGGTTTCGAATCTTTGTCAAAAAATATTTTTTTGAATGGTTGTTGGCACACCATTTTAGCTTTCATGTTTGTAGTAGCTAGTAGATTGGTAACCATTTTGCCCTTGACCTTTGCCGTGTGTTTGGTTGTTATTCATTTGGTGACTTTGTCACAATGGTTTGTAATTAATAATTTATTAATTTTGGTATGTAATATTTATTAATTATGGCTTGCATGCCATTGATTTTCATTTGTATTTGTACTAGTTAGTAGGATTTCGTGGCTTGTTAGCCATTTCTATATTTTCTATGTACTTGTAAAACGAAGATCAAAAGACAACCAAATGGAATCATGAAGAGATGTCTAGGCAACCTTGGATTCGAAGAAGTCTAATGGAGACGGCGGATTTAGTGGGAGCTCACATGAAAGGTCATTATTTGTCCATAGTTGACCATGTTTTTCCCGGGTTGGCTCACGGGAAAAACGCATAGGCTTTGGGCATGGTTACCAATTTTGTTGTATGCGTGTGATGTTTATTTATTTGCTTGGTTGTTAGATTTTCGCAATGTTAAATAAATAAATAGATTAATTAAAAATGGTTTAATTAAATCACTCGCTATAGATTAATTAAAAGGTGAAAAATGTTTTTGTCACAAAAGTAATTAATCAAAATTTTAAAAGGGATTAATTAAAAGGTGAAAAATGTTTTTGTCACAAAAGTAATTAATCAAAACTATAAAAGAAACAAAAACCCGTTTTTTGAGAATATCATTTTTATTATCCTAATGATGACGCCACCCAAATCTTGCTAGACAAAGTTGGTTGTCGTGCATTAGCCGAGCTGATTTTGAATAGACAGTGTGGAAGGTGAGTGTGACTCATTTTTCTATGATTGGTCGTCGTGCATTAGCCGAACCATTATAGTCAAAATGTTTCACCGCGTATCATGTTGGATGATTTATTTGATTTCTCACAAAATGTAAATCTTGCACTATCCATTGGAATGTCACCACTTAAGTCTTGTGGAGCAAGGTCGGTTGTCGAGCGAAACCGAGCCGTGCCTTGTGAAGCAAGATAAGGGTGTGTATAAGTTCCTTAATTAAGTTGGTTGTCGAGCGAAACCGAGCCAATTTAATTATGGGCTTGTCGTGGATCTAGACGGTCGATTTACAAACTTCAAACTAGGTTTTAAATGATTGTCGAGCGAAACCGAGTCATTTAAAGTTTGGTTTGAGGTTAGTGCATGTAGGGATCAAACATGCCAATTGACACAATGGTTGTCAAGTGATACCGCAAGAAGCTAAGAGTTGTAAGTCGCAATTGGTACAAAATAAATGCAATTGGTACAATTGGTACAATATGATTTTTGGTACAATTGGTACAATATGGCATTAGTACAATATGGTGATTACAATGGTACAATGGATACCACCGGAAATAGCTTTACATTATGATCCGCGGCATATCCGTCATAATGTATTGTGAAATACGGATTCTTAGCCCTTGTTAAATATAAAATGTTTTGGGTAATATATTTACAAGGACCCATCAAACTAACTAAAACTACTTTGCTATTTTAATAGATGGCATCTTCAAACCCCACCACCACCACCAATGTTTCTTTAAGAGTTTTCCTTGAAAAGGAGAAACTCAATGGTGCAAATTTCCTAGATTGGGAGAGACAATTAAAACTTGTTCTCCGCCATGAAGGAAAGATGCACGTGATTGAAGGACCTCTTCCCGATGAACCAGGGGAGGATGCAATTCAAGCAACACACGATGCTCATGAACGTCTGATGAAAGAAAATGAGGACATCTCATGTCTAATGTTGAGCACAATGACTCCCAATTTGCAAAAGAAAATGGATCATTTGTATGCTTATGAGCTTATTGTACAGTTGCTGGACATGTTCCAACAACAAGCAAAGCTAGAGCGGTACGAGTGCCTCAAGAATGTGCTTGATTTTAAACTCCTCGAAGGCGGGGATGTGAGCGCTCACGTGTTGCGTATGAAAGCAAACGTGGAACACTTGGAGAAGTTAGGCTTCTCCATTGGGAAGGAATTGGCCGTGGATTTTATCCTTAGGTCACTTCCTACATCATATGAACAGTTTGTAATGAACTATCATATGCATGGGATGGACAAGTCCATCATGGAGCTTCATGGTATGTTGAAGACCGCCGAGTCTACCATGACCAGAAGGAAGCCCAACCCAACACATTCCGTCCTTGCAATTCGGGAAGGAAATGTCTCCAAGAAGAAGAAGTCCACCCCTACCCCTCAAGGTAAGGGTAAAGGCAAGGTTGGTGCGCCCAAGCCTAAGCCTACTTCAGCGAAGATGGCAAAAGGAAAGGTTCCTCAAGCCAAGACACCGGAAGATGCGGACTGCTTCTATTGCGGGAAAAAGGGGCATTTCCGCCGTAGTTGCCCAACATACCTTGAGGAACTCAACAAGCTAAAGGCTAAAGGAGTTGGAGGTACCTCAAAACAAGGTATGTACATGATTGAATTATACCAAACCTCTACTTCGCAAAACTGGGTTTTAGATACCGGTTGTGGCACTCATATTTGTAATACAATGCAGGTGGTATGAGAAAGTGAGAGGTTGGTGGTTGGAGAACAAGATCTTATCATGGGAAACAAGGAAGTTGTCCCTGTTGAAGCCAAAGGAAATGTGTTATTGTCCTTTAGATCTAGTTTCTCTATTTTGTTAAAACATGTTCGTTATTCGCCACTTGTGGCAAGAAATATTATTTCATATTTTGCTTTATACATTGACGGTTTTAAGTTTGCTTTTAATGATGATGGCACAATTTCTTGTCATAAAAATGGTGATTATTATTTTAAAGCATTACCGGTTAATGGCATATATGAGATAGAAGCACATGTTAGTAACAAAAGATCAATCATGCAAATTGGTTCTACATCCAAAGATAGTTTGGATAAATTATCCTTATGGCATAGTCGTCTTGGCCATATAAACAAGACTCGCATCTCCAAGCTCCAAGCAATTGGGTACTTGGAATCGTTTGAACAGAGTTCAAATGATGTATGTGAATCTTGCTTATTGGGAAAGATGACTAAAGCTCCCTTCACCGGTGTTAGTGAGAGGGCTAAGGGTTTATTAGACATTGTACACACCGATGTGTGTGGTCCATTTAAACACCTTACAAGGAATAATTGTAGATACTTCGTAACCTTTATAGATGACTATAGTAGGTTTGGATATGTTTACTTGATTAAACATAAGTCAGAAACCATTGAGGTGTTCAAGACATTCCAAAATGAAGTTGAGAACCAATTGGGCAAGTCAATCAAGATACTTCGATCTGATAGGGGCGGAGAGTATCTTAATCTAGAGTTTATTGACCATCTTAAGAATTGTGGGATTGTCTCACAATTAACACCTCCTAGGACTCCACAATTGAATGGAGTCGCCGAGAGGAGAAATCGAATATTACTTGACATGGTTCGATCAATGATGGGAAGAACCCAAATACCCATAAGGTTTTGGGGATATGCTCTAGAAACGGCGTGTAAGCTTCTTAATCTCGTACCAACAAAGAAGGTAGAAAATACACCTTTTGAGATATGGCATGGGAGTAAACCTCCACTATCCTATCTTAGAGTTTGGGGTTGTCAAGCCTACGTAAAGCGGGAGGCCGATGACAAATTAGAACCCCGTTCAGAAAAGTGTTATTTCATTGGATATCCTAAAGCGGGACTTGGATATTTGTTTTACAAACCTACCGAGAACAAGGTATTTGTTGCGCGAAGGGCAGTATTTCTTGAAAGAGAACTTTTATCCAATGAACCTAGTGGAAAGCATATAGATCTTGAGGAAACTCAAGATATATCCAATGAACTACCTAATGTTGGCACTAGCACGCAACCTCAAGAGGTTGGTACCGATCAAGAGGATGCGGTAGAAACTGACGTTCCACCATTGTCTCTTCGTAGATCTGGTAGAACTCGCACTAAGCCAGAGAGATATGGGTTTCTCATATCTGAGGGCAGCGAGTTACTAGGAGATCATGATGAACCCTCTACTTACCAGGAAGCGATGACAGACCCAGAGTCTGACAAATGGAGAGATGTGACAACTCGATATTTCTGGTATGTAACTTCATTTCATTTCTAGAACTTTCCTCATTTAGAAAGTTTCTATTTTTAGACATTTCTATTTTTGGCATTCCTTATACACAACAAACATACATATTTTTACACCATACATTAGTGTTTGATTATTTTAGTCAACACAACATCTTATTTACTTATGGTGACACTTTTGAGCTAAAACATTTCTAAAACAATAAACGTAACACATTTAAATTAACGTGACTCGATTTGAACTACGCTCTAAACCCGACACCTTAATCTTTTGACCGACCGCTATGTGGCCGGCCTACCCTTGCTCGTGCCCTCTTGCTCGGCCAAACACCCTTGAGGTGTTGATCAAGTTACCTTGAATTCTATCTTGTTCCTTAAGCCTTATCCATCTAGTTTCAAAAGGAGTTGTAGTTAGACTCAAACTCTAACTAACCCTACACTATAAATACCCACCATATGCCAAACCCTAACACTATTTTGCCCCTTTTCTCCCATTCGGCCGCAGCAAGCAAACCACCATCACCTTCGTCCGTTTTCCCGATCGCAAGCAATTTCGAGCACCCTTTGCCGATTTCCCCTTCATTCGATCAAGGTATGATGTTATAACCTTTGTTTTTCCTTGATATCTCCTTGCTTGAACCCTGTCTTGAACCCGAGACCATGGCCCTAGGCCATATGGTCTCGGTTAGCCACGAAAACCAAACACACATGCATGACCCTATCCGATAGGGTTTATGTGTGTGTTGTGCTTGTTTTGATGTTTACTTGATAGATCCATTTGTTAGAACCCTAGATCTCTGCTTTGACATGCTAAAACCCTAGAATTAGTCCTTAGATCCGAACCTATATCAATCTAACACCCAAAACTCGACCCATGACTCGATCTAGACCGAATTAGAACCAAACCCTTAGGGTTTCGGCCTAGCCGGCCAACCCTAGCCGAATCTTCACCAAACCGAGCCTAGGTTGACCAAATTTGACCATAGTTGACCTTGGTTGACTGAATTGTATCATACCCTAAACCCTAACCGAAATCTAGAAACCCTAGTTGACTTTTGTTGACTAATTTTGACAAATGTTGACCAATAAGTCAAACCGGGTCAAGGCCGGATCTTGACCCAAACCGATCAACCCAAACCCGAATACCCAATCGGGCCAAGGCCCGTACTTGGCTCATATCGATCTATTTTAGTCCATCGGGCCCAAACCTTAGTTGGCCCATTAGTATCCAAGCCCATTTGGACCAAAGCCCAAACCTTTGGCCCATACTTAACCAAACCGAACCCAATTGGGCCAAGCCCAATCCACGGCCCAATCTAAGTGGACCTAAGCCCAATAAGAGGCCCAAGTGGCCTAACCTAGTGGCCCATTAAGCCCATTTAGGCCCATTAAGCCCATTAGGCCTAATAGGCCCAATCTAGGCGCAATAAGCCTAACCCAAGCCCATTTCATTTCATTTCATTTCATTTCATTTCGAAGTCCATTTCATTTCATCTCATTTCATTTCATTTCGACCTATTAAGGTCCAATAACCCAAATTCATTCGATGTCACAAAACATAAAACATAACATGAAATACATATCATTTAACTTATATCGTATATAGAATCGCCTGTGTTAGCTTAGTCTAATCATTAGTTAAATCATTTAGGAAGCTAGGAGTCTCCAAAGGATTCCTCTGTCTTAAGTATTTGTCGCTAAGCTTTGCCCAGGTGAGTCCACAGACCCCTTTTACTCTTTTACTGTTTTTATAAACTTTGGGGTGGAAAACATAAACACAACTGCTACTGTTTTACTATGACTGTCCAACATCTATACATTTTCATTATCGCATTGGCATGACAAACAATTATTATACTGGACTAAGGTTACCAGCAATCATTAGCTAGTGGATCTAGACCATGGATATGCAGATAGTATTATTGGCTGACACTCATCCTCCCAACATTATTTGATCATTACTTGGTTTACCCAAGTCATCTTTCGGGAGTGTATATCCATAAAATAACAACATACTGGAGTTGAAGTGTTGATTGTGGACTTAGGGGTTGGTATATTAACTCAATAGACTAGCTACCTGTTGGGGATAACAGTTCATGCGATGTCAAACATAACAATTTGTTCAACACATTTTCATAAACATAACTAGTAATTGTAGATATTCTACGATTACATCTCACTTTTCATATATACTTCTCATATCATGTGAGTGTTGAACCTTATACATTTTCAGTCATAAACCATTTTCATAACAAACATTTTGAGTAGCAAAACACTTTACTTTATTTTTCATACAACATTAACCCTGTGGATTCACTCAACATTATTGTTGACCCTTTTACTATTTACGTTTTCCAGGTAATTAGGTGCAGTGGAGTTTGGAGGATATGAGCATTGGGATTGTCGTGAGCCATGATTAAAACATTAAGTTTACGAACAATCATTTCATTTCAAACAATTTCTATTTTAGGAAACTTACTATTTTTGGAAACTTTCTACTTTTGGAAAGTGAAACAAACCTTTATTTATCGTTAATGCGTGGTTGTTTGTTTACTTAATTTTTGCTATGTTGTCATGAACGTTACACCTTCGTTCTTCCGCAAAACATTTTAAATGAAGTAAAACTCATTTTTGGCGGGGTGTGACAGAGTGGTATCAGAGCTTAAGTTATAGTGAATTAGCAAGCCTAGTCTATAACTACAAAAGATTTTTGGGAAAAACAAACACTTTTATAAAAATCAAAATAATCATGGGACGCTCAGTCTCATATCCTGAAGTTCCATTGTTCTTAGTTTAGAACATTTGCCTTGGTTAGTTTTGCCTTAGTATTATAGTTAGTATTCGTCAGCGAGCCTTAAAATTTCATAATCTAATAGATTTTTATGCGTCGTGTTTAGTAGAATGTCGTCAGCGAGTGTGGTTTTTATTCCATCGGACTTAGAGTACGACAGTGATCAGAGTACTGCTACGTCTAGAAGACGTGCTACGCCTCCTTCGTCTCCAAAGCCAGTGTTTGTACACGCCTTTCCCAATATCATCAGCAGATTGGTTTCATCCTACTCAGCCTCCTGTCCCGGTGTACCCCAATGGACCCCCTGACCTCAAGCCTGGAGAGCGTCCTTATCTCTATCGACTGGTGAAGGATGGTGAACTCTACATGACGACAAGAAAACGACCAGCAGCCAGAAGAAGATGATTAGTCATCTACATATCGTCTATATTTGTTTTCTATTACTATTATTAGATTCTATGTTTAGCTATTTTAGTATTTTTGTTTTTTTTAGTACTGGCGTATATGCCCAAGTTTTAAAACTATTATGTATTAGGAATGTGTTTAATAAAAGTGATATTTTAGTAATTTCTATTGTTCTTATAAATTGTATTTTCTATACGTCTACTACTACTACTACTATAATTACGACTAGTTATATCTACGTCTACTACTACTATTACGTCAATTGTATATCTATTCTTTGATCCTTATTATAAGTATATATTTTCCTTATAGTCCTCCTACATTATTCACTTCGTAATTTCTTATCACATTATTTGTATCAGCAATGGCTCGAGGAGGAAACGCTGAGACTGTCGAACAAATGGTGGAACGCCGAATCGCTGAAGCAATGGCTCAAATGAACGATGCAAGAGGAAATGCCGCTGGTGCATCTAATGTGGGAAACAACGGTATATCATTCGACTCCACGAAAGAAGATTCATTTATTTCCATTTTATTTTAACCTATTGTTCATTTTTCTTTCCTTATTTGTTTAAACTTCAGATCCCAATCGTCAAGGTCAATCCTATAAGACCTTTACGTCCTGTCATCCTCCGACCTACTCTGGATCTGAAGGTGCTATTGCTATCATCCACTGGATTGAGAAGGTGGAATCCATTTTCAGTGTCATTCAATGAGCCCCTGAGAATATGACGAAGTTTGCTGCTAGTACGTTGTCCAAGGAAGCGTTGTCCTGGTGGAATTCTCAAGTGCAAGTCTTAGGTCGTGCAACTGTTGATGCTATGACTTGGGATACGTTCAAGGATCAGTTAACTCAGAAGTTTTGTCCAAGGAGAGAGCTACAAAAAGTTGAAGTGGAACTATGGAATCTGTCCATGGTTGGATCTGATATTGTTACCTACACAACTAAGTTTCAAGAACTCGCTCATCTCGTTCCTCATATGGTTTCTCCTGAATTCAAGCGTATTGAAAAGTATCTTCAAGGTCTTCATGATCTTATTCGTACTCATGTTATTGCTTCTGAACCGACAACATTCGAAGATGCTGTGAATCGTGCAACAAGGTTGACTGATGATGCAATGAGAAGTGGATCGTTCAAAGACAAACTAGTGGTGTCTAGCAAATCTACTAATAATGTGAGCAATGAAAATGGAAAGCGTTCCTACGACAACAAGCGTGATCACAAAGGGAACAAATATCAAAAGACTAAGAATTATGCAGCCTCTACTCAGAACAACAATCAGTCTAATTCAGAATCTAAGTCTTATGCTAGGAGCAAGCCTCTGTGTAGCAGATGTAACTGGCATCATGGTGGTCAGTGTGTGAAGTGCTTCAAGTGTGACCGCTGGGGTCATAATTTCAGAAAGTTTTCGTCTAACAATCCTCCTAAAAATCCTGTCTGCTACGAGTGTGGTGATCTTAACCATTATCGTAATCGTTGCCATAAACTTCAGATCAACAACAACCAGAATGGCAACAACAATAACAACAATGGCAATCGTAATAAAAATCATAACAACAATCGCAATGCCAACAACAACAATGATCGTCAAAATGGTCGTGGTCATGCATTTGTTATGAATGCTCAAGAAGCTCGTGAAAATCCTGATACCGTCACTGGTACGTTTATCGTCAACAATCATTTTGCTTCTATTTTATTTGACTCGGGATCCGAATTGAGTTTCGTATCGACCGACTTTAAAAGTTTCTTAGATCTAAATCCTGATCGTTTGAAAGTGAATTATGAAATCGAGTTAGCAAATGGCAAAGTTGTTAGGTCTAGTGAAGTTTTTAAAGGTTGTAAGCTTGACCTAGATGATCACATTTTTGATATAGACCTTGTGCCTGTAGAGTTAGGTAGTTTTGATATCGTCATAGGGATGGATTGGTTGTCTAAAAACCGTGCTGAAATAATATGTTACACCAAACAAATCCGAATTCCCTTATCCAAAACAGAAACTTTAATAATTCAAGGTGAACAAAGAAACAAAAACATAAAAATCATAACTTCTATGAAAGCTCAAAAATACCTTCGTAAAGGATGTCAAGCCTTTCTTGCTCATGTCGTTGACACAATGTCCAAAGATCGTAAGATTGAGGACATTCCTATTGTTCGTGATTTTCCTGGTGTATTTCCTAGTGAATTGCCTGGACTGCCGCCTCAGAGACAAGTTGAATTTCGCATTGATCTGATTCCAGGAGCCGCACCTATCGCGCGTTCTCCTTATCGTCTTGCACCGTCTGAAATGCAAGAACTTTCATCGCAATTACAAGAACTTCTTGATCTTGGTTTCATTCGACCGAGTTTCTCGCCCTGGGGAGCTCCGGTCCTCTTCGTTAAAAAGAAAGATGGATCAATGAGGATGTGCATTGACTATCGTGAATTGAACAAGGTAACAATTAAGAATCGATATCCTCTTCCCCGTATTGATGATCTATTCGATCAACTCCAAGGATCGAGTTTCTATTCCAAAATCGATCTTCGTTCTGGTTACCATCAGTTAAAAGTTCGTGATGAAGATGTGCCCAAAACTGCTTTTAGAACTCGCTATGGTCATTATGAATTTTTTGGTAATGCCATTTGGTTTGACCAATGCACCTGCCGTGTTTATGGACCTCATGAACAGAGTGTGCAAGCAATATCTCGACAAATTCGTTATCGTCTTCATAGATGATATCCTTATCTATTCGCATTCGAGAGAAGAGCATGAAGAGCACTTAAGAATCATTCTTGAGTTGTTGGAGAAAGAGAAGTTGTACGCCAAGTTGTCCAAGTGTGAATTTTGGTTGCGTGAAGTCCAATTTCTGGGTCATATTATCAACGAAGAAGGTATTCACGTGGATCCTGCAAAGATAGAAGCTATAAAGAATTGGGAAGCTCCAAAGACCCCAACTGAAGTAAGACAATTCCTTGGTCTTGCTGGTTATTATAGAAGATTCATAGAAAATTTCTCGAAGATTGCAAAGGATTTAACGGTGTTAACACATAAGGATGAGAAATTTGTCTGGGGTGAAAAGCAAGAATCAGCCTTCCAATCTCTAAAATCTAAATTATGTTCTGCTCCTATTCTATCTCTCCCTGAAGGAACCGATAATTTTGTGGTGTACTGTGATGCTTCGCACCAAGGGCTAGGTTGTGTATTGATGCAACATGACAAAGTGATCGCCTATGCCTCTCGACAACTGAAGAACCACGAGAAGAATTATACAACTCATGATCTTGAGTTGGGTGCAGTTATATTCGCATTGAAGATTTGGAGACATTACCTCTACGGTACCAAGTGCACAATATTCACCGATCACAAGAGTTTACAACATATCTTCAATCAGAAGGATCTCAACATGAGACATCGTAGGTGGATAGAGTTGATGAACGACTATGAATGTGAGATTAAGTATCATCCTGGTAAGGCTAATGTGGTAGCTGATGCCTTAAGTCGGAAAGAGCAACCTAAACCTCGTCGTGTTCGAGCCCTTCCAATATGTGTTCGTTCTAATCTATCTTCCCAAGTTCAAGAATTCCAAACTGAAGCCTTGAAGGTAGAGAACATCAAAAGTGAAGCTTTGCGTGGTATGGAGAAGCAGTTAGAAGCAAAGGTGGATGGAACTCTTTATTTCATGAATCGTTTATGGGTTCCTAATCTTGGAAGTGTTCGCAACGTCATCTTGAATGAAGCTCACCGATCCAAATATTCTATTCATCCTGGTGCCGACAAGATGTATAAAGATGTCAAAGAGTTATATTGGTGGCCAAATATGAAGAAAGAAATCGCAGTTTATGTCAGCAAATGTTTAACTTGTGCTAGAGTGAAAGCAGAGAATCAGAAGCCTTCTGGTCTTCTACAACAGCCAGAGATCCCTGAATGGAAATGGGAAGAAATCTCTATGGATTTTATAACTAAATTGCCTCGAACATCTAATGGTCATGATACAATTTGGGTAATTGTTGATCGATTGACCAAATCAGCTCACTTCATTCCTATTAAAGAAACTGATCAAAGGGAAAAGTTAACAAGGATTTATTTAAAGGAAGTTGTATCTCAACATGGTGTGCCAGTCGCGATCATCTCTGATCGTGATAGTCGCTTTACATCTCGTTTTTGGCAATCATTGCAAAAATCTCTCGGTACTCGCCTCGATACGAAAACTGCCTATCATCCCCAAACGGATGGTCAGACTGAAAGAACAATTCAAACTTTGGAAGACATGCTGAGAGCATGTGTTATTGATTTTGGTGGAAGTTGGGATTCTCATCTCCCTTTAGCTGAGTTCTCGTATAATAATAGTTATCATACAACTATTAAGGCCGCACCGTTTGAAGCCCTGTATGGAAGAAAGTGTCGTTCGCCACTTTGTTGGATTGAAATTGGTGATCGTCAGATTACTGGTCCTGAGATTCTACAAGAAACGACTGACAAGATTTTTAAGATCAAAGATCGTATCAAGGCTGCCAGTGATCGACAAAAGAGTTATGCTGATAATCGTCGAAAGCCTTTAGAGTTCGCCGTTGGCGACCATGTTCTGCTAAAAGTAGCACCTTGGAAAGGTGTTGTACGTTTTGGTAAGAAAGGAAAGCTCAGTCCTCGTTATGTTGGACCATTTGAGATTCTTGAAAGAATCGGTGCTGTTGCATATCGCCTTCGTCTTCCTAGTGAGCTCAGCAATGTTCACAACACATTTCATGTTTCTAATCTGAAGAAGTTTATTCACGATCCTTCGCTTATCGTCCCTACTGAAGAAATTATCATCGACGACAAACTCCATTTCACTGAGGAACCAATCGAGATATCTGACTGGAAAGAGCAAAAGTTGCGAAGAAGTAAGATCAAAATTGTTAAAGTCAGATGGAACTCCAAAAGAGGTCCTGAATTCACGTGGGAACGTGAGGACCATATGCGAAAGAAAAATCCTCATCTTTTTCTCGTTGTCTCTCCTGTTCGTGCTTCGTCTTAAATTTCGGGACGAAATTTCTTCAACCAGGGGAGAATGTGACAACTCGATATTTCTGGTATGTAACTTCATTTCATTTCTAGAACTTTCCTCATTTAGAAAGTTTCTATTTTTAGACATTTCTATTTTTGGCATTCCTTATACACAACAAACATACATATTTTTACACCATACATTAGTGTTTGATTATTTTAGTCAACACAATATCTTATTTACTTATGGTGACACTTTTGAGCTAAAACATTTCTAAAACAATAAACGTAACACATTTAAATAAATGTGACTCGATTTGAACTACGCTCTAAACCCGACACCTTAATCTTTTGACCGACCACTATGTGGCCGGCCTACCCTTGCTCGTGCCCTCTTGCTCGGCCAAACACCCTTGGGGTGTTGATCAATTTACCTTGAATTCTATCTTGTTCCTTAAGCCTTATCCATCTAGTTTCAAAAGGAGTTGTAGTTAGACTCAAACTCTAACTAACCCTACACTATAAATACCCACCATATGCCAAACCCTAACACTATTTTTCCCCCTTTCTCCCATTCGGCCGCAGCAAGCAAACCACCATCACCTTCGTCCGTTTTCCCGATCTCAAGCAATTTCGAGCACCCCTTTGCCGATTTCCCCTTCATTCGATCAAGGTATGATGTTATAACCTTTGTTTTTCCTTGATATCTCCTTGCTTGAACCCTGTCTTGAACCCGAGACCATGGCCCTAGGCCATATGGTCTCGGTTAGCCACGAAAACCAAACATACATGCATGACCCTATCCGATCGGGTTCATGTGTGTGTGTGTTGTGCTTGTTTTGATGTTTACTTGATAGATCCATTTGTTAGAACCCTAGATCTCTGCTTTGACATGCTAAAACCCTAGAATTAGTCCTTAGATCCGAACCTATATCAATCTAACACCCAAAACTCGACCCATCGAATTAGAACCAAACCCTTAGGGTTTCGGCCTAGCCGGCCAACCCTAGCCGAATCTTCACCAAACCGAGCCTAGGTTGACCAAATATGACCATAGTTGACCTTGGTTGACTGAATTGTATCATACCCTAAACCCTAACCGAAATCTAGAAACCCTAGTTGACTTTTGTTGACTAATTTTGACTAATGTTGACCAATAAGACAAACCGGGTCAAGGCCGGATCTTGACCCAAACCGATCAACCCAAACCCGAATACCCAATCGGGCCAAGGCCCGTACTTGGCCCATATCGATCTATTTTAGTCCATCGGGCCCAAACCTTAGTTGGCCCATTAGTATCCAAGCCCATTTGGACCAAAGCCCAAACCTTTAGCCCATACTTAACCAAACCGAACCCAATTGGGCCAAGCCCAATCCACGGCCCAATCTAAGTGGACCTAAGCCCAATAAGAGGCCCAAGTGGCCCAACCTGGTGGCCCATTAAGCCCATTTAGGCCCATTAAGCCCATTAGGCCCAATAGGCCCAATCTAGGCCCAATAAGCCTAACCCAAGCCCATTTCATTTCATTTCATTTCATTTCGAAGTCCATTTCATTTCATCTCATTTCATTTCATTTCGACCTATTAAGGTCCAATAACCCAAATTCATTCGATGTCACAAAACATAAAACATAACATGAAATACATATCATTTAACTTATATCGTATATAGAATCGCCTGTGTTAGCTTAGTCTAATCATTAGTTAAATCATTTAGGAAGCTAGGAGTCTCCAAAGGATTCCTCTGTCTTTAGTATTTGTCGCTAATCTTTTCCCAGGTGAGTCCACAGACCCCTTTTACTCTTTTACTGTTTTTATAAACTTTGGGGTGGAAAACATAAACACAACTGCTACTGTTTTACTATGACTGTCCAACACCTATACATTTTCATTATCGCATTGGCATGACAAACAATTATTATACCGGACTAAGGTTACCAGCAATCATTAGCTAGTGGATCTAGACCATGGATATGCAGATAGTATTATTGGCTGACACTCATCCTCCCAACATTATTTGATCATTACTTGGTTTACCCAAGACATCTTTCGGGAGTGTATATCCATAAAATAACAACATACTGGAGTTGAAGTGTTGATTGTGGACTTAGGGGTTGGTATATTAACTCAATAGACTAGCTACCTGTTGGGGATAACAGTTCATGCGATGTCAAACATAACAATTTGTTCAACACATTTTCATAAACATAACTAGTAATTGTAGATATTCTACGATTACATCTCACTTTTCATATATACTTCTCATATCATGTGAGTGTTGAACCTTATACATTTTCAGTCATAAACCATTTTCATAACAAACATTTTGAGTAGCAAAACACTTTACTTTATTTTTCATACAACATTAACCCTGTGGATTCACTCAACATTATTGTTGACCCTTTTACTATTTACGTTTTCCAGGTAATTAGGTGCAGTGGAGTTTGGAGGATATGAGCATTAGGATTGTCGTGAGCCATGATTAAAACATTAAGTTTACGAACAATCATTTCATTTCAAACAATTTCTATTTTAGGAAACTTACTATTTTTGGAAACTTTCTACTTTTGGAAAGTGAAACAAACCTTTATTTATCGTTAATGCGTGGTTGTTTGTTTACTTAATTTTTGCTATGTTGTCATGAACGTTACACCTTCGTTCTTCCGCAAAACATTTTAAATGAAGTAAAACTCATTTTTGGCGGGGTGTGACAAGAGATGCAATGGAAGTCGAGATGCAATCCATGAAGGACAACCAAGTATGGGAACTGGTTGATCCTACACCCAGCTGTAAGCCTGTGGGGTGTAAATGGGTCTATAAAGTATAGACCGGCATGGATGGACAGACAGATACTTTCAAAGCTCGACTGGTTGCTAAAGGCTTCACTCAAACCCATGGTGTTGATTATGATGAAACCTTTTCCCCAGTGGCTATGTTGAAATCTATCAGGATACTTATGGCAATTGCCGCCTTTCATGATTATGAAATTTGGCAAATGGATGTCAAAACCGCCTTCCTTAACGGGAAGCTTTCTGAAGAGGTGTATATGAAACAACCCGAGGGTTTCGTACATCCAAAGTATCCCAATAAAGTCTGTCAGCTTAAGAAGTCAATTTATGGACTTAAGAAAGCATCTCGAAGTTGGAATCTTTGCTTTGATGAGAAAATCAAGGAATTTGGATTTTCAAAAAGCATAGATGAACCTTGTGTATACGTCAGGGCTAGTGGGAGCGCGATTGTATTCCTAATCCTATATGTTGACGACATCTTACTAATTGGGAATGACATTCCAATTTTGAGTGACGTCAAGACATTTCTTGGAAAATGCTTTTCCATGAAGGACTTAGGAAATGTATCGTACATCTTGGGAATTAAGATCTATCGAGATAGATCTAAAAGGCTTCTCGGTTTGAGTCAAAGTGCATATATTGACAAAGTTCTAAAGCGGTTTAGAATGGAGGACTCCAAGAAAGGAAATCTTCCGATGTTGCATGGAGTGACATTGAGCAAGGCTCAATGTCCAAGTTCCGATAAGGAACGTGACGTAATGAAGAAGATCCCTTATGCCTCGGCATTTGGATCTATCATGTACGCCATGCTATGCACTAGACCTGATGTATCATGTGCGCTGAGCGTGACAAGTAGATATCAATCGAACCCTGGAGAAGCTCATTGGATAGCCGTCAAGAACATCTTGAAATATCTTCGAAGAACGAAGGATACGTTCTTGGTCTATGGTGGCATGGAAGAGTTGCGTGTAGTTGGATACACAGACGCAAGCTTCCAAACTGATAGGGATGATTTCCGATCGCAATCGGGTTATGTATTCCTATTGAATGGTGGTGCTGTGAGTTGGAGGAGCTCCAAGCAAGACACAGTTGCTGATTCCACGACAGAATCAGAATACATTGCAGCGAGTGAAGCTGCAAAAGAAGCTGTGTGGATGAGGAAATCCATCAATGACTTGGTAGTTGTCCCTAGCATTGCCGACCCCATTGAAATATTTTGTGACAATGAGGGTGCGGTAGCATTGGCTAAGGAAGCTAGAGCTCACAAAAGAATGAGGCATATTGCTCGTAAATACCACGTTATCCGAGATAAGGTTGAAAGTGGTGATGTTATCATAAGCAGAGTAGTATCGGAAGAGAACCTTGCCGATCTATTTACTAAGCCGTTATCACATGTTGTACATGATTCTCACACTAGAGGAATAGGTGTGAGATTAGCCAGTGATTTAGCTTGAGTACTGTTTTAGTTTGAATTTGATGTCTATTTTGGGAACTTGAAGCAATATTGTAATTTTGATAGTATTGATGTATAAATATGTCTATACATATGCATGTTGCAGTTACTTTCAAAATCTTTATTGTGTTCCATCTTTGCATGTTTAAACACTTCCTAGATTTAATCTAAATCTCCACAGTCAGTCATGCTTAAAGGGAAGTAAGTAATGAACGAAGACTGAGGTAAGTGGTTGATCACAATGGATGCAACACTTGCCTGTACTTGAAATGGGTTTCAAGTGACTGGAGACCCACACCCGAGCTTACTTCATCCTTAGACCAGAGATTCATGAGATTCCAAAGCATAAGTTTACTTTACTTAGATTAATGCTCTAACGCGGTTCGTAAATGGCTGTTATAAGGGGCTTAGTTGGGTAAGGATAACTTATGTGTAGGGACTATGTAGTCAAAAGGATTTGTACCTCAATGAAGAGAGATATCCATGGGCCCCTCGATGATTTAGCGCTGACACCCAAAAGCATGGCCATGCTCGAGTTATATTGAAAATGGTTCAATTACAACTCATTTTGGTCACCACTAAATAAAAGATCGAGAAACAAAATCGTGAACGATCTGGAGAATGACGACATTAATCCATGTCTCGTGTTCACAAGGATATCGCGTACAAAAGGATGATCCGATCACTTATCTAAAGGAACCGTCATTTATATGATTGGTAGTTGTCGAGGATGACGTACCTTGTGCTGACTTGGGGACATAGATGCCTAGCTAGGGCCGCTCTTTGTTTGTGATACCAATAAAACGTCGTGTCGTGTGCAAGTGGGAGTTTGTTAGAATTCGTGACTTTAATCATAGATGATTGAACTGTCAGAATCGTAACCTTAATCATCGGTGATTAAAGTGTTAGATTCGTAACAGCTTAATCATTGGTGATTGAATTGTCAGATTCGTGGCAGCTTAATCATAGGTGATTAAACTGCCAGACTTGTGACAACTTAATCATTAGTGATTATACTGTCAGAATTTAGTGCCCACCGACACACATGTACGGGTATCATGGCCGATGATGCGCAAGCCTATCGGGTCACACGCCGGGGGAATTTCTTTCCGATAACACTTAAAAGAGTAGAGGTAATTAAAGATGTTGGGAGAAATAAAAGTATCTTTTATTTCATTGGACCATTTAATGGTCCAATGCATGTAAAGGAAAGCCACTACTTTCTCCACATGCTTGCTTTAATTCTATTGGACCACCTTTTGGTCCAATGCATGTAGAGCTTTTCCACCCACCTCCACATGCTCTCTTATCTATATAAGAGAGATGTGGGAGGTTGTTTAAAGCTAATGAAAAATCAATTACTCTCAAAAAATACAAGTGTTTGGTTGCCGAAATTCTAAGAAAGTTCTTGAGCAATTTCGGTGTCGGGTTAGCAACTCGGAAGGAATCGCTTACTCGGTGTGGATCAATCGATAGAGGGGAACGATTTCGTGACCATCATCCATAAAAGAGTTCATCATCAACCTTGCGGGTGTCTTCGAGGGTATGATGTTCTCTCCTTCCTCTTTGTTGCACGACTTGGGTTTAGAGATTCGGTCATTGGTGGATCTTGGTGGTTAAATTTATTTTAAATATAAGTTTCCGCTGCGTTTTAGAACCCACCAAAATCCAACAACTTTATGGTGTTTTGTGTACTCATTTGGGAAATAAACCACCTAAACCCCCTAAGTGGTTGAAGCATAAGTGGTGCACATCTATGGTTCAAACAATTGATGAAATATGGTTAGACAATGGTTTATTATGGGATGAATTGAACATGAAGTCAGTCAAAGTTCAACAACATATGAAGTACAAGCTTAAAAATAGGGAAAGAAAGAAAAAATTGGTTAAATGGAAATATTTGACTATTTTAGAAGCTACCTGGGAAGTTTATCAAGTTTTCAAATACATGTTCCTTCTTCTCACCTTGAGGACAAGGTGATAGTTTCAGGGGGAGGTATTGATACGATTAAGGGTAGTTTAGTCTTTTCAACTATGAGTCAGTTAGTAATAACTTGTAGTTAGTTAATAAGTGGTTGGTAGTTAATCACTAGTATAGAAGAGATAGAGCTGTCATCTTGAGGAGGATTCTATTTTGTGTGTAAGAAATTACAATTGGGAGAGATCCACATCTCGAATAGTGGAAATTCATTGCCAGTGACTGAAATACCTAATTTCATCACTGTTTGTTGCATTTGTGTGTTCTTGATTGGTTTTCTTGTATCAATTACCTCATCAGATAGTGGCCTACATGGCCTTTGACAACTTCAAAATGCATAAACAAAAGACAATTTAAATAAATATATTATTATTATTATGAATTATTTTCTTCATTCACCCCCTTAATTCAGAATCAGTCACTTCTTTCACACCAAGTAGATCTCTCATATCTTTGAATTTGATCTTTGCCATTGCTTTGGTGAAGATGTCAGTTTTTTGTTCTTCACTTCGTACAAACTTTACCTTCACATTACCCCTTTCAACACACTCCTTAATGAAATGGAAACGTGTATCGATATGTTTGCTCTTTGCTCCTCCCATGGAAAACCGGATTTTTCATAAGGTCCAAAGTTGACCTATTGTCTACATAAAATATTGTTGGCTCAATTTTTCTTCTAAGTACTTCTTTTAACAACCTTCGAACCCATATAGCCTGACAAGTTGCAGCACTAGCTGCCATAAATTCAGCCTCACAAGAGGACAATGCAACACATTTTTCTTTTTGTGATGCCCAAGAAATGAGGCTGTTGTTTACATAAAAAAGCCATACCACTAGTACTTCTTCGGTCAATTATATCTCTTGCTAAGAGCATCTCCAACCATAAACTCTATATAATTCCCTTTATCTCTATAAATTGTGGGACCACTCACTCTAAAAAATATCTCAACTCCAACCATAAACTCTATTCTTCCCTTCAAAAGCTTTTAAAGATAGTGAGACCCATATTCCACTAACACTTGCACTCACAAATAAATGTGGGGCCTATGGATGGAGTATTTCTCTCACTTTATATTTAGAGTGAGGGATAGAGGCTGGTTGGAGAAGATAAAACTTCAAATATAGAGATAGAGGCTTGAATAAAGTATGGTTGGAGATGCTCTAAATCACTATCGATGTCACCTGTGATGGTTACACCATTTTTCTGTCTTCCATAAATCAAACCGAAGTTGAGAGTTCCTTTCACATATCTCAGAATTCCCTTCACTGCTTCTAAGTGTTTCACTGTTGGCCTCTCCATGAACCTACTCACAACACCTACAACAAAAGAAATATCGGGTCGGTATGAGTTAAATACCTCAATCCTCCTACTATGCTTCGGTATTCAGTAGGATTCACCAACTCTCCATCTTCATCTTTGGAGAGCTCAATTTTGTGCTCTAATGGACATTGTGAATTGTTACAATCTGCCATTCCATTTTTGACTAGTAAACTCTTAGCATAAGCTTCTTGTTGAGTGTAATTCCTTTTTCATTTTGACCAACTTCAATACCCAAATAGTAGGACAAAATACCCATGTCACTCATTTCAAATTCCTTATTCATTTGGCTCTTAAATTGCTTTACATCATCACATCAACTTTCGGTGACGATTATATCGTCAAGCATATCTTTTAAAACCAAGACTTTTTAGGTACATGTCAAGACGAGAATTCCAGGCTCTAGGTGCTTGACGGAGCCCGTATAGGGCCTTAGAGAGTCGGTAGACTTTGCCCGCTTGGTTTGTTTTCTCGAACCCTGCCGGGTGGGTTACATAAACTTCTTCTAAATTTCCATTCAGAAACACTGATTTCACATAAAGATGGTGTACTTTCACATAAAGATGGTATTTTTATATGTGCAATAGAGCCAAAAACCTTCAGGTGGTTTACACATGGTTTTCTTCCCGTCCAGATCTCGTAAGGAGTAGATTCTTCTAATGCCTTTGTAGTCATACGGTTCAACATATACACCGAATGACTCACCGCTTCTCCCCACAAGACATCGGGAACGTTGTGATTCTTCATGCAACTTCTTGCCATTTCCATTACTGTTCCATTCCGCCTTTCGACTTCTCCATTTTGTTGTGGCGAGTATGGGGCGGTGTAATGGCGATTAATTCAACCCAATCTGGTTGCAATACTCATTGAACTGGTTTGAAAGAAACTCACCGCCTCGATCTGTTCTTAAAGTTTTTATCTTGTTGCCGGTTTCTTTTTCAACTAGTTCCTTGAATTTTTTAAATGCTTCAAATGTTTCATCTTTAGACTTTAGGAGATATATCCACATAACTAGGGGTGGCAATTCAGGTCGGCTTCAGGTTGACGGGTTCGGGTTCGCGGGTTGGCGGGTCAGAATTGTTCAACCCAAAACCGACATGTTTATACAAACGGGTCTGGTATCTCAACCCTAACCTGTTTAACTTCAACCCAAACCTAACCCATATCACCCGTTTAATGAAACGGGTTAAATATGTTATCAGGTCAAACAAGTTAAACGGGTCAAACATGTCAAAATGTTGTTATTATTACACAAATACATAACAAAATACTAAACACCAAATCACTAAGTGACATTTTTAATCTTTATCTAACTATTAATTATGTTTTAACTATTAACTATAAATTAAGTATAAATATATATATTTCAAAATTTATTTTAATAATTAAACGGGTTGACGGGTCGACCCACTTAAATTATCATTGACCTGAACCTAACATGTTTAATAAACGGGCCAGCTGACTCAACTCGAGACTGACCCAATTAATTTTTACCTCAACCAAAACCTGTTTATTTTCGTGTCGGTTTCAGTTCGTGTTTCGTGTCGGGTCAGATATTGCCACCCCTACACATAACCCTACTAAAGTCATCCACCTATAATAGAAAAGACTTGCTACCAGAAGGAGTTGGTGGTGACATAGGACCACACAAGTTAGCATGTACTAACTCCAACTTCTTTGATGCTTTGTAGTTTGCTTTAAGAGAAAAAGGCAAACTGACTTGTTTACCCTTAAAACATGCTTCACACGATTCTTTTGGTGCATGGGTCTTTGGCAAACCCAATACCATTTCTTTATCTGCCATCACTTTCAATGAGGCAAAGTTGACTTGACCCATTCTTTTATGCCATAACTGTTGGGTTTTCTATGCATCTAGCCACAATTTGCTTAGGGCGGAAATCAAAAGCAACTTGGTAGAACATTGACCCGATAAAACTTTTGTTTGGACCGTTAGGTTTACAATTCTAACGCAACTAGAACTATTTAAAATAATTAAATAGATTAACTCGAAACACTTACTTGTTCTTCGCGATTCGGTGAACTAGATAAACCCTGTGATCTAGTACGAGCCAGATCAAAACGATGCACTAGGATTCAAGTAAGAATCCCTCTATCGAATCACACTCTAGGTTGGTCAAGAATGAGATGATGTACCACGAGGTAGTACAAAGCACTCTTGAGAAACAAACACCAAAACCCGAACCCGAAAACACCTTTCGGTTCGTTCGACGGCGGCGGCACGGCGGCGGTACGGCGGTCCGGCGGTGGTGCGGCGATGGTGGTGGTGTTCGGTCGAGATGCTCGGCCGAATGGGGAGGGAGGCAAGGAGGAAGTATGAAAGTTATGATTAGGTTAAACCCATTAACCTTAATTTATATCCTTGCCAAACACAATTATGGTAACACCATAATTGCTCTAAGCCCATCTTAATTAAACCATTAATTAAGCCCACAAGTACTTTAATTAAACTATTAATTAACACTTGGCCCGACACCGATAACTAGTCAATAACCCATTAACTAGTTAAGCCCGTCTGTCCCGTAAGTCCATTTAATTAAACTATTAATCAAACATTACGTTATTTCTCGTGTTCGTTGACGCCTCGAGGGCAACCCGAATAGGACTCTAAAATACCCGAACCGGAATACCGGTTTATTTGATGTGTTGGACACTCTTTCCAACAGTCTCCCACTTGGACACCTCATCAACTATAAACGGTACGCGTTCGTGTATCCTTTAGAGTGTGCATAGCATGTGCAGCTGCTGAACTCTGAACTATCAGAAACAGTCCTATGATAAGTGATCATATGTCCTTCGTTGCGCGATATCATGTAACTAGTGACATGGACATGTCAATCACTCTAGTTACGATTATGTTTCCTGATTCGAGATTTATGATGACGATTTGACTACATGATTGAACTTTCAATCTAGTCATGACCTGCGCAGGTATTTTTAGTGTCACATCAAATCAACAGGGGGCCCATGGATATCTCCTCTATCACTTTGATCAGCGGGAACGAATAAACCTTAACTACATCATCTTCCTTCATAGTCATCACATAATACATGGAACTAATCTTTATAGCTACTAGTTACGAATAGCGTTGGAGTTAGACCAATGCATCACGAAATCGTACTTAGGAAACGATGCATCTTGGTTTGAAGACTCATACGATATTATCGCCTCACTATTACCCATGATAAAGTCCATGGGGTAATACTTTGAGCGTGGGTTGGTCCAACATTTAAATACACCTTTTAAATGCTCATGAGAGTAGCAGCAATCTCTATGCAATGTTCATACCTTTGAACAATCTACTCACTCTCCCATGACATCTTAATTCAGTTCTTATTCCCATAAGAACGATCGACTGTGGACGTTTGAGTAATCTCTTAGTTTACTTAGGAATAGGTTCTAAACATGCAAAAGGTTTGAAATGGAATAATTAAATACTATATGAATGATAGAACACTTGCAAATTATTTAATCTCCATAAATAAATCATCAATTCATACAATTTAATATTCACTACAATTTCAAATGAATGACAATTTATGATAAGTCACTATGAAATCTAATTCCTATCGTCCTCGCATGAACATCATGCTTGGCACGACTTAGTGCTTTTGTGAAAGGATCAGCCGGGTTATTTTCCGACGATACTCTTGTCACGATCACGTCCCCATCTTCAACTCGCTTTCTCACGTAGTGAAACTTTCTGAGTATATGCCTGGTTCGACTATGATCTTTGGATTCTTTAGTCAATGAGACTGCACCTTCATTGTCGCAGAAGATTTTCATTGGTTCCTTGATGCTTGTTACGACACCAAGATCCCCAATGAAATTCTTCAACCATGTGGCCTCTTTTGATGCCTCACAGGCAGCAATATACTCAGATTCGCAAGTTGAATCAGCTACTGTCTCCTGCTTGGAACTCTTCCAAGTGACAGCTCCTCCGTTCAATAAGAACACCCACCCAGTTTGTGAGCACGAGTCATCTCTATCCGTTTGGAAACTCGCGTCACAATAACCTTCCACAACAAGTTCGTCTTTCCCACCATACACTAAGAACATATCCTTTGTTCTCCTTAGGTACTTGAGAATCGTTTTCACCGCAGTCCAATGATCGTTGCCAGGGTTGCCTTGGAACCGGCTCACCATGCTTAGCGCATATGAGACATCCGGGCGAGTACATACCATGGCATACATGATCGATCCAATCGCCGAGGCGTAAGGGACTCGACTCATTTTCTCCAGTTCTTGCTTAGTACTGGGACATTGACTTTTAGACAATGTTATGCCATGATTCATGGGTAGATACCCTTTCTTGGAATCAACCATACTAAAACGTTTTAGTATTTTATCCAAGTATGTACTCTGGCTTAATCCTATTAGACGTCTTTCTCTATCTCTGTATATCTTTATACCGAGTATGTATGCTGCGTCTCCTAGGTCCTTCATAGCGAAACATTTTCCCAACCAAGACTTCACGTCCTGCAGTGTAGGAATATGATTTCCTATAAGGAGTATGTCATCCACATACAGTACTAGGAAGACAACAACGCTCCCACTAGCTTTGATGTAAACGCAGGACTCATCTTCACTCCTAGAGAAACCAAACTCCTTGACTTTCTCATGGAAGCAAAGATTCCAACTTCGAGAGGCTTGTTTTAATCCATAAATGGATTTCTCAAGCTTGCACACTCTATCAGGATATTTCTTATTGATAAAACCTTCTGGCTGTGCCATATAGACATCCTCAGTAAGTCTTCCGTTAAGGAAGGCGGTTTTAACATCCATCTGCCAAATTTCATAGTCATGAAACACAGCTATGGCAAGCAATATTCTGATAGACTTTATCTTGGCTACTGGTGAAAAGGTTTCATCATAATCAATCCCATGAGTTTGAGTATAACCTTTTGCAACCAACCTAGCCTTATAGGTGTGCACATTCCCATCCATGTCTATCTTCTTCTTGAAGATCCACTTGCATCCAACGGTTTTGACACCGGGAGAAGTCTCAATCAAGTTCCATACTTGATTGTCATACATGGACTGAATCTCACTCTCCATAGCCACTTTCCATTTTTCGGCCTCAGGGCCTTCCATAGCTTCCTTATAACTCGATGGCTCATCGTCATCAACTGGTAAACTATTACCAGCAGATGCATCGCCTTCAGCAATATGGAAATCATAGTAATCACCATAATGCTCAGGAGGGCGAACAGTTCTTGAGGATCTACGTGGAACGGTAGGAGTTACATCAATTTGTTCAACAGGAGTCTCATCCTCTGGTTGAGTGCTAGTGTCAACTATAGGTTCCACTACATCTTCATCGTTTGACTCTTGACACTCTTCAAGATCAATTTTGCTCCCACTGTCTTCTTTGGATATTAGCTCTCTCTCGAGGAAGAATCCTCTTCGAGATACGAACACTTTGTTCTCTTTCGGATTGTAGAACCGATATCCAAAAGACTGTCGTGGATAGCCAATGAAGTAGCACTTCTCTGATTTGTTATCTAGCTTGTCGTGAGATTCATGTCTTACATAAACTTCACAACCCCAGATTTTTAAATGTTTGAGGAAGGGAGGAATCCCTGTCCACATTTCAGAGGGAGTTTTGGCAACCTTCTTAGTTGGTACAAGGTTAACGCTATGTGCTGCAGTTTCTAAGGCATATCCCCAGAAACTCACTGGAAGTGTTGATCGACTCATCATTGATCGAACCATGTCAAGCAAGGTTCGATTTCTCCTTTCCGACACTCCATTAAGTTGTGGAGTTCGAGGAGGTGAGAGTTGGGATACTATTCCACAACTCTTTAGATAGTCGATGAACTCTTGACTAAGATACTCTCCGCCCCTGTCAGAACGAAGCATCTTAATCTTCTTGCCCAGTTGATTCTCTACTTCTTTCTGATATTCTTTGAACGTTTCAAAAGTATCAGATTTATGTTTAATCAAATAAACATATCCATATCTACTGAAATCATCAGTAAATGTGACGAAGTATCGTTCACCATGTCTAGTGTTAGACTTGAACGGTCCACATACATCAGTATGTATGAGGTCCAACAAGTCTTTGCCTCTTTCACATGACCCTGTGAATGGCGCCTTTGTCATCTTGCCAAGTAAACAAGACTCACACACATCATTTGATTTGAGGTCAAATGATTCTAACACTCCATCCTTTTGGAGTTTAGCTATGCGTTTCTTGTTTATATGTCCTAAGCGACAATGCCACAGACATGACTTATCCAATACACCTTTGGATGAATCAACATTTAATATTAGATTCCTTTTGTTTACGCAACCATCTATTTCATATATACCAGCACAAGGAATAGCTTTAAAATAAAACACATCATTTTTATAAACTAAAATAGAACCATTCTTATTATCAAAAACAAAGTTAAAACCATCCTTAAACAATGCGTAATACGAAATAATGTTGCGTGCCATAGAAGGCGAAAAACAAACATCTAATAAAAGTAAAGAACATCCATTCCCAAGCATGAGCTCATAATCTCCTATCTTGGTGACAGCAGTCGAGACTCTGTTTCCCATGATCAGATTAAGCTCTCCATGCTTCAACTTCCTACAATTCTTAAGTCCCTGCATATCAGTGCAAATGTGAGTACCACACCCTGTATCTAGAACCCAAGAATTAGACATAGAAGTATGATGGAGTTCAATCATAAAAGTACCTGATGGTCCAGACTTTTGGACTTTCTGACTCTTCAGATCATCCAAGTACTTTGGGCAGCTTCTTTTCCAGTGACCCTTTCCTTGACAGTAGTAGCAAATAGCATCTTTCGGATCTTTGGTATGTGTTATATCAGAATCAGCCTTCCTCTTATAGCCTTGTTTGGCTTGACCTACTTTGGCCTTGCCTTTGCTATTTGGAGGAGGACGACGTTTCTTTTTAACACCTTCAGATCGAATAGACAAGACAGGAGCAGCAGGGGTGGAACCTTTAGCTTTCATCAAGCTAGCCTCGGTAGTTTTCAACATACCGTGCAGTTCCATGAGTGTCTTATCCATATCACCCATGTTATAGTTAACTATAAATTGTGAGTAGGATGGTGGAAGCGAGTTCAAAACCATATCAGTGGTCAACTCCTTCGGTAAAGGGACACCCAAGTTTGCTAGTCTGTCTATGTAGCCCTTCATCTTTTGGACGTGGCTACACACAGATTGTCCTTCTTGTAGTTTGCATCCTACTAGGGAACTTACCACGTCGAAACGTTCTTGCCTAGCTCTGTTTTGAAACATTTGTTTGAGCTGTTGATTGATGTCATAGGCACTCATCTTCTCAAAATTCTTTTGGAGATCAGAAGACATAGTGGCTAACATTAGGCAAGCAACCTTTTCCGACTCTGAACGATGGAGATTATAGGCAGCTCTGTCTATGTCACTCGAATCGTCAGTCAACTCAGCAATCTCGTTATCGAGGACATACTCCTTGCCCTCGTACCTTAACGTGATTCTAAGCGTACGAACCCAATCAATGTAGTTGGGTCCAGTGAGCTTCTCACGATTCAAGGTGGAGATAAGAGCAAAGCTTTGTGGTCCTTGTGGAAGTGGAGGTGGTGGTGGTAGAGGAATTGTGTTGTCATTCAAGTTTGAACCCATCTAGAAAAGAAACAATTTCTTTGTTAGTGAATTCAATAATTAATCCTTATAATAATTTTCCTAATCTTTATTCATAAGGCTAGGATACGCCCACTAGTTATTTGATGTGAAGAGGTATGCCGTATTTCACACCAAACAATTTCGTGTCGTAGGCAAACTATTGTCAATTTCAATCTTATGAAATCCCTAGTTCTTTGAGATTCATTCTCGTGGGAGAATGGCATGTTAATCTCGAATCAATGCTCATTCTAATCTATATGATAGGGATACCGTGGATCATATATTAGAAGGTGAAACAACCATGGAATACCCACGTGGACTTCTCGGCTCAAGTTCACTTGAGTATCGCGAGAATCGTTTCACTCGTAAAATAATCTCACAATTAACGTACCGGTTAACCACACGAGTTCCGTTAATCAGACTATGATACGAGCGCGTGTCATTCTATGGAGAGCACACAATGTTCACATTTAATTAAACGGGAAGAATTTGTTTAATGTTATGATTATACTTTTAATCTTAATATCATCCTATTATGCCTGTTCGGTAGCTCCATTCTACGACAAGGGAAGCGGCGGGGCAGGTCAGCGCAAGGCGTGTTAAAAACGCAACCCCGTTTAGAGATCTATATCTCTTCCTTTTCATCCTTTAGATGTCATAGACTATGGGTGAGCCTACTAGTGACATAAGCGACGATATATTTAACTTTAGTTATAATATATATAAACTATTATATAATTATATCTATGTTAATTAAAACCTTTTAATTACATTTACTAAAGTTCTATATAGTATAATTAATTATATAAACGTGCGAGGACGCGACGTTTTAATTACTATTATAACTATATCTTATATAATATTTAATAAACTTTTATTACATAATATTATATATATAAGGGAGGAATATCAAATCATATTTGATATATATAGGAATTTCGGAATTAATATATATATATATATATATTCTAAATTAAACTTTTAATTAATATATAATATATAATTAATTATTTTTAATATTTATGCCTTTATTTCTATTATAAACAATTATAAGTAAATAAGATAAATAATAAAATAATTCGAAAATCCAATCCCTTTAAATATTTAAAATTTCCGAAAATAATTTTAAATATATATATATATATATATATATATATATATATATATATATACCGAAAAACAATTTTCGGATATATATATATATCAATATTTAAAATATCTTTTAATTTTAAATTTATCTTATTTTAAACCCTTTTAAAAATTATCTCCTTATTTAAACCTTTTAAATAAGTAAACAAGATTTACCCAAATCTTTTATTTATGTACATGTATTTTCGGAAAAATACATATACCATAATAAAAGATTTCTACTTCCCTTTTATTTAAATACCTTTTAAATAAAAATATATATTATCTATATAATCCGAAAATTATATATAATATATAATTAATTTAAAACTTATTTAAATAATTAGAAGATATTGACAAAATCTTATTTTCCATAATTATAGATAATTCCAAACAATTTGAAACTATCCTAATTTAATTTATTTAATAATAAAAACGTTTTTAAATATTAAATAAATATTTCCGAAAATTCGGAAATACCCAAAAATATTTTTCGAAATTAAAAAACAATTTTTACAATTACCGAAAATTACTAAAACAATTTTTAATGGGTTTTCTAATTTTCGGAATACCCGAAAAACAATTTTCGGTATCACCGAAAATCATAAACAATTTTATGGGTTTCGAATTTCTTGTCTAGCACTATTAGACTTGTAAACCTGTGGCGCTCTGATACCACTGTTGGGTTTTCTATGCATCTAGCCACAATTTGCTTAGGGCGGAAATCAAAAGCAACTTGGTAGAACATTGACCCGATAAAACTTTTGTTTGGACCGTTAGGTTTACAATTCTAACGCAACTAGAACTATTTAAAATAATTAAATAGATTAACTCGAAACACTTACTTGTTCTTCGCGATTCGGTGAATTAGATAAACCCTGTGATCTAGTACGAGCCAGATCAAAACGATGCACTAGGATTCAAGTAAGAATCCCTCTATCGAATCACACTCTAGGTTGGACAAGAACGAGACGATGTACCACGAGGTAGTACAAAGCACTCTTGAGAAACAAACACCAAAACCCGAACCCGAAAACACCTTTCGGTTCGTTCGACGGCGGCGATACGGCGGCGGTACGGCGGTCCGGCGGTGGTGCGGCGACGGTGGTGGTGTTCGGTCGAGATGCTCGGCCGAATGGGGAGGGAGGCAAGGAGGAAGTATGAAAGTTATGATTAGGTTAAACCCCTTAACCTTAATTTATATCCTTGCCAAACACAATTATGGTAACACCATAATTGCTCTAAGCCCATCTTAATTAAACCATTAATTAAGCCCACAAGTACTTTAATTAAACTATTAATTAACACTTGGCCCGACACCGATAACTAGTCAATAACCCATTAACTAGTTAAGCCCGTCTGTCCCGTAAGTCCATTTAATTAAACTATTAATCAAACATTACGTTATTTCTCGTGTTCGTTGACGCCTCGAGGGCAACCCGAATAGGACTCTAAAATACCCGAACCGGAATACCGGTTTATTTGATGTGTTGGACACTCTTTCCAACAATAACCACATATCCTCATTAACTTTACCCAGTAGGCAATTGACTCCAGTAACATCATTTAGCACTATTTTATAGAGACGATTTGAGGATTGTTTTACCTTCATGAGTAGTCTACCATCTTTATCATGGACCCATAAGAACATACCATGTATCAAGATTTTATCTCCTCTTTTTGCCAACTGCCCAAACTTATTATAATACCGCATAAGAGTGGTATATAATAAACGTCTTGGAGTATTCTTCTTTCTTCATTCCTGCAATGAAACACTATGGTACCTTTTCCTTCAATCTGTACCCTTGACCCATCACCAAATTTCACAGACCCTTTTATCGATTCGTTGAGGCTTTGAAACTTGCTACGATCACTGGTCATGTGGTTGCTCGCTCCGTTGTCGAGATACCAGACTTTCGTATGGAAGGGTTTTTCATCTTTTGACATCAGTTTCGGGTTCACATTCTCCTCATTAAAGAATACCTCATCTTCTTTTTCATCATCAATTGTGGATAGCAATAAGGCAGGTTCATCATCACCATGCTCTTGAGTCAAGTTTGCTTCTTGATTCCTTTCACGTATTGGGTTATTGCATTCCGCTGCAAAATGCCCATAATCTTGGCAGTTACAACATTGAACTTTGCTTTTGTCTTTGTTATAGAAAGAGGTTCTACTGTTATCTCTTTGGTGATCCCTTCCTCGTCCACGACCACCACGTCCACGGGTGGTAGAGCTTCTACCACGTCCTCTTCCCCTTCCACGTGAACTGTTACTTGAGATATACTTATTTTTTGTATCCCGATCTTGTTTCTTACTTTTATCAACCCATTCTTGGTGAGTTAACAAAAGCTTCTTTTCCTCAATGTCACCATGTCCACGAACCCTTTCCTTGTTGGTAATTTTAGTGTTACCTGTTCCAATTTTAGTATAATGGAAATAATGTGTATGCCATGGGTTTCATACTTTGGTTCTAGTACAAGTTAGGAGGTGCGGAGAGCACACATGTATAAGTCCAAGATGATGCTAGTTTGGTTATAGTTCAAGTTATCAGCTGCAGCGACGAGAATCTGCTGATTAGCGACCAGCTGATGCTGCAGCGACCAAATGCTGCTGCTGCGACCAGATCCAATGACCAGAATCTGCTGATCAGCGACTAGATGCTGTTGCTGTGACCAGATTCAGTGACCAGCTTTAGCGACCAGCAAGCTGATGCAATCAGCAGGCTGATTCGATCAGCTGATAGCGACCAGCAGCGACTAGCTGCTGCGACGGACGATCAGCTGTTGCGACGGACTTTAGAGGCAAGCTGTTGCGACGGGCAGTTTCTAAACTGCAGAAAACCATGTATAACCGCTCCTAAATTAATGGACCTGTTCCTAAATTTAGGGAACCACTTTGAACTTTGATTTAAAAATACAAGATACGTATTTTTGAAGGATATAGAACACAAAAGAATATTCTCTCTTGACATAAGGTTGAATATGAATTCTCTCAAATCATCCATTACTGTGAATTAGAAACTGTGCCTAATTTCTAATTTGATTCTTAGGAATTATCCCAATAGTTAGAATTTCATGATACCCAGACATAGGGTCGAAATATCTAATTCGGAAAGTGATATTCACGATTCCTTTGTTAAATCCAGATTTCAGAAACAACCCTATTACAAAATTAGATATTTTCTACTGTTTCTGTAATCATGAGTGGGAACGATAATGTGAAAGAGATGACAAGCTAGTTCGGGAAATTGGAGAAATTTCAGGGAAACGATTTTAGGAGATGGCAAAAGAAGATGCACTTTCTTCTTACTACTTTGAAGGTGGTCTATGTGCTGAGTACCCCTCAACCAGAATCGGTGGAAGATGAAACTGTGGAACAAACCAGGAGACGTAGAAAGTGGGAAAATGATGACTACATCTGTCGCGGTCATATTTTGAACGGTATGTCTGATGCTCTATTTGATATATATTTATCACAATGTTGAAAGTGCAAGGCAATTGTGGGATTCTCTTGAATCCAAGTATATTGCGGAAGATGCTTCTAGTAAGAAGTTCTTGGTTAGTGATTTTAACAGTTACATGATGGTTGATTCACGGTCGGTTATGGAACAATATAATGAATTGCTCCGGATCCTTGGTCAATTTGCTTTACACAAATTGAACATGGATGAATCTATCATTGTTTCTAGCGTGATTGATAAACTTCCACTATCATGGAAGGACTTTAAACATACTCTTAGACACCAAAAAGAGGAGTTGTCAATGGTACAACTTGGTAGTCACATTCGGATTGTGGAATCACTCCGGGTTCAGGATGGTGACAAATCCAAAGACAAAACTAATGTTGGGCAGCCCTATGTTCACATGGTTGAAGACAAGAAAAACAAATTTAACAACAAGGGGAAAGGAAAGAAACGAAATTTTGATGATTCGTTTAAGTTCAAAAAGAAACCAAATGAATTGGTTTGTTGGAGATGTCAAAAAGTGGGACATATGAAACGTGATTGTCGTGTGAAACTTGGTAATGATGGTGCTAGTACTAGCAAGGGTGGACAAGGCGGGTCTAAGGACCATGGTCCACCAAAAGGTCAGATTTTTGTTGATCTTTATCATTCTAATAATGTTTCACTAACCCCTGAAATTTCCTATGTGCAGGAGGATAAAAGTGACTCTTGGTGGCTTGACACTTGTGCAACTAGTCATGTGTGTAATGATTCAAAATGGTTCGAGAAGATGGAACCGGTTGATGATGGATCGGTATTACGCATGGCGGATGAAGGAGTCAAGCCTATTGTAGGAAGTGGTGTTGTTAATTTGTTGTTTACTTCGGGAAAAACAATTTCTTTGTTTGATGTATTGTATGTTCCTAAGGTTCAAAAGAATCTTGTGTCTAGTGGTTTGGTTAATCGATTAGGGTATAAACAGGTAATCGAGTCAGATAGATATGTACTATCCAAGTTTGGTGTGTTTGTTGGATTCGGGTACTATTCCGAACGTATGTTTCGTTTAAATGTGGTTAATAAATTTGCACCTTGTGACAATTCTGTTTGTATGATTTCTAATGATAAATTAGATAATTCTATGTTATGGCATGCTAGATTAGGCCATGTTAATTTTAAAAGAATGCAAGAAATGTCTAAAGTGGGATTAATTCCCGCGTTTGATGTTAATTCCGAAAAATGTAAGACTTGTATGCTTACGAAGATAACAAGACAACCATTTCCAAATGTTAATAGAAATTCATCAATACTCGACTTAATTCATAGTGACTTATGTGATCTTCATTCGACACCTTCATTAGGTAAAAAAAAGTATTTTGTCACTTTTATTGATGATTCAAGTAGGTTTTGTTATGTATACTTGTTGCATTCTAAAGATGAAGCTTTAGATAAATTTAAAGTTTATAAAACCGAAGTGGAATTGCAATTGGGTAATTCAATTAAATGTCTTAGGACGGATCGGGGAGGGGAATATATGGATCCCCATTATTTCCAATCGGTTGGTATCATTCATGAAACCACGGCTCCTTATACACCACAATAAAATGGTGTTGCCGAACGAAAGAATCGAATCATGAAAGAGATGGTTAACTCGATGCTTTCTTACTCGGGTTTGAGTGAGGGATTTTGGGGAGAGGCAATGCTTACCGCATGTTATGTCTTGAATCGGGTTCCTAATAAAAGGAACAAAACAGCCCCATACGAGCTTTGGTACAAAAAGGCTCCGAATTTGAGTTATTTCCGAGTTTGGGGTTGTCGAGCTGTTGTTAGATTGCCCGAACCCAAAAAGAAAACTTTGGGAGAAAGAGGAATAGATTGTATATTCATTGGATATGCTGAAAATTCCAAAGCTTATAGGTTCTATGTCATTGAACCTAATGATTCGATATCGATTAATACCGTAATTGAGTCGCAGGATGCGATTTTCGATGAGATGCGATTTTCATCGATTCAAAGGCCTAAGGACCTGATTACTAACAGTAATGAGACTCAAAACTCAGTAGGTTTTGATGGTGTTTCAAACCCCGAAACACAAGAGGTTCGGAAAAGTAAAAGAGGCCGAATACCGAAAAATTTCGGTGACGATTTCCAATTGTTTTTGGTGGAAGGATCTAGGGATAAAGTGAAGACACAATATCCTTATTCCTATCAAGTTGAGACTGATCCAATGACCTTCAAAGAGGCCATGGAGTGTCGAGATGTTGCCTTTTGGAAAGAAGCGATAGATGACGAAATGTCGTCTATTTTGGAGAACAACACTTGGGTGTTGACTGATTTACCACCGGGTTCTAAACCATTGGGTTGTAAATGGATATTTAAAAAGAAAATGAAGGTTGATGGAACTACTGATAAGTTCAAGGCTAGGTTGGTCATACAAGGGTTTAGGCAACAACCCGGTATTGATTATTTTGACACGTACGCACCGGTAGCACGTATCTCAACCATTAGATTGTTAATTGCTTTATTGGCCATTCACAATCTGATTATTCATCAAATGGATGTCAAAACACCCTTCTTGAATGGTGATCTTGACGAGGAAGTCTACATGAAACAACCCGAAGGTTTTGTTATGCCTGGTAATGAGCATAAGGTGTGTAGACTTGTGAAATCGTTGTATGGACTAAAACAAGCTCCTAAACAATGGCATCAAAAGTTTGATGAAGTTATTTTGTCAAATGGTTTTGCTTTAAGCCAATCCGACAAATGTGTTTATAGTCGATTTGATACAACCGGCTCGGGTGTGATAATTTGCTTATATGTTGATGATATGCTTATATTCGGTACGGATCAACATCAAGTTGATGAAACCAAGAATTTATTATCATCAAGTTTTTATATGAAGGATATGGGGAGGCGGATGTAATTCTTGGAATAAGAATTAAACGGTTGAACAAGGGAATTGCTATAACGCAATCTCACTATATTGAGAAAATCTTGAAAAGATTTAATTATAGTGATTGTTTACCAGTTAGTACTCCTATGGATCCTAGTATAAAGGTGATGCCTAATAAAGGCAATGCAGTATCACAACTTGAATACTCGCAAGATATAGGTTCTTTGATGTATGCTATGACAAGCACTAGGCCTGATATAGCTTATGTCGTTGGAAGATTGAGTAGATACACTAGTAATCCTAGTATTCAACATTGGCAAGCGATTCAAAGAGTATTCAAATACTTAAAAGGAACCATGGATTATGGTTTGTGTTATCTTGGATATCCTTCGGTTTTAGAAGGATATTCAGATGCAAGTTGGATATCCAATATAGAAGATCATTCTTCTACAAGTGGTTGGGTATTTTTGCTAGGAGGTGGTGCAATATCTTGGGCATCCAAAAAGCAAACTTGCATCACGAACTCAACAATGGAATCTGAGTTTGTTGCATTAGCCGCGGCCAGTAAGGAAGCAGAATGGCTAAAGGATTTGGTTTATGAAATTCCATTGTGTAAAAGGCCGATAGCATCGATTTCTATCCATTGTGATAGTGCTGCCACATTGGCTAGAGCTTATAGTCAAATATATATAATGGCAAGTGTAGACACTTAGGTGTTAGACATAGCAATATTAGAGAATTAATCTTGGATTGTGTAATATCGGTGGAGTTTGTAAGATCGCAACAAAACTTAGCGGACCATCTTACTAAAGGATTGGCTCGGGACTTAGTGCACAAGTCGGCGATTGGGATGGGATTAAAGTCTGTATAATCCTTATTTGTGAGACACCCAATTCCCCTCTAATACAATGTTAGAGGTTGAATTCAATGCGGAAAGCTCACACGTTTGGATTGGAACACACATTATTATATCATCCCAAGGTTAGTGTATTCGGACCTGTAGTTGCCTAGGATGAATTGACTTTTTAATAATTCCTTTGATAAAATGTAAGCAGGTACATGAATAAAGGAATTACCTATATGATCGTGAAGTATATCCGTACTTCATAAGGCTTAGGATTTGGCCTTTATACGATCAAGAATGGATTGGAACACTCGGCTTGACAATAGTGTTATGTATTTTTTGTTTTAGATGGTTTTGAAATTTATGTGTATATTATCTTCAGGTATTCAAATCGGTTGATGGGTTCAATTCTTAGAACACCCTGATTCTCGAATATTTGGAATGTGTAATGTACTAACATGAAAATTCAATCGATTTGACATTTTCATTTATGCATAAATTTGGTTTATTCTATTCAAGTTTGTATTATTTCATGGTTACACTAAAATGAGGGAGGAATGTTGGTAATTTTAGTGTTACATGTTCCAATTTTAGTATAATGGAAATAATGTGTATGTCATGGGTTTCATACTTTGGTTCTAGTACAAGTTAGGAGGTGCGGAGAGCACACTTGTATAAGTCCAAGATGATGATAGTTTGGTTATAGTTCAAGTTATCAGCTGCAGCAACGAGAATCTGCTGATTAGCGACCAGCTGATGCTGCAGCGACCAAATGCTGCTGCTGCGACCAAATGCTGCTGCTGCGACCAGATCCAGTGACCAGAATCTGCTGATCGACGACTAGCTGCTGCTGCTGTGAACAGATTTAGCGACCAGCTTTAGCGACCAGCAAGCTGATGCAATCAGCAGGCTGATTCGATCAGCTGATAGCGACCGTCTGCGACGGACGATCAACTGCTGCGACCGTCTGCGACGGACGATCAGCTGCTGCGACGGACTTTAGTGGCTAGCTGTTGCGACGGGCAGTTTCTAAACTGCAGAAAACCGTGTATAACCACTCCTAAATTAATGGATCTATTCCTAAATTTAGGGAACCACTTTGAACTTTGATTTAAAAATACAAGATACGTATTTTTGAAGGATATAGAACACAAAAGAATATTCTCTCTTGAGATACTGTTGAATATGAATTCTCTCAAATCATCCATTACTGTGAATTAGAAACTATGCCTAATTTCTAATTTGATTCTTAGGAATTATCCCAATAGTTAGAATTTCGTGATACCCATGCATAGGGTCGAAATATCTAATTCGGAAAGTGATATTCACGATTCTTTTGTTAAATCCAGATTTCAGAAACAACCCTATTACACCCAATATTCCTCGTGAGCTTTGAGTCTGCCGATGACTTCCTCAACGGACATCACATCTAAATCTGTAAATTGTTCTATAGTGGAAGCAATTTAAACAAACCTAGATGGTACTGCTCGGAGTAACTTTTTTACAACGTCGTTTTCTTCAACCTTGTCTCCTAGGGCACGTATGTTGCTAACAACATTGTTCACTTTCATAGAGAACTCATCAATTGTATCAAATTCCTTCATTGTATCAAATTCCTTCATGCTAAGGACTTCAAACTCTGCCTTTAGGGTTTGAATTCTTGCTGTCTTTACCCTATCCGCTCCCATGAACATGGTTTTGAGAGCTTCCCATGCCTCCTTTGTTGTTTGCTTCTCCGCTAATGATAGCAAGGGGTCCTCTGGGATTCCTTGGTAAATGGCAGCCATCGCCATCTTGTCCTTCTTAACCTCAACAATGGTGTTTGAGGTTTGTGGCTCAACCGCATCCCCTACACCTTGAGCCTGCATGAAAAATCTCATCTTAATTGCCCATGCGACATAATTGCTTCTTGAGAGAGTGGCCACTACTACAACATTGGCTCCTATTGTGTTGAACACTTGTTTTAATTCTTGTTTTTTTCTGTCTGTTATTTCTTGTTTTCCTAAATGTTGTACGCCCTTAATCACGCGCCCTGCTTTTTTGTTAATGTTTTTTACTATTTCTCGAATTCCCCTATTAGCAGCTTGCATGCATGATTGGTTACTTAACTCTTTTTAAAATATAATTTCGAAATAATTTCTCCAACCTATAAAAATAATCCTTTAATTTTGAAAAGGGGCGGTACCAGAAAAATATTTAAAAGGGGGCAAAATTTAGGGGCATAAGTTGCGTCCTCAGTGGTATTCTTACTTTCCACGTCAAACTGAAAAACGAATTTGAGTTGGAATGTTCGCCATTTCTAAATTTTAGTTCAGATTTTTATATAAAATCAAGGGTAAATTACAGAAATTTTCCATGTGGTATACCCGATCCTGCATTTCTGTCCTTAAACTTTTTTCTTCGGTTATTTTGTCCCTAAAGATTTTTTAGTTTCAGATTTCTGTCCTTCCGTCCAAAATCCTCCGTTAACTGACGTATTTTTGTCCATTTACCCAAATTACCCCTATTCTGTCCCTCTTCTTCTTCATCTTCATCTTCATCAGACACCATTGCAATCCCTCTGCTCATACTTTTACCAGCTTTTCGACGGCCTGAAAAACTACCATCTCTCTTTGTTGACACAAATCCATCATCATTCCTTTTACTATCATGAACAACTGTATCTTTCCTTTTAGAAAATGAATCAAAAGGGCCCTTATTTCCCTTTCCCTTGTTCAAATCACGAGAAAAACCTATCATTTCTTCTTGAATAACCCGAATTCTCCCTTTTGGAGCCAAATTCAACACCATGCCGCCCTTTTCCCCTTGAATCACGATCAAACGAAACCCTAGAACCGCCATTATAGCCATCGGAATCACTGTCACGTTTCCTCTTTACAATTGAACACTTACCATTACCACCTCTCCAATCATTATCACCGTCATCGCTTTCGTTATACAATGGGGATTTTTTAAATGAATCGGCTTTCATTTCACTAACCCAATCTCTAAGCTCAACATTAGCTTTCATCTTCGATTAAGCTTTTGGCGGTTCGAGATTCAGAGACGTGTTTGGAAGCTCGAATTGAAAACTGTGATGGACCTGTGGTCAAAAGATTTGGAAGGGCATAATACGGTGGAAATGATGTTGAGATTTTTTGGTGATCGGTAGCTGCGGTTGTTTCTGAAGAAGTGTTGACAGAAATTATGTGACTTTTAGGTGTGATTTTTAGGGTTTGAATGATGAACAAAGAAATGGGGAAGAAGATGAACAAATAATAGTTGAAATTGATTTGAGCATATTTTTTCTTTTCTCTGTTCAGTTTCTCAATTTTTGCTTCTTCATCCGGCATATGAAGAAAGCTTTGTCAGATTCCCTTGTTCATGTAGACATAGTTTTACAATGTTGGAAGAACATTAACAGCTTTGTTTAGATAATGAGGATTATCTGCCCCAAGTCCTGCTTTTGATTTGTAATATCTGAACTCTTTTGGTTCATTGAACTTGATTGTTTGTCTTGTATGACCTGATTTGATAATTGTTTGCTCCAATTTTTTGCAGTGTTCTTCAACATTTTCTTTCTTGATTGTGAGATTATATATTGTGGATGATCGTCCATCAACTTCACTTTTAAGAGTATCACTAACTTCTTGAATTTTTTCATTTAGTTTTTGAATTTCTGAAGCTGATATCTTCAATTGTTCCTGGTAATTATTCATCTTTGCTTCAGCGGCTTTTACCCATTCTCGTTCCCTTTGTAATTCAGCCGCTGAATCTTGGAATAATTTGCGGAAATCTTCTTTCTCACTTGGTATTGTTTTCATGTTCTTTAGATTTGATATTTCAATATTTTTGTCATTGATTATCTTATTTAATCACCTGACCTCACTGGTGTGAGCAACATGAAAAGTTGACAATTGATTCCGTAGTTCTTGAGTTTTTTGTATACATGAGTTATTTTTATTTACTTGTGGAACAAGTGTTTCAAGTTGTCGAAGAAATGTTGCATTTTCTGCTTTTAAGGTTATAATTTGTGCATTTAGTTGATGATTGGTGTTTACCTGTTGTTGTAAACTTTCTTTTAAAGCATTGATTTCACTTTGAAAAGTAGATTGTGACATAGACAACTGATTTTGTAATTCCCTGTTTAATTGTTAAAAAATCTGCATTTGTTATATTTGAAGAGAATATTGACTTAGATTTCTATAAACTGAGTTTTCTCATTTTCTAAATCAATTTTTTCTTTTTGTAAATTGTGCTTTCTCTTCAAGTTTAAGTAAGAGATTTTGATTTAATGATTCAACTTGATTTAACATGGAATCATTGGAAAATCAGTGTCTGAGTCAGAAGAAGAAAAATCAAAGTAAGAAGAATGTACCTCATTTTCATCATTCTCTAGAATGCCCAACTCAGATCTAAGCTCATTTGATCTTGCCGTAAGAGCCAAACTTGCAGTGTACTGTTCTTCCTCTTGGTCATCCGAGTCTTCCAACCACTCCCGGTCCTCAGCTAGTAGGACTTTGCCGTTCTCGATCTGCGTAGCCATTAGCATCTTTCTTTTAAAGTATTCAGAATCTCGAACCTTTGGCTTCTTGCATATTTTGGCAAAGTGCCCAGTCATACCACAGTTGTAAGACTACTTTGGTAGCTCAGTAGTGGAAGAGGATGTTTTGTTGTTTGGTGTTTGAGGAGATGAGTTGAATATGAAGTTTGAAGAAGATCTGAGTTTGTTGTTGGTTGGTTTATTGTAGTATTTATCTCTGTAGTTTGAGATGAGAGCTACGGCTTGACGAACTGACTCAATTTCTTCATATGTTCCGTCAGGAATAAAAGTCTCTGGTTCTTCCTTAACCTCCCTTTTTTGAGCAGCCATTAAGGCTTGGTTTTGTTTGGCTAACAATGCAAGTGTGTCAGCAATTTCTTGCCTGGTCTTGACAATTTTGACCATTGGTTCGTACTGATGCAGATATTCATATAGTTCATGAATATCAATCTGACTTAAGTCTTTGTGCTGCATTGTACTGTTCCCGAATATTTCCCATTCTGGGAGAAGGATGTTGATGAATTTGATGTTAAATTCGAGGTTTTCCTTCTTGAGTTTGTTCTTTCGAAGATCGTTTAACATATGCATTTAGTGTTGAGACCATCTTTGCTTTGTTTCCGAAGTTAGTTCCTTCCATTTGTTTGCGTATCTCATCACATAGTTCCTTTCTGTCTCAAAACTGTCAAGACTACTGTAGATATCATTTGGAAGACCTTGAAGCATATATGAGTGAGAGTATACATCAGCTCTAGCTCTCTCTTTCTGTTCCGAAGAATAAGCAGCAGGGTCAATTTGAAATACACTGCCAACAACTGGTGGATTACCGTTTGGATTATCAACAACAGTGTTGAAATTTTTTGCTGGATCATGCTCTAATGATTGGAGAATTAATGTACCCGCTGGTTGACTTACGATGAAATGAGAAACCGTTTCTTCCATTGAGCATATTGTCCTCTAAAGAGAACAGGTGGTTTGGTATCTGATCCGATTGACAATGCTTATTTTGAATAGTTAAATTAAGATTACGACGGGGTAAAAATTTTAAGTTTGAAAAAGTTCTCGGGTCGAGAAGATTGTTCTCGGGTGGTACAGGTTCTCGGGTCGAGAAGATGGTTCTCGGGTTTTTAGAGGTTCTTCATGTCGAGATCTGTTCTCGGGTCAAGATCTGTTCTCGGGTCGAGATCTGTTCTAAGGTCGAGATCTGTTCTCGGGTCGAGATCTGTTCTCGGGTCGAGATCTGTTCCCGGGTCGAGATCTGTTCCCGGGTCGAGATCTGTTCCCGGGTCGAGATCTGTTCTCGAGTCGAGATCGGTTCTCGGGTAGTGAAGTGTTTCGGGTCGAGAAGTATACTCGGGTCGAGAAGTATACTCGGGTCGAGATCGAGTATTAGGGTCGTGAACTAATTCAGGGTCGAGATCGGTTTCTTGGTCGAGAAGTGTCTCGGGTCGAGAAGTGTTCTAGGGCCGAGAAGTGTTCTCGGGTCGAGAAGTGTTCTCGGGTCGAGATCTCTGGTCGAGATCGAGTCTGTTACAGAGTCTGTTACCGAGTCTGTTACAGAGTCTGTTACAGAGTCTGTTACAGAGTCTGTTACAGAGTCTGTTACAGAGTCTGTTATAGAGTCTGTTACAGATGGCGAGATCCTTCTTCGTCGAACGAACAAATCAGTTTTAACCCGAAAAACCCACTGATTTGATCCAAACTTCCTCAATATTTAACCAAATCGAATGATTCTTTTTGCAAACGATTCTATTTTTTTTCCTTCAATCCTTTCCAACCATTTCAATAAAAAAAGTAGCTGACCCAAACCTTATTTTCGAATTTAAAGAGAAAAAAGTTGAAGAACTCAAGCTTCCATGGGTTTTTTTTGAAAAATCACTGATTCATGCTAAACTTAATAAAAGCACTAGGAGAACAAGTTTAATCCATAAAAACAAACAAAAACTACCTCAAATTCGGATTTTGATTTTTGAGCTCTTTTTCTTCAAAACTTCAAAAACCTATTTAATCTTCACTTCTGGAATGCAAACTATGATTGTGGATCGATTTCTGAGTGACATTATGCTCTGATACCAATTGTGATAACCAAAAAGAGTATCAATCCATAGTTTGATTGATTAGATGATGAAAACATGAAGATGGATAAAAGGGTATTAGTGAGAGAAATAGTAGATAGAAGGAGGAGAGAACTTTCAATATGTGTAATTTGATTAATGAAGGAAAGTTACAATTAGTGATTAAACATGGACTATATATACTCTATCACTAATTGTTTATGATGATCCTAATTGCTAGTTTAAGACTATGCAATGTGTCAAAACTAGTCTCTAGACTATTGAATATAATTAAATAAGTCCTAACAGAAATGCTTAATTTTCAGCCATGCAGATTTTTGTTTATAAAATATATGTGCAATGCAGAATTTGAACTTGCAACCTCTTGTTATTAATACAATGCCCTTATAAACTGACCTAGAAGACTATATGTTCCTTGTTATAAATTTATTTTTATTAATCTCTTAAACAATAAAAGGTTAAAATTACCATGACCACCTACCATCCGCGACCTACACCACTACCAGCCACCATCACTACCGCCATCATCAACCACCAATTGGTCAGCATCCCACAGGTACTTTCTAGTATATAAAAATATATTTTGCAGATACATATATGGACTAATTATGTACATTCTAAAAACTTTAAAGGTTAACCAGTTAAATTTTATTGTAATTCAACACATAACCTAGGTGTTTCAACGACATCTATGATTTCCTCATTTAACAAATGCCTAATAAAAACTTAAAAACTAGAAAACAAATATGATCTAACGAAGGGGTGGAACTAGTATTTTTTTCTATCAGCAGTAGCACCTATGTGAATTCTAATCTAAGCATAAATCATTGAATTCATGATGAAATTGAAGATCTAGTGTATGAAAGTATGTGTGAGATCTAAAGAGAGAGTAGAGAGAAGGAGAAGAGAATTGAACTTTCCAAAAGTGTGATTCAATTAAGTGTGTGAAAAGTTACATCATCATGATGAATCCTCCCTTCTTATATCCATTCACTAATTAACCTTATTTAGACTAAGTATGTCATTAATAGTTCCTAACATGTTCAATTCTACCCCTAAACTATTATTTACAATCAAAGTGCCCCAACAACCCTTGCCGGGATGAAAAAAAGCGGAGGTCAAGAGGGTTGCGCTCTCTTGCAGAGTCCCAGGAGCAGCACCCTTGGTGGCGTCCAAAGAGCAACGCGTCGAAACGAAAATAAATTTTACATAAATGACTCTGTTACATAAACACTATGTTTGATTATATACACCAAGTCTTCAATAACTAATTATTAATTTCATAGATGTACAAGATAACTACTAGTTTTATAGATCTAAAACTATAAAACTACAAGACACACACTTTGGATTCTTTTTTATTTGGGTTAGATTTTTATTTGAGCATTGAGTTTGGACTATTGTTTAATACTTTAGTTCATTTTAAGATGGGCTATAGATATGTTTTTTAATCCGGTAGAAACACTCCACTGTAATACTAAAAAAAATTCAGAAAGAATTTACAATGTGGAAAAAAATTTGAATAGTAGTTTGTGCCACTGCGGGACCCATATAGCCATATTAGGTCCGCCCCTGATCTAACGTAAACCAAGTCATATATTATGACCAACAGTATGAGCATAAAGTGGTATTAGAATAAAACAAATGTTGATAACTGTAATGAACAAATAAATGCATGTTGATATATAATGTATTTTTAACCTATGAAATTAAATGAACGAAAAGTATAGAACCATTGCGAAGAGCGATTCTTATTACACTCGCTAACATACAAAGAGAACCTCTAAATAGACCGAATACATGATGAAAAGGAAAACAAACCGTCACAAAAAACATCAGAAAGGAACCTCAAGCCCCAGTATAAATTTATTACACTACAAATAAAAACAGCATCTTTCATGATAACTTAAAAACCTTGAAGTTTAAGAAACCAAATCAATTAGCGTCCAATCAACACAAGTGGATGACTACTTTTTCGATTTGTTTGAATATAAATCGAATATGTTTCCAAGAGATAATGGAGAAAGGAAGCATAATACATAGACAAGTAACGCATATGGAAATTGCAAAACCATGTGATGGTGCAAGGATAACATAACTTCCTGTGATGAACGCAACTCCCGTTGCAATCATGGCAATTCCAGTAAACAAATACTGAAGCAAAATTAAGAATCTAATTTCCCAATTTTCATCTTCTTCCTCTTCACCAATGTCCACAAGGTAGAATTGTAGCCTGATATGTGCCGCTAAAACACAGAAAGAACAAGAGAAAGCTAAAGCATTTGCAAAAACAAATACTTTGTATGCTGCTTTCCGTAGTAGGATTGGCATGCCTTGTTCAGAGCCTTCATTACCATCAAAACCACCTGGGACTGTAAATGCAGCTGCAAAGGTTGCGGTTGCTATGAGGGCTACCACTAAAACAGCACTGTCTCCTAACTTGGCTATCTCTTGTCGTTCTTTTAATAAACTTTGTTTTTCCAAGTCACTCTCTTGTTTTTCCAAGTCACTCTCTTGTTGTGTCAAGTCACTCGTCAAACCTGGTGCTATGGCCTGCATAAATGGTTAACTCTTATCATAAGATGAATAAGAAATATTTTAATCTTTCTAAAAGATTATCATCGTCTTCTTATTTTTATTTTGAATAGGAGAACATTCATTAATGGGAATGAAACATATCAAAAATGGTGTTCAAAACCAAATATACAGATTTTTGGATATCCAAAATTTGGATATATATATCTGGATTTCGGATATATAATGCATTTTTACTATCAATCCGGTATCCGAAATCCTGATATCCGCTCTCGAGAAGAAAAAAGTAATTCAAATATTTTCTATATTGTCTACAAAAATAACACATAAATTTACTCCACTTTATATTTATTCTAAAATAAGAATGTCCAATGGTTTTATACACATAACACAAGTTAAATGTAATAAATATTCATTAAACTTAAATATATTAAATTAAAAAGAAGACATATTTTCTTTTTACTTATATAATAAAAATTAATTTAGTTACATTTTTTTAACTATAGAGATTTATATTAGTTATAGATAAGTTAAATAATTAGTTTTTATTCCATTATATAGTAGATTATAATTCATCAAAGAAAAGGAATTACATTCAATCGGTAATGATGAACTTCATTCTGTTAGACCAAACAAATAGATTTTCTCAAACAGAATGAATCATTCTAATTTTTTTTATTCTTTGGTTTCAAACACAACCTAAGCCATATTTTGATGTGAGTCATATTGTTAGTCCCGTAATAAGTGAATTTCTACACCTATCTTGATAAAGAAATGAGATGGGTTTATCTTGTTGGGAATGGAAGGACTCCTATCGCAACCCCGAATGCATCGGTTATGAGATCGAAAGGTTCGGTGAAATTTGGTAGGGCAAGGGTAATAAGGTTAGACATGGTGGTTTTTAGAGTGGTGATGGCTAGTTTGGAAGCGGATGTCCAAGTGCAGGATGATTGTTTGAGGATGTCGGTTAAGGGAGCGGTTATGTGGGCGTACGTGGTTACAAATCTGCGGTAGTAACCGGTTAACCCTAAAAAACCTCTTAGGGTCGTGAATAAGGTGGGAGTGGGCATGTCTTTGATTGCTTGTAATATTTCGGGGCCAGTTTGTACTCCCTCGAGATGATGTGGCCCAAAAAGGGAATGAAGTCAACAACAACAACCATACACTAAGAAGCTCTGACGCGCAACTGATGATCGAGCTACGTTTCGAATGTTGAGGGTGAGTTTGTGAGACCAAACGACAACACACGAAATTCATAGTGGTCATCAATGGTCCGGAACGAGGTCTTGTGTATGTTATGTGATGACACGCGAATCTGATGTTGCCCGACTCGTAGATCAATTTTTGAGAGGGTGTTATAATTCGTCAAGTAATTCGACCACCGTCGGTATCGTAAATCGTTCTATGATGGTAACTTCATTTAGAGCACGATAGTCGAAACAAAATCGCCATGTACCATCTTTTTGTGCACGAGTAGAACGGGCGATAAGAATGGGCTCTACCTAGGTTGGATGATTCGGTCGTTTAACATTAATTATTGAATGAGGTTTGTCAAGATCTCTTTTTTGTAATGGGGTAACATTAGGGCTTAACGTTGTTTTGTTGGGTATTTGGGAGTAAAGGGAGGTGGTGGTCTTGTTGACCTGTTGGTGGAAGACCGTTTGGGGGGGGGGGGATAAATAGGGGTGTGTGTTAGTCGAGTACGGTATTGATATTGTTGTCGGGTGGGTGGTAATGGGTTGGGAAACAATTTAGGGTGGTTTAGAGTGGTTATTGGTGGAAGATCATGGTGTGTAAGGAAGCGAATGTGTTCTTTCATATGAGTGAATTGAGGGAGCTGGGGTTAACGCGTGCGGCTAGGGTTTCGCCTCGGATGACGAGTTTGTTGGTTAATGATGAACGATAATTGTGGAATGGAGAAATCGGCGAGGATGGGTCCTAGTTAGTTCAATCAGGCAAGGCCAAGTATCACATCGGCTCCTGCTACATCGATGATGAACATGGGAACATTGAATTTGGTTTTGTTAACTTCTAAAGGGGCGGTGGGAAAAGAGACATGCATTCCAAAAAATGGCCATCACCAAGCATAACGGGGAAGCAATGTGAGGTTGTATGATATTATGTGTGCTTCCGCAATCGATAAGGATCATAATGGGTTGATTATGTATATACTCGGTGATTCTAATCGCTTTAGCGGTGTAACCTGAAATACGCTGCATCAGATAGAGAAAGAAAGTGGGGTGTATGTGGGTTGGGTGGGTCTTGTCGAACGGATGTGTTGGGGATAGGGAGTTCATTTCTAAAAAGACCAGGTTCTGGGAGATATTTCGGTGTCGTCTTCATAGTCGTTATTGGCGATCAAAGGGAACCGTGGGGGGTTACAAATATGTACCGGATGGAACTTTTCTGGAAATCATAAACATAAGCATGCTACCCATCTCTTTTGGAGGGCTTAGGGGGATATGCGGGTAAAGGGAAGTGTATTACGTGGTGGTTTTGGGTTGGGTATGAGGGCACTGGAAGTGGGTGGGGATGTAGGGTTTGTTGTGACGGCCGGAATGGATGGTTTCTTTTGTTGGGATGTGTTGGGAGTGAAACAAGGGGATGGAGTGTAGCGGCTACAGTTGTTGTTTAGTTTTTATTTGATGAGTTTCGCGAGACCACACGCTTGGTGTAGGGAAGTGGGGTTGTGGAGGGCAAGATCTGATTGTATATCAGAGCGCAGGCCAGGCATGAAGCAATTTTGAAGAGCTTCGATGATTAAGTCGATTACACAATTCCTTGTTTGTTCAAACTTTGTTTCCTATGTGGAAACAGTAGATGTTTGACAGAGTTTAAAGAGGGTGGCTTGATGGTTTTCTTAGGATGAGGACCCGAAACTCTGGTGAATTCCGACCAAGAGCCAAGGAGGTGGCACTAGTGATGTAGAACGCATCTACTGCAATGCGTTGGTTGGGTGGAATTGAGTAATAGGTAAAATAATTGTTGGTTTCGAAAAATCAAGCCAAAGGATTGAAGCCATCGAAAAAGGGAAGGAGAATTTTTGGTGGTGCTCATGGGTTGTTGCAGGTGGGGGTGTTGCTGGTTGTTTGCTGATTCGAGTGATGGTGGTGATTAGGTTGGTATTTTGTTCGTATCGAGTAGCAAGTTCTTTGCCAACAATGTCAAGTTGCGATTGGGAAGTGGCTTGGCTGAGGAGGATTTTATCGGTGTTAGAGGTAGAGGTGTGAAGAAGATGTTGTAACGTGTCGTGTAGGGCGGCCATGGTATCTTCGAGGGATGGAGATTCTTTGCGGGGAGGCATTTTGGGAACGAAGATGAAAGAACCAAATGATAGGAACCAGTTTGAGATGGGTTAATCTCTGTTGGAACAAATCACAGTTCAACATATTACTGATGCTGCAGTTAGTACTGATCATAGTTATTACTGATGAAGATTATGATTACTACTGATGGGGCAGAAATACTTGTTACGGATGAGTTGATACTGGTGAAGTCTATAACTAAGTTACTACTGATCATGCACATATTGAAGATACTACTGATCATTAGTAGTTGCTACTGACGTTGGTTTTGGACTTACTACTGATTACCAGAGTTATTACTGACGATGCATATTTACTACTGGTGATTGCAGTTACTACTGGTACGCGTTTAGGAAGCATATCGAGTCCGAGATCTTCGCAGAATTAGTTATAGAATGTTATTCAATGTATATCTTTTATTAATTCGATGTAAATCAAGTCTTAGAATAACTAGGGTAAATAGTTAGGCTTCAAGGACTATTATATATAGTTCCTTATGAATTGTAAACGTACGTGTGTATTGTTAATCAATAATATACATTGAAGCTTTTTGTGAAACTGTGTTCATAATATTATTGCATATTGTTCTTACAGTTCATCGTTCTTAAACGTATTGATATAGTGTTAATCCGCTGTAACTTCTATAATCAATTAGATCTAAAGGTGTTTATTAACTAATTCATAGTTAATCGATCCTGACAAGTGGTATCAGAGCTTATTAGTTCTAGATCTACGAATTTTAAGAACAACAAAAAGTTTTAATCTTTAAAACACACAGATTGTTAATCATGACTGACCACAATGAAAGTACTCAAGCAAATAAAATCCCTATACTCACTCCAAATAACTTTGGAATGTGGAAGAATCGTATTAAGCAATACATGCTTATTACTGATTATTCCATGTGGGTAGTTGTTGTCGAAGGAAACAAAACCGTTCAAGGTCAAGCAACTAGTTCTGCAACTGAAGCAGATAAACTCAAGTGTGAAAAGGAGAAGAAAGACAGAGGAATCGAACTCAAAGCTCTAAGCACTCTTCTACTGGCCATTCCTAATGACTATCAACATCTCTTTGTTGAACATGATGATGCAAAGATGTTGTGGCAGGCATTGGAAAAGAGATTCGTTGGCACTAAAAGCACCAAGAGAAACATGAAGTCTGTACCAAAACAGGACTTTGAAAATTTCAAAGGCAACAAGAATGAATCCCTATCTCAAATCTTTGATAGGTTCAACAAACTCATTGGTGACTTAAATCAAGTTGGTGTAAAACAGAGAATGATGATGTCAACAGAAAGTTTCTTAGATCTCTTGGAGAAGAATGGTCTATGTACACAGTCATATACAGACAAGGTGATGCTCTGGAAGAAAAGGAGCTAGATGAATTGTACAATGATCTTAGGGTGTTTGAATCTGAGGTAAGTTCTAAAACTCCTAATTTATCTTCAAACAATGCTGCTTTTGTGTCTAGTACAGGAACAGGTTAGAAAACTGCAAAGACTGCAGATGGTGAAGATGCTGCAAGGGAATCCTTCTTCACTAGTCATGTGCACACTGCACTAATTAGTGATGATTTGGAACAATTGAATCCTGATGATCTTGAAGAGATGGATCTAAAGTGGCAGATGGCCATGCTGAGTCTAAGAACCAAAAGGTTCTTAAAGAGGACTGGTAGAACAAGCCTTAACTACAACAAAGGTGACAAGGCTGGATTTGACAAGACTAAAGTCAAATGTTACAACTGTAACAACCTTGGACACTTTGCTAAAGAATGTCCTCAGCCAGACAAAAGGTCAAACTCAACTGCTCTTGTTTCACAACAAGGACAAGGTTATGACTGGAGCTTTCAAGCAGAGGAGCATGCACAGAATCAAGCTCTCATGGCTTTCACTGATTCTCCTGCTAAGGTACATTCTAAATCTTGCACTCCTGAATGCATTAAAGCATATAAAGATTTAGAAAAACTTAATAAATAAACACTTGAAGAGATGATTCTAAATAGAAATAGAAGAATTGAATATAATGGTTGTATAGCTGATCTTGAAAATCAAATTAAAATTTATAAAATAACTGATCAAAAGATAAAAGAAGAATTGCTACAATCCACTTATGAAAAAGAACATCTTGAATTAAAATTAAAAGAAACTTTGATCAAACTAGAAGAATTTCAAATGGAATTAGAACAAAACAAATTAACCATTAAAATTTTTTAAAGAAGCTCTCAAATTGTCAATGAATTAACAAGTAATCAAACCACTGAAAAGGTTGTTCATGGAGTGGGATATCATGCTGTACCACCTCCATATAAATTCATTCCTCCACTTAAAGATAGTTCAGAAAGAATCATAAATGAATTAAAAACTGAAAATCAAACTGAATCTAATATTGAAACATCTGAATCAAATGATTCTTCTGATGATGATCAAACCACAGACTCAATTGATACAAGATTTCACACAGCACAAAGTCAAGAGGACTCTCCTAAATATAATGCTGAAAATATACTAAAAATTTTAAGAAGGGAAATGAAAGAAATAAAAATCAACTCTTAGATCAAAGAAAACCTGAAGGTGTTAAGGACAAGAAATTAAGATGTGTTATTTGCAACAAAGTAAACCATTTAGCAAAGGATTGTCACTTCAATCCAATTAACTGTAAAGAGTTCAAAGAATTTAAAAATTCTAAAGAAAAAGCAAAAACACAAAAGTTAAAAGATACTACTGGTCCATCAGTAGTAAATAAAATAAAATTTCAAAAATCTGAAACACCAAAATTTGGAAGAAATGCACAGAGGTTTGTGCAAAATAAAAGAGTTGGAAGCCCAAAGAACAGCAATTATTTCAAAAATAATGGAAAAACAACTCAAAATAAACAATACTTTAATTTTTCCAATACCAGTAGAAACTTTAACAGGTTTACTACTGATTCTAACCCTAATTACAATGCTGTTAGACACCAGTACCAAAACACTACTGGTAAAAACACTAATTTTAAAAATACTACTGCTGCCAAATCAAATGTTAAAAACACTACTGGTCATCCTAAAAATGGTAAGTACCCAAATACTACTGGTCCATCTGTAGTAAAGCATTCAAAAGCTAAATACAATGGGTATAGGCCAAGGTCAGTAGTAAACTCAGACACCAGTAACAAATCCAAAAGGGCAGTAGTAAAACAAAACACCAGTACTAAACAGGTATGGGTACCAAAAATGTTTAAAGTTAAATCTTCCAAATCTTACTTCTCAAAGGATGAACCCAAGACATATAAAGCTTGGGTTCCCAAACTTAACTAATCATTTACTCACTTGTGCAGAGCATTCAGATCCCTGAAGAAGGTAGAACATGGCACATTGATAGTGGATGCTCAAGGCACATGACTGGAAATCTGCAAATTCTTAAAGATTTCAAGTCCTTTGATGGTGGGTATGTGGCCTTTGGTGAGAACCCAAAGGGAGGTAAGATTTCAGGCAAAGGTACTGTTACTAATGGTAAAATTACTTTTGATGATGTATTTTATGTAGCTGAGCTAAAATACAATCTTGTCAGTGTGTCTCAAGTATGTGATAAAAAGAACAAGATTCTTTTCACAGATATTGAGTGCATCATTCTTTCTCCTGACTTTATTTTAGATGAAAAATTTGTAGTTTTGAGAACTCCAAGGAGAAATATTGTGTATTGCCTGGATATAGGGGGAGAACTCATTTCTTCAAATGAGGTCACCTGTTTTATATCCAAGGCAAACACTACTGAATCAGAACTTTGGCATTGTGTCACACAAACTTTAAAAATATGAACAATTTAGTAAGAAAGAATTTGGTAATTGGATTACCACAAACTTTGAATGAAGCTCACCGATCCAAATATTCTATTCATCCTGGTGCCGACAAGATGTATAAAGATGTCAAAGAATTTTATTGGTGGCCAAACATGAAGAAAGAGATCGCGGTTTATGTCAGCAAATGTTTAACTTGTGCTAGAGTGAAATCAGAGAATCAGAAGCCTTCCGGTCTTCTACAACAACCAGAGATCCCTGAATGGAAATGGGAAGAAATCTCTATGGATTTTATAACCAAATTGCCTCGAACATCTAATGGTCATGATACAATTTGGGTAATTGTCGATCGATTAACCAAATCAGCTCACTTCATTCCTATTAAGGAAACTGATCAGATGGAAAAGCTAACAAGAATTTATTTGAAGGAAGTTGTATCTCGGCATGGTGTGCCAGTCGCGATCATCTCTGATCGTGATAGTCGTTTTACGTCTCGTTTTTGGCAATCGTTGCAAAAATCGCTCGGTACTCGCCTCGATATGAGTACTGCCTATCATCCTCAAACAGATGGTCAGACTGAAAGGACAATTCAAACTTTGGAAGACATGCTGAGAGCATGTGTTATTGATTTTGGTGGAAATTGGGATTCTCATCTCCCGTTAGCTGAGTTCTCGTATAATAATAGTTATCATACAACTATTAAGGCCGCACCGTTTGAAGCTCTGTATGGAAGAAAGTGTCGTTCGCCACTTTGTTGGATTGAAATTGGTGATCGTCAGATTACTGGTCCTGAGATGCTACAAGAAACGACTGACAAAATTTTCAAAATCAAAGATCGTATTAAGGCTGCCAGAGATCGACAAAAGAGTTATGCTGATAATCGTCGAAAGCCTTTAGAGTTCGCTGTTGGCGACCACGTTTTACTGAAAGTAGCACCTTGGAAAGGTGTTGTACGTTTTGGTAAGAAAGGAAAGCTCAGTCCTCGTTATGTCGGACCATTTGAGATTCTGGAAAGAATCGGTGCTGTTGCATATCGCCTTCGTCTTCCTAATGAACTCAGTAATGTTCACAACACATTTCATGTTTCTAATCTTAAGAAATTTATTCATGATCCTTCGCTTATCGTCCCCACTGAAGAAATTATCATCGACGACAAACTCCATTTCACTGAGGAACCAATTGAAATATCTGACTGGAAAGAACAAAAGTTGCGAAGAAGCAAGATAAAAATCGTTAAGGTCAGATGGAACTCCAAAAGAGGTCCTGAATTCACGTGGGAACGTGAGGACCAGATGCGAAAGAAATATCCTCATCTTTTTCTCGTTGTCTCTCCTGTTCGTTCTTCGTCTTAAATTTCGGGACGAAATTTCTTCAACCAGGGGAGAATGTAACAACTCGATATTTCTGGTATGTAACCTCATTTCATTTCTAGAACTTTCCTTATTTAGAAAGTTTCTACTTATAGACATTTCTATTTATGGCATTCCTTTTACGCAACAAACATACATATTTTACACCATACATTAGTGTTTGATTATTTTAGTCAACACAACATCTTTATTTTCTTATGGTGACACATTGAGCTTAAAACATTCCAAAAATGGTAACTATTATCGGTTAAACAATAAACGTAACAATTTAATATAAACGTGACATGAATGAATCAAACTCCTGAAACCGACTTGAACCTAGACCGACCACCAATGTGGCCGGCCTACCCTTGCTTGTTGCCTACTCCATTCGGCCGAACCCTATAAGGGGGTGAGGTTGGATTTGTTGACTTAGTCCTAGTGATCTTATCTTCTTGAATTTAAAAGAATCCTACTTCTAGTGAGACTCTTATCCCTTGATCACTATATATACCTTTCAACACTCAAACCCTAAACCTCTTCCATCTCCAAACGGCCGAACCCTTGCCTCCCTTCATCCGTTCGTGATTAAAGCAAGCAAAACCGAAGGTGTTCTTGCCCTTATTCGATCGATCCAAGCTAGGTATACCGAGTTTCTTCCTTGTTTCGTTTGTTTACTTGTTGATTTGTTCCTAAGCTCGAACCCGAGACCATGGCCAAGGCCATATGGTCTCGGCATACGTCCCTACCCTAAAACCCGTAGCATGCTTGCATGTATATGTCAACTAGGTACGTATTATGATCGGTTTGCTCATTTGATGTTGTTTGATTCATGATTTGTTGCTAAACCCGTGACCTAGAACCCTAGATCTAGAACCCTAGTACCGATCTATAACCTTAAACCCGTGAACCAAGTCGATCTAGCTCGGTCTAGCCACAAACCCGTAGGGTTTTGGCCATTCGGGCAACCCTAGGTTAAACCCTAGCCGAACCCTAACCCTAATTAAATTGCATGTTTGACTATTTGACCATTTGATACCTAGAATAGCTAGATTTGACTTTTGTTGACTAATTTTGACCAATATTGACCAATAAGTCAAACCGGGTCAAGGCCGGATCTTGACCCAAACCGTGGACCCAAACCCGAATACCCAATCGGGCCAAGGCCCGTACTTGGCCCATATCGATCTACTTTAGTCCATCGGGCCCAAACATTAGTTGGCCCATTAGTATCCAAGCCCATTTGGACCAAAGCCCAAACCTTTGGCCCACTTATACCCAAACCGAACCCAATTGGGCCAAGCCCAATCCATGGCGCAATCTAATTGGACCTAAGCCCAATAAGAGGCCCAAGTGGCCCAATCTAGTGGCCCATTAAGCCCATTAAGCCCATTAAGCCCATTAGGCCCAATAGGCCCAATCTAGGCCCAATAAGCCTAACCCAAGCCCATTTCATTTCATTTCATTTCATAGTCCATTTCATTTCATTTCATTTCAAAGTTCATTTCATTTCATTTCATTTCGACCTGTTAAGGTTCGATAACCTAAGTTCATTCGATGTCACAAAACATGAAACATAACATGAAATACATATTATTTATCTTATATCATATATAGTATCGCCTGTGTTAGCTTAGTCTAATCAGTAGTTAAATCATTTAGGAAGCTAGGAGTCTCCCAAGGATTCTCTGTCCTAAGTCTCGTATTGCTAAGCTTTGCCAGGTGAGTCCACAGACCCCTTTTACTCTTTTAACTGTTTTATAAACTTGGGGTGGAAAACATAAACACAACTGCTACTGTTTTACTATGACTGTACAACAACATCGTTACATTTTCATTTTCGCGTTGGCATGACAAACAATTATTATACCGGACTAAGGTTACCAGCAATCATTAACTAGTGGATCTAGACCATGGATATGCAGATAGTACTATTGGCTGACACTCATCCTCCCAACAACGTTTGATCATTACTTGGTTTATCCAAGACATCTCCGGGAGTGTATATCCATAAAATAACATAACATACTGGAGTTGAAGTATTGATTGTGGACTTAGGGGTTGGTATATTAACTCAATAGACTAGCTACCTGTTGGGGATAACGGTTCATGCGATGTCAAACACAACATTTGTTCGACACTTTTTCATAAACATAACTAGTAGTTGTATACTTTCTACAACTACACTAAACATTTCATACTTACTACTCATATCATATGAGTGTTGAACCTTATAAATTTTCAGTCATAAAACATTTTCATAACAAACATTTTGAGTAGCAGAACACTTTACTTTACTTTACTCTTACATTAACTCTGTGGATTCACTCAACATTATTGTTGACCCTTTTACTATTTATGTTTTTCCAGGTAATTAGGTGCAGTGGAGTTTGGAGGATATGAGCATTGGGATTGTCGTGAGCCATGATTAAAACATTAAGTTTACGAACAATCATTTCATTTTCAAACAATTTCTATTTTAGGAAACTTGCTATTTTTGGAAACTTTCTATTTTTGGAAAGTGAAACAAACCTTTATTTTTCATTATTTCATGGTTGTTTGTTTACTTAATTTTTGCTATGTGTCATGAACGTTACACCTCCGTTCTTCCGCAAAACATTTTAAATGAAGTAAAACTCATCTTTGGCGGGGTGTGACAGAGTGGTATCAGAGCTTAAGTTATAGTGAATTAGCAAGCCTAGTCTATAACTACAAAAGATTTTTGGGAAAAAAAAAAAAAAACAAACACTTTTATAAAGTCAAAATCATCATGGCATGCTCAGTCTCATATCCTGAAGTTCCATTGTTCTTAGTTTAGAACATTTGCCTTAGTTAGCATTGCCTTAGTGATATAGCTAGCGTATGTCAGTAAGCCTTACAACTTCATAATCTAATAGATTTTTATGCGTCGTGTTTAGTAGAATGTCGCCTGCTAGTGTCCTCGATATCTCGTATGATTCCGATAGTGATCGTGGTGCTGCTGTCCCAGTAGTCCCAGTGCCTGTTGCTCCAGTGCCAGCAGTGGTACAACCTCCTGTTATCCCATGGCATCGTCGCCCAAGAAGACGTCCCTTTCCTATCATTCCTAATGGTCCTCCTACTCCAGCTCGTGGTCAGCGTCCTATCGTCTATCGTAAGCGTGAGGGCGGTATTATTTATCTGTGTTCGCCTGCTAAACCCAAGCGTGATATTGCTCCAAGAACTCCACGACGTCAAGAACCAGAGCCAGAAGTGATATCAGAATCAGAGCCTGAAGAAGACTCTGAGCCAGAGGAAGAATCAGAACCAGAGGAAGAGCCAGAAGAAGAGTCAGAGCCTATGGAAGACTCTGAGCCTGAAGAAGATGATTAGTCATCTACCTATCGTTTATATGTGTTTTCTATTTCTATTTTTAGGACTTATGTTTAACTATTTTAGTATTTTTGTTCTTTAGTATTGGCATATATGCCCTACTTTTAAAACTATTATGTATTAGGAATGTGTTTAATAAAAGTGATATTTTAGTAATTTCTATTGTTCTTATAATTATATTTTCTATACGTCTCTACTACTACTACTATAATTACGACTATTTATATCTACGTCTATTACTACTATTACGTCTATTGTATATCTACTCTTTGATCCTTATTATAAGTACATATTTTCCTTGTAAATCCTCCTATATTTCTTATCATATTACTTGTATCAGTAATTCATCAATGGCTCGAGGAGGAAACGCTGAGACTGTCGAACAAATGGTGGAACGTCGTATCGCTGAAGCAATGGCTCAAATGAATGCTGCAAGAGGAAATGCCGCTGGTGCGTCTAATGTGGGAAACAATGGTATAATCTACGACTCCATGAAAGAAGATTCATTTATTTCTATTTATTTTAACCTATTGCTCATTTTTCTTTCCTTATTTGTTTAAACTTCAGATCTCAATCGTCAGGGTCAGTCATTTAAGACCTTTACGTCCTGTCATCCTCCGACCTACTCTGGATCTGAAGGTGCTATTGCTATCATCCACTGGATTGAGAAGGTGGAATCCATTTTCAGTGTTATCCAATGTGCCCCTGAGAATATGACGAAGTTTGCTGCTAGTACGTTGTCCAAGGAAGCGTTGTCCTGGTGGAATTCTCAAGTGCAAGTCTTAGGTCGTGCAACTGTTGATGCTATGACTTGGGATATGTTTAAGGATCAGTTAACTCAGAAGTTTTGCCCAAGGAGAGAGCTACAAAAAGTTGAGGTGGAACTATGGAATCTGTCCATGGTTGGATCTGATATTGTTACCTACACAACTAAGTTTCAAGAACTCGCTCGTCTCGTTCCTCATATGGTTTCTCCTGAATTCAAGCGTATTGAAAAGTATCTTCAAGGTCTTCATGATCATATTCGTACTCATGTTATTGCCTCCGAACCGACAACATTTGAAGATGCTGTGAATCGTGCAACAAGGTTGATTGATGATGCAGTGAGAAGTGGATCGTTTAAAGACAAGCTAGTGGTGTCTAGCAAATCTTCTGATAATGTGAGCAATGAGAATGGAAAGCGTTCTTACAACAACAAGCGTGATTACAAAGGGAACAAATATCAAAAGACTAAGAATTATGCTGCCTCTAATCAGCATAACAATCAGCCTAACTCAGATTCTAAGTTTTATGCTGGAAGCAAGCCTCAGTGTAGCAGATGTAACTGGCATCATGACGGTCAGTGTGAGAAATGTTTCAAGTGTGACCGCTGGGGTCATAATTTCAGAAAGTGTTCGTCCAACAATCCTCCTAAGAATTCTGTCTGCTACGAGTGTGGTGATTCTAACCACTATCGTAATCGTTGCCCTAAACTTCAGAACAACAATAACCAGAATGGCAACAACAACAATGGCAATCGTAATAACAATCGTAACAACAATCGCAATGCCAACAACAACAACAATGATCGTCAAAATGGTCGTGGTCGTGCATTTGTTATGAATGCTCAAGAAGCTCGTGAGAACCCCGATACCGTTACTGGTACGTTTATCGTCAACAATCATTTTGCTTCTATTTTATTTGACTCGGGAGCCGACTTGAGTTTCGTATCGACCGACTTTAAAAGTTTCTTAAATCAGAGTCCTGATCGTTTGAAAGTGAATTATGAAATCGAGTTAGCAAATGGCAAAGTTGTTAGGTCTAGTGAAGTTTTTAAAGGTTGTAAGCTTGACCTAGATGATCACATTTTTGATATAGACCTTGTGCCTGTAGAACTAGGAAGTTTTGATATCGTCATAGGGATGGATTGGTTGTCTAAAAACCGTGCTGAAATAATATGTTACACCAAACAAATCCGAATTCCCTTATCCAAAACAGAAACATTAATAATTCAAGGTGAACAACGAAACAAAAACATAAAAATCATAACTTCTATGAAAGCTCAAAAATATCTTCGTAAAGGATGCCAAGCCTTTCTTGCTCATGTCGTTGACACAAAGTCCAAAGATCGTAAGATTGAGGACATTCCTATTGTTCGTGAATTTCCTGGTGTATTTCCTAGTGAATTGCCTGGACTGCCGCCTCAGAGACAAGTTGAATTTCGTATTGATCTGATTCCAGGAGCCGCACCTATCGCGCGTTCTCCTTATCGTCTTGCACCGTCTGAAATGCAAGAACTTTCATCACAGTTACAAGAACTTCTTGATCTTGGTTTTATTCGACCGAGTTTCTCGCCCTGGGGAGCTCCTGTCCTTTTGTTAAGAAGAAAGATGGTTCAATGAGAATGTGCATTGATTACCGTGAATTGAACAAAGTAACAATTAAGAATCGATATCCTCTTCCCCGTATTGATGATCTATTCGATCAACTCCAAGGATCGAGTTTCTATTCCAAAATCGATCTTCGTTCAGGTTACCATCAGTTAAAAGTTCGTGATGAAGATGTGCCCAAAACTGCTTTTAGAACTCGCTATGGTCATTATGAATTTTTGGTAATGCCATTTGGTTTGACCAATGCACCTGCTGTGTTTATGGATCTCATGAACCGAGTGTGCAAACAGTATCTTGATAAATTCGTTATCGTCTTCATAGATGATATTCTCATCTATTCGCATTCTAGAGAAGAGCATGAAGAGCACTTAAGAATCATTCTTGAGTTGTTGGAAAAAGAGAAGCTGTACGCCAAGTTATCCAAGTGTGAATTTTGGTTGCGTGAAGTCCAATTTCAGGGTCATATTATCAACGAAGAAGGTATTCACGTTGATCCTGCAAAGATAGAAGCTATAAAGAATTGGGAAGCTCCGAAGACCCCAACGGAAGTAAGACAATTTCTTGGTCTTGCTGGTTATTATAGAAGATTCATAGAGAATTTCTCAAAGATTGCAAAGGATTTGACGGTGTTAACACACAAGGATGAGAAATTTGTCTGGGGTGAAAAGCAAGAATCAGCCTTCCAATCTCTAAAATCTAAATTATGTTCTGCTCCTATTCTATCTCTCCCTGAAGGAACCGATAATTTCGTGGTGTACTGTGATGCTTCGCACCAAGGGCTAGGTTGTGTATTGATGCAACATGACAAAGTGATCGCCTATGCCTCTCGACAACTGAAGAACCACGAGAAGAATTATACAACCCATGATCTTGAGTTGGGTGCCGTTATTTTCGCATTGAAGATTTGGAGACATTATCTCTATGGTACCAAATGCACAATATTCACTGATCACAAGAGTTTGCAACATATCTTCAATCAGAAAGATCTCAATATGAGACAGCGTAGATGGATAGAGTTGATGAATGACTATGAATGTGAAATTAAGTATCATCCTGGTAAGGCTAATGTGGCAGCTGATGCCTTAAGTCGGAAAGAGCAACCTAAACCTCGTCGTGTTCGCGCCCTTCCAATCTCTGTTCGTTCAAATCTATCTTCCCAAGTTCATGAATTCCAAACTGAAGCCCTGAAGGTAGAGAATATCAAAGGTGAAGCTTTGCGTGGTATGGAGAAGCAGTTGGAAGCAAAGGTGGATGGAACTCTTTATTTCATGGATCGTTTATGGGTTCCAAATTTTGGAGGTGTTCGCAACGTCATCTTGAATGAAGCTCACCGATCCAAATATTCTATTCATCCTGGTGCCGACAAGATGTATAAAGATGTCAAAGAATTTTATTGGTGGCCAAACATGAAGAAAGAGATCGCGGTTTATGTCAGCAAATGTTTAACTTGTGCTAGAGTGAAATCAGAGAATCAGAAGCCTTCCGGTCTTCTACAACAACCAGAGATCCCTGAATGGAAATGGGAAGAAATCTCTATGGATTTTATAACCAAATTGCCTCGAACATCTAATGGTCATGATACAATTTGGGTAATTGTCGATCGATTAACCAAATCAGCTCACTTCATTCCTATTAAGGAAACTGATCAGATGGAAAAGCTAACAAGAATTTATTTGAAGGAAGTTGTATCTCGGCATGGTGTGCCAGTCGCGATCATCTCTGATCGTGATAGTCGTTTTACGTCTCGTTTTTGGCAATCGTTGCAAAAATCGCTCGGTACTCGCCTCGATATGAGTACTGCCTATCATCCTCAAACAGATGGTCAGACTGAAAGGACAATTCAAACTTTGGAAGACATGCTGAGAGCATGTGTTATTGATTTTGGTGGAAATTGGGATTCTCATCTCCCGTTAGCTGAGTTCTCGTATAATAATAGTTATCATACAACTATTAAGGCCGCACCGTTTGAAGCTCTGTATGGAAGAAAGTGTCGTTCGCCACTTTGTTGGATTGAAATTGGTGATCGTCAGATTACTGGTCCTGAGATGCTACAAGAAACGACTGACAAAATTTTCAAAATCAAAGATCGTATTAAGGCTGCCAGAGATCGACAAAAGAGTTATGCTGATAATCGTCGAAAGCCTTTAGAGTTCGCTGTTGGCGACCACGTTTTACTGAAAGTAGCACCTTGGAAAGGTGTTGTACGTTTTGGTAAGAAAGGAAAGCTCAGTCCTCGTTATGTCGGACCATTTGAGATTCTGGAAAGAATCGGTGCTGTTGCATATCGCCTTCGTCTTCCTAATGAACTCAGTAATGTTCACAACACATTTCATGTTTCTAATCTTAAGAAATTTATTCATGATCCTTCGCTTATCGTCCCCACTGAAGAAATTATCATCGACGACAAACTCCATTTCACTGAGGAACCAATTGAAATATCTGACTGGAAAGAACAAAAGTTGCGAAGAAGCAAGATAAAAATCGTTAAGGTCAGATGGAACTCCAAAAGAGGTCCTGAATTCACGTGGGAACGTGAGGACCAGATGCGAAAGAAATATCCTCATCTTTTTCTCGTTGTCTCTCCTGTTCGTTCTTCGTCTTAAATTTCGGGACGAAATTTCTTCAACCAGGGGAGAATGTAACAACTCGATATTTCTGGTATGTAACCTCATTTCATTTCTAGAACTTTCCTTATTTAGAAAGTTTCTACTTATAGACATTTCTATTTATGGCATTCCTTTTACGCAACAAACATACATATTTTACACCATACATTAGTGTTTGATTATTTTAGTCAACACAACATCTTTATTTTCTTATGGTGACACATTGAGCTTAAAACATTCCAAAAATGGTAACTATTATCGGTTAAACAATAAACGTAACAATTTAATATAAACGTGACATGAATGAATCAAACTCCTGAAACCGACTTGAACCTAGACCGACCACCAATGTGGCCGGCCTACCCTTGCTTGTTGCCTACTCCATTCGGCCGAACCCTATAAGGGGGTGAGGTTGGATTTGTTGACTTAGTCCTAGTGATCTTATCTTCTTGAATTTAAAAGAATCCTACTTCTAGTGAGACTCTTATCCCTTGATCACTATATATACCTTTCAACACTCAAACCCTAAACCTCTTCCATCTCCAAACGGCCGAACCCTTGCCTCCCTTCATCCGTTCGTGATTAAAGCAAGCAAAACCGAAGGTGTTCTTGCCCTTATTCGATCGATCCAAGCTAGGTATACCGAGTTTCTTCCTTGTTTCGTTTGTTTACTTGTTGATTTGTTCCTAAGCTCGAACCCGAGACCATGGCCAAGGCCATATGGTCTCGGCATACGTCCCTACCCTAAAACCCGTAGCATGCTTGCATGTATATGTCAACTAGGTACGTATTATGATCGGTTTGCTCATTTGATGTTGTTTGATTCATGATTTGTTGCTAAACCCGTGACCTAGAACCCTAGATCTAGAACCCTAGTACCGATCTATAACCTTAAACCCGTGAACCAAGTCGATCTAGCTCGGTCTAGCCACAAACCCGTAGGGTTTTGGCCATTCGGGCAACCCTAGGTTAAACCCTAGCCGAACCCTAACCCTAATTAAATTGCATGTTTGACTATTTGACCATTTGATACCTAGAATAGCTAGATTTGACTTTTGTTGACTAATTTTGACCAATATTGACCAATAAGTCAAACCGGGTCAAGGCCGGATCTTGACCCAAACCGTGGACCCAAACCCGAATACCCAATCGGGCCAAGGCCCGTACTTGGCCCATATCGATCTACTTTAGTCCATCGGGCCCAAACATTAGTTGGCCCATTAGTATCCAAGCCCATTTGGACCAAAGCCCAAACCTTTGGCCCACTTATACCCAAACCGAACCCAATTGGGCCAAGCCCAATCCATGGCCCAATCTAATTGGACCTAAGCCCAATAAGAGGCCCAAGTGGCCCAATCTAGTGGCCCATTAAGCCCATTAAGCCCATTAAGCCCATTAAGCCCATTAGGCCCAATAGGCCCAATCTAGGCCCAATAAGCCTAACCCAAGCCCATTTCATTTCATTTCATTTCATAGTCCATTTCATTTCATTTCATTTCAAAGTTCATTTCATTTCATTTCATTTCGACCTGTTAAGGTTCGATAACCTAAGTTCATTCGATGTCACAAAACATGAAACATAACATGAAATACATATTATTTATCTTATATCATATATAGTATCGCCTGTGTTAGCTTAGTCTAATCAGTAGTTAAATCATTTAGGAAGCTAGGAGTCTCCCAAGGATTCTCTGTCCTAAGTCTCGTATTGCTAAGCTTTGCCAGGTGAGCCCACAGACCCCTTTTACTCTTTTAACTGTTTTATAAACTTGGGGTGGAAAACATAAACACAACTGCTACTGTTTTACTATGACTGTACAACAACATCGTTACATTTTCATTTTCGCGTTGGCATGACAAACAATTATTATACCGGACTAAGGTTACCAGCAATCATTAACTAGTGGATCTAGACCATGGATATGCAGATAGTACTATTGGCTGACACTCATCCTCCCAACAACGTTTGATCATTACTTGGTTTATCCAAGACATCTCCGGGAGTGTATATCCATAAAATAACATAACATACTGGAGTTGAAGTGTTGATTGTGGACTTAGGGGTTGGTATATTAACTCAATAGACTAGCTACCTGTTGGGGATAACGGTTCATGCGATGTCAAACACAACATTTGTTCGACACTTTTTCATAAACATAACTAGTAGTTGTATACTTTCTACAACTACACTAAACATTTCATACTTACTACTCATATCATATGAGTGTTGAACCTTATACATTTTCAGTCATAAAACATTTTCATAACAAACATTTTGAGTAGCAGAACACTTTACTTTACTTTACTCTTACATTAACTCTGTGGATTCACTCAACATTATTGTTGACCCTTTTACTATTTATGTTTTTCCAGGTAATTAGGTGCAGTGGAGTTTGGAGGATATGAGCATTGGGATTGTCGTGAGCCATGATTAAAACATTAAGTTTACGAACAATCATTTCATTTTCAAACAATTTCTATTTTAGGAAACTTGCTATTTTTGGAAACTTTCTATTTTTGGAAAGTGAAACAAACCTTTATTTTTCATTATTTCATGGTTGTTTGTTTACTTAATTTTTGCTATGTGTCATGAACGTTACACCTCCGTTCTTCCGCAAAACATTTTAAATGAAGTAAAACTCATCTTTGGCGGGGTGTGACAGAAATGGTCCAGATTGGCTATTTAACATAGACAATCTAACCAAATCCTTTAACACTAACATGGATTTAAATGCAGGTGATTCAAATTGTCATACTCAAAAGGAAGGAACATCATCTTTAAATACTGGTCAAGAAGAGATGAGATACATTGTAGTTGATACTGTTCCCACAGTTAATACTAAGGACAGTAATAACTCAGAATCTGGGAGCAGTAGTGAATCAGATAATGATGACAGTAGTAATTCAAATACTACTGATCCTCCAAATACTACTGATCCCAGTAATAAATTAAATACTACTGATCCCAGTAGTAACTCTGAACCAGCAAATGATGATGAACCAAACATCCATGACAATGAAGAACCTCAAGAGGAACAATCTCCTGAAACAAATGAGTCCAATCTTGAAAGCCAACTAGGTGTTGATAAAGTTCATGGCACCAGAACTAAAAAGAATCATCCTTTGGATCAAGTTCTTAGTGATGTGAACTCAAGCATGCAAACAAGAAGCAAATTGCATAAAAGTCTAACTGCAAACATGTGTAACATAAGTTTAATTGCTAATGAATGTATGTTTGAATGTTTTCTGTCTCAGGATGAACCAAAGAAGATTCAACAAGCAATGAAGGACTCAAACTGGATTGAGGCAATGCAAGAAGAACTCCTTCAATTCAAATTACAAGCTGTCTGGACACTTGTACCCTTACCCAAAGGAAAAAGAGCCATTGGAACAAGGTGGATCTTTAGAAACAAGAAAGATGAAAGAGGTATAGTGATCAAGAATAAAGCCAGACTTGTAGCCCAAGGATACACTCAAGAAGAAGGAATAGACTATGATGAAGTATATGCTCCTGTTGCTAGAATTGAACCAATAAGAATTTTCTTAGCATATGCTTCATTCAAGAAGTTTAAAGTCTATCAAATGGATGTGAAGAGTGCTTTCCTATATGGGAAAATTGAAGAAGAAGTATATGTTTGCCAACCCCCAGGATTTGAAGATCCAAAACATGGGGACTATGTATTCAAACTAGACAAAGCTCTATATGGCCTACATCAGGCACCAAGAGCATGGTATGATACATTATCATCATACTTACTGAAGAATGATTTTAAAAGAGGAGCAATTGACAAGACTCTGTTTACAAGAAAGGTCAAAAATTATATACTACTGGTGCAAATCTATGTAGATGATATCATTTTTGGATCAACAAATGATTCACTGTGTAAAGAGTTTGAAAATCTAATGCAAATCAAATTCAAGATGAGCTCCATGGGTCTAATGAACTTCTTCCTTGGACTCCAAGTTAATCAAAGAACAGATGGTATTTTTATAAACCAATCAAAATATGTTAAAGACATTTTGGAGAAGTTTGATATGAAAGACTGCAAGAGTGCAAGTACACCAATGGAAACACACAAACACCTACATCCTGATGCTGAGGGGGAGGATGTTGATGAATACTTATATAGATCAATGATAGGCTCTTTGATGTACTTAACTGCATCAAGACCTGACATTATGTATAGTGTTTGTGTGTGTGCAAGATATCAAGCAAGACCTAAAGAACTACACTTGCAGGCTGTCAAAAGAATAATCAGATACTTGAAAGGCAAACCATCACTTGGTCTATGGTATCCACATGATTCACCCTTTGAACTCATAGCCTACACAGATAGTGACTATGGAGGTGAATGTCAAGATAGAAAGTCAACTACTGGTGGATGTCAATTCTTTGAATCAAGACTGGTGTCATGGCAATGCAAGAAACAAACAAATGTATCAACATCAACTACTGAAGCAGAGTATGTAGCTGCATCTGCTTGTTGTGCTCAAGTACTTTGGATTCAAAACCAGCTGCTAGACTTTGGTATCTCTATCCTTAAAACTCCCATTTTTATTGATAATCAAAGTGCTATTAGTATTGTGAACAATCCAGTAAAACACTCAAAAACTAAACACATTGAAATAAGATTTCACTTTATAAGAGACTGCAATGAAAAGAAATTAATCAAAGTAGTTAAAATTCATACTGACAATCAATTAGCAGATCTTTTTACAAAAGCATTTGATGTAGGAAGATTCGGCTTCTTGATTAGCAGTATTGGAATGATTTTAATAAATTAATCTCTCACTCAAAATTATGTGTAAAGTGTTTCTGTTGTAAAAAGTTATCTATTTTTAGTGTTTTACTACTGGTAGGTCATTACTACTGGTAAACAATTGTACTCACATATACTACTGGTCTCAAATTTGGTTACTACTGCTAGGGAGGTGTAAGTTAGGTCAGTAATGAATTTACTACTGATGTCAAAATCTCTAGTTACTACTGATGTGAGTCGATACTACTGACGTTTCTTACTGGCATCTAATTTACTATTGATCTTTAAACTATCAAATTACCAACCTAACCCCCATGAAATTAGCCGTTGTGTTATACTTCGAAGGGCAATTTAGTCTTTTTGCAGGATAAATCGTAAGATATAAATAGCTGAAGTCGATTAGTTTAGCATTATCCTTCCATCGATTTGCTAAATCCTCTCGATAAACCCTAACTCGCGATCAAAAACCCTGCACCAGTAACAACATTCTTGCTTGTTTCTATCAAATCAAACGATCAAAACTTCTCAAAATACAGAAGCAATGGCAACTCTACAATCTCTAAACGTTAATACAAATCTCAAATATTCAGAGTTCCACAACATGTGTGCTTTTCTACGCAATCCAGACGGAACGAAAGACTTTCGTCCAATCGTTCAATTCGTGAAGAATTCATACATAAAGTTCGCATTAACTGTAAATCCGAAAGCATATCAACAACACTTGGTTGACTTCTGGACCAATGCTGAAAGAACTGAAGGGTCAACCATGTCTATGATCAAATCAACCGTGGATGGCAAAACTGTCACTATAACTGAACAATCCATTCGACACCATCTGCAACTACATGACGATGAAGGTATGTTTTCTCTTCCTAAGGAACACATTGTTAAAATTTTAAGTAAAATGGGATATGAGGGAAGACTTGACATTGTCACTTTTCAAAAAGGTCTTCTCTCCCCACAATGGAAATTTCTTGTACACAACATTCAACACTGTATTTCTCCCAAAAGAAGTACCTGGAATGAGTTTAACAAATCAATAGCTTTTGCTGTTGTTTGCTTATGCACAGACCAAGTATTTAATTTTTCAAATATGATTTTTGAGGGAATGTTGGGAAATCTGTCTACTTCAAAGTTTTTAATGTATCCCAGATTTCTTCAACACATTTTAAACTGTGAATTACAAAACTTGTCAACTCCTAAAAATATTTTTATAACTCCTGAGTTGAACAAGAAAGTTTTCTCTAATATGAGAAAACAATTTAAATTTTTGGGCAAGGAAACCCCTCTGTTTCCTAACATGATCAAAGATCAACAAAATCTTGGAGAAGGTTCAATCAAAGACACAACCCAAATTGAACCCCAACCCACTCCATCACCCCCAAATGCAGCCCAAACACCACCCCAAACAGTCACTCAATCACCCACTCAAATAGATGTCCTGAATGTGTCCCAGGAACATGATTTAAATCTGCAGAGTGCTACTCTTCACTCTGTAGAGGACCGACCTTTGACCAAATCAATCCAGAAAAGTTATAAAAGGAAGAAATCTTCCTTAAAGAACACCAGGGGACAAATTGAGTCAAACCCCAGGCTCCAATAGTTGACCTCACAGGAGGAGAGAGGTCATGAGGAAAGGGCTCTCACTACTTATGCCCCAAAGGTGGGTGCACAGGATAGTGAGAACATCACTAAGACCCAAACCTCGGCAACTCTAAGTGATGACTCTTTTGAGGAATTACTAAGAGGACCCCGGTGCCAAGAAACCACAAGGGGGGCACTACTGCTTCTTCTAGGAAGAAGAGAGTGTCCAAACAACCCATTTCATCACCAAGAAGTGATGAGGGTAGAACTGAAACTGTTGAATTGACGGAAAGGATGGAAAACCTTAAAGCCAATGTACCTATTAGTGAGCCCGATGATCTTGCTAGATGGAGTGAGGGCAGTATTAAACAAAAACAATTGACGGATAGGATGGAAAACCTTGAAACCACTGTACAAGACTGTCTGACATATTTAACCAATCAAGGAAAGACCATGGCCTATATGAAGAGGCACATTAACACAATCAACAAAAGAATGAGATTATATGAGCACAGGCTTCATCAACAAACAAAGATCATAAGGAAATTGAAAAGGAAGATTGATAATAGTGAAGCTCCACCAGTTGAGCTCACTAAGGGGGAGAAGGACAACATTCAAAGTATGATAGATGAATCAATTGCAGCAGCAGCAACTTCTCTCCTCAATCTCAAAGAAACTAAAGTTGATGAAGGCCAGGTTAATGATGAAAACCTAGAAAAAATGAATATTGATGATGAGGCTACTACTACTGCTCCTATGGAAGAACAAGCTCAACAAGAAGAATCAGTAGTAATTCCTACTACTGATATCATAGCAGTAGTAAATCAAGAAGAGGAAACAACTGCACCAAACACTACTGATGCCCTATCAGTAGTAACTCCTGAAGCCACACCAGTAGTAACTACCTTGGTTACTACTGAAGAGGAAGAACAAGAGATCCCAGAGCTAATTGAAAGGGAACGTTATGTTATCATCTCCAAACCACCAACACCTGATCAACCACTTATCATACCTGACATTGATGATAATGTGAATTGGTTTGAAGTAGATGAATGTACACTTCCTCCACACCCCAAAATATTATCAATAAATGAACTTCATTTGTTTTATCCAAAACTTTTGATTCCGGGTGTCCCTGATATGAAATATGTTCCACCTCCACCTTCAGCTTGTATTGGAAAGGGAAAGGAAATTTATGATGATGATTATCCCAACAGAGCATTAGGTCACCATATGGTGAACAAAATTAATCATGTCGGATCTGAAAAACATTCTAGATGGAAGGTGAAACATAAGAGATTCTTGAAGAATGTGGAGATGTGTCAAGCTCTTGAAGAAAAGAAAAAGAAGGCTAAAAATGAAAAATCTCAAGAAGCTGAAATACCTGTTCAAATAAAAGATGTTCAGATAGAAGCTCAATTAGCAGAATTTAAAAGATTTAGAAAAGTAGAAGAAGAACATCTAAACTGTCTTGAAGATCTGGTAGCTGAAAGTAAAAGAACAAAAGGTGATCTACCAGATGATATCTTTGAACAGAAGACTCTAATGATAGACTTTCTCAAGTCAAAAGGGCACAGTGCAAAGTCTTTTAGCAGAATGAAGATGATTACTATTATAGACAAATATTGTACTGCTAAGAAGAAAGAATTGGCTGAACAAGAAGCTGAAGAAGAAAAAAAGTTAAAAGCCTTAAAAACCTTAGTTCCAATCAGTCCAAGGTTAATTAAAACTGGTAGTATATCAACTACTGGTGAATCCTCAACTCCCCAAACAAAGAAAAGAAAGATTCTTACTCAAGAACAGAGTGCTCAAAAGAAATCAAAGACAGAACAAATTATTCCTGTTCTTGAAGTACCAGTTGCACCCCTTCAAAACAATCCAATCATCAATTGGAGAGTTATGCAAAACAATGTATTATAAATTGTAAGGGAAGACAAAACATTCAAAGATTTACTGGATAGTTACCATTGATTAGATCCTGTTCAAGAAGTGATGTAATCAAACTTCTGATCATTGGAAAACCAAGGATGACAAAGAAATCATGGAAAGAGTCTGGTGCTGGATATTTAACAAGAATGATTGATGCTGCATTTTATCCAGATAACTACCCAGAATTATTTACAAATCCAGAAAATGTTTATGCTTGGAATGTACTCCCAACTGCAAATATGTACTTCTTTGAAAGATCAAGCAAGAAATGTGAGCTATACTTGTATGAAAAAGAATATCCACACTCTGAAAAGGTCATGTATCAAATATTCATAAACACCATGATGAGACCATATGATGCTGTAATGTTCCAGAACAAATTGAATTATTTTACAAAGAAAAACAGCAAATACATCATTGAACAAAGAAAGCAACAGAATCAAAGAACCCTAGAGAAAAGAAAGAGGGAAGAAGAAGAACAAAAGAAACTTGATTGATTGAAAGAGAATCAATAAGTTTAGGGGGAGATTGTTGGAACAAATCACAGTTCAACTTATTACTAATGCTGCAGTTAGTACTGATCATAGTTATTACTGATGAAGATTATGATTACTACTGATGGGGCAGAAATACTTGTTACGGATGAGTTGATACTGGTGAAGTCTATAACTAAGTTACTACTGATCATGCACATATTGAAGATACTACTGATCATTAGTAGTTACTACTGACGTTTGTTTTGGACTTACTACTGATTACCAGAGTTACTACTGACGATGCATATTTACTACTGGTGATTGCAGTTACTACTGGTACGCGTTTAGGAAGCATATCAAGTCCGAGATCTTCGCAGAATTAGTTATAGAATGTTATTCAATGTATATCTTTTATTAATTCGATGTAAATCAAGTCCTAGAATAACTAGGGTAAATAGTTAGGCTTCATGGACTATTATATATAGTTCCTTACGAATTGTAAACGTACGTGCGTATTGTTAATCAATAATATACATTGAAGTTTTTTGTGAAACTGTGTTCATAATATTATTGCATATTATTCTTACAGTTCATCGTTCTTAAACATATTGATATAGTGTTAATCCACTATAACTTCTATAATCAATTAGATTTAAAGGTATTTATTAACTAATTCATAGTTAATCGATCCTGACAATCTCCTAAGAAACCAATAAATTATGGAGTAATGTTTCCTATCTCTAAGTGCATGCATGCGAGTAATAAGGAAAGAAAGTGAACATTTGATAACTGCTTTGACTTGGTTCTAATGGAGGTAACGAGTGGGATTCTTGATGGTACGCATGGGCCTTAGTGGCTGTTGGGCTAGATGTGGGCTGTTCCGTATCAGGTAGTCATCGTGTATTCTAAGAAAGTCTAATAGAGGGAGTCAAAGGTCTTCTTAATGTCAAGATTAAAGAACATAGCTTTTTTCTATTTACTCATGTTATAAGGACAAGTTAGATAGAACAAGTTCGCATCTAACAAAAGGAAATTTTTATAAAAAATTTGTTTTTCAACAGATTGTATATAAAGAATAGAAATGAGCATGAATAATAAACTATTATAATGGAGACAGGAAGATTAAAAATGGTGTACCTCGATCAATTTGTATCTTTTATCATCTGAAGACGTCATATCTAGAGGTGTGAGATTTTCATTATTGCGAACATGAATGTTGATGAGGTTATAATCAATCACAATCTTCTCCAGTTCAAGATCAGAAGCCATAAATAAATGAATAGGAGTGTTCCCATTGCTATCTCTTTGATTTATTAGACTTGATAACTTGGTATGTTTAAAGATGAATCTAATTGCATTTGTCTTCTTATTTTCAACAGCAAGATGAAGAATGTTTCTTCCTTTTGCATCAATTATCTCTGCGCATCCAAGACATTTATCTATAATAACATTCAATGAAGCCACATGGCCTTGACTAGCTGCAATCTGAATTGCTGAATAACTTTTGTCATCTCCGGTCGTCATTTGAAATCCAATGTTAGGATCTTCATTTAGTAGCACTCTTATGGTTTCTGCATCATCATAATGAGCAGCATAATGCAATGGCGTCCAACCTTGTTTGTCGTGAACGTATAGTATATCTTTATTTTTCAATAACAAGTGTTTAGTGCAGTCCGCTGATATTAAAATCCAAGGGAAAAGGGAAATCAATTATATTACAACATAAACTTGATATTAACAAGTGACATTAAGATATGACAAATATATAGAATGAACATACACATATCATAATTCACAAAAGAAGGTAAATTTACTAGATTACCTTTTCTAATGATTGCTGCTGCATGTAATGCATTTTTCCCATCTGGTCCATCAAAAGCTGTTTCTTTGCACTCATCCAATATTAATCTAATAATATGATTATAGTCTCTTTCAACGGCAAGATAAAGTGGACTTGCATTGTATTCGTTTATATGGTTTGCAAGTTGAGGAATTTCTTTCACCAACCAGAAGACTAACCCAACATGATGGTTTTGTATTGCAATATGGAGGGCATTATGTTTGTCTGTACTTCTTGTGGACAGTTTTACGAGTTCATCAGGTCTTGCATAATTAATCAAAATTTCAAGAATATCGATGTTTCCCGCCCTTGCAGCAACATAAAAAGGCGTCTCCCCATCAGAATTCTCATGGTGTATGAGAGTCGGGTGTTTTTTAAGAAGATCTTGTAAATAGTTTACGTCTCCAAACTCGGATATAAGGTGAAGAATCGTGTTCTTTTTTGGAGTCAATTCACATACACTCTCATTAAGGCTGTCTAAAGATGAACGCGTGATATTTTTATGTGACTTTGGATAGGAGTTGACAGCCATTACGCACTCCTTGTAGACAATTGGTTCTATAAACAAATACATATGATTAAGAAGATTGATAGTAAAACAAGTAGAGAAATGATATTTATTCTTACCATTTGTTCCTACTCATCTTTCTACTAACTTGATCTGATGACATGTGTAATCCACTAGTTTTCTCTTATAACATTATCCCTTGATTTTGACACATGTCTTGATCTAATGAGTAGGAAGATAAGTATGAACAAATGGTAGGAAGCAATACCATTACTCAAACAAATAATGATGAATTATATCTTAGGGCTTCGTTATAAATAAAATAAATGGGTTATTCAAACCCCTGTAAAATTATTCGTATGGACAATTAAATCCAAATGGGTTATTAAAACCCGTGAAAAATTATTCGTATGGATAGAGGAAATTCTAAATCCCAAACCAACATTCTGCCCCAAAACTCCAAAAGCACTCATTCTAAATTTCAAAACAAAAACATACAAGGTCTTCTAATCGTGTTCGGACCCAAACAAAATTGGGTACCAAAAGTTATATGATTTGTTTTGTAGGAAAATGGTTTGTACACAGTTCAGTCTATAACCCGAGCCACACCAAGATGACTTATACACACTTCAGTGTATAACTCAAGCTTCAAAGAAAATGGCTTATACATACTACAATGTATAACCCGCTCCTAAACGAATGACTTTCAAGTAAATCAGCTTCAAACCTGATCCTAAATGTAAAATGGCTTATAATCAAATCGGATTAGACCCGTTCATTTTTTAAAAGCTTCAACGATACATCTAAACCAGTAATCGAAGAAATTTTTCTCCTATTCTCTTGTGTTGGTTAAGGTAATATTTTAAAGAAAAAAAATGTATATTCTTTACATATGTTTTGTCAAGGGGGAAATTGTAACGCCCTGAACTTTATATTAATTAAATAATATAATTTTAGTCACATTTTATTATTTATAATTAATTCCATATTATTTGGACGGCGTGTAATAAAACAACTGGTATTATTTGGACGACTCGTAATTAAACGGTTCGTTTTTTTTCATTATTGGACGTTATTAATTCGTATGAGTGAGTTGGGTTTATTTTGAGTCGGGCCAACCATAGGACAAGGCCTCGGGTTTTTTAGTAGTGGACTTGTTAATTAAAATTGTCCAGACCTAAACCTGTTTTTCTTAATCTCTAAAACCCCTAAGCCCCACATTTTCCCATAAACCTTATAGAAGCAACCCCCACTCTCGTATTTTGATTGGAGGTAGAAGCAAGAAAAGAATGAGAGAATTTGGTGGCGATGGTCATTTTATGTTGAGCAGAGGATGAAACGAGATTGAGAGTGAGAAATAATATGGTTATCCACCAATTACAATTGATGAGAATTAAAGTTGGGGTAATTTCATTTCTTTGGAATTCGGCAGCAGGTAGGCGTCATCCATAGTATTAATTTGTTCAAATTGGTTTTGCTTGATCAACCAAATCTGCCATCCCATGTGACAATATTAATTTGTTCAAAATTTCTTTTTGTGTTATCCATTGTCTTATTAAATTGTCAATGGTCTTGTTGGGGGAAAACGGCAGATGTGAAGCAAGGAGAACTCCTCCTTTTATTCGAGATTGCTGCTTTGAGTCATGGTGTCATTTGGTGGCAACTTGAGTGTAGTGGTTGCTAGCATCTTGGATATAATTCTTGCACTCTTTTATCATTAAATTACTATTTTTGTGTTTGAATCTTGCCAAGTGCCATGACATCGAGAGCTCAGTTTTCTTAATCGTTCCATTTTCGGTTTATATCATTTTTGTTGAATTGAATTAATTGATAAAATCGTATTGTTTTGAAAGTGAATTTTTATTAGTTGTTTTTTGAGAAAATTGTGAATTGACTGGGTTGCGATGACCGGTGTATCCGAGGCCCGGACACCGTGGACCGTGTTATTGTTTTAGAGCCTTGGGAATTTCGTTAACTTAAAAGTTGAATTTTAGTAACCGAGAGGAAACTGAACCCGTAGGGTCCTTGGTTTCCCAATCGGGAAAGTTATATTTTTTTTTATCAAGTTTTGAAAAATGAGCTTTTTTACTTTTTGAGAAAATAGCACTCGAGACTGTCGGGTATCCATTTTTTGATGCTCGGGTTTTTTTTCCGGTAACGGGTCATGTTTGCTATAATGAGTTTAAAAGTAAGTTTTTGGTAGAATCTGTTCAGCAAGTTCAAGTCTGTTCTAAAATATGTTTTTGGCTTTTCCACGTGGGAGTCTAGTGTTCTGTGTTAGCTTTCCGTTTCCGTGAACCGCTCGTCAATAGGACTTACGGTTCTCAAGTTATGGACATTTTAGTACAGGTCTGCAGTGCTGAATTTCAGCACTGTATCTTCAAGTTCAGGTCAACGTTTGACCTGTTTCGGGTCAGAATTTTGGGTCTGGGTCTGAACGGAAGTTTTAGTTTGTCAAGTCGTCTATAACATACTAAAATTTGGAGTCAATCGGGCCTACGTTTTAGGAGTTATCGCTGTTCGAGTAAGACTGCGCAGTGATGTTTCACTGTTCGGGACTGCACTTTTGCAGGTCTGTTTCGGAGACCTTCGGTTCTGTTTTCGGTCTCGAGTCCTTCTGCAAAGTTGTAGAGTAGACTGTTTTCTAGTCACCGCGTTGAGTTGACATTTACCGGGTTATCGGATTGAGAGTTATGGCCTTCGCGGTAAAGCCGACGCAAGCTGCCAAAATATTTATGATTGAGTTTTTGAGGGAGTTTTAATCCAGGTTTTCTTTCATGCTTTAGGATCGTTTAAGAGCTACCCGTGCAGTATTTTAGAGTTTCGGGGATTCTCCGGAGCTACGTTTTCGAGGTGAGTATTTTCACCATGTTTTCAGTTATAACGTTATACATGCATGACTTATGTGTTTTAAATGCTTGAATTGTTTCTGATTTCGGTGATTGAACTGCTATCTGTGATTCTGAGTATCTGTGTTTATTTACTACTGATCTAAGACATTTGTGCCTGGGTATCTGAGCTCAGCATAGAGCCATTATGTGTTACTGTGATATGAGTTATTTGTGATTTGAGTTATTTGTGATCTGAGTTATCTGTGATATGAGTTATCTGTGATCTGAGTGGTAGCCTGGTTGGCAATCTGAGTTCTAGTCTGGGTGGCAATCTGAGTTTTAGCCTGGGTGGCAATCTGGGGTGTGAGGAGGGTCGAGGTTGATCTCTCTACCCGAATCACACAAGCACGCTATATAATTGAAATCTGAGAATAATAATATGGGAATAAATATGAGCAATTAACTGAGTAGAGTCTGAGTAAAAGTACACCTATGTGCCCTCATGTGCTGTATGTAATACCTGATTGCATTTTGTGAATATTCACTCAGCGTGTGCCTGACCCCAAACACTCCACCCCATTATTTTAGGTATCAGCAAAGGAAAGAGGAGGTGGACCGGTGACCGCCGTATCTTCCGATTGCTGATGTGAAGCATCATTTATTATTTTAGGCTTTAATTTAAACTTCTTTCCGTATTAAATACATTTTTAAATGTTGACATTAATATTTGGGATTTATATTTGTACCTTTTTATTTAAATCTTGTACTTAATTGTTTTTAAACTTTTTGGGTGTTATAGATATATTAATTCTAAGGGAGAATTGATATTTTTAAGGGGGGGGGGGGGGAATTATTATTCAAAACAAAAATAAGTATTTTTTAAATAAAAAATTCATATACGATTAAAATAAATAAATAAAGGAAACTAGATACCAGACTTTACCTTCCCATGGTTTAGCCACAACCGGCTTTATCTTCTAGGGAGATATTTTTAACCGACATATCAAGTCAGGGTATAGTTTTAGGTGAGTGTATTGGTGATGTTAAAACATGATAAATATTAAAAAGAAAAACACACCTTTGAGTGCTTCTAAACCGTTCATAAGCCCGACAACCTTATCAAATGTGATCACTCATTTGTTGAGTGACTAACCAAAGTTTATCGGCTCAGTAAGGCAAATGCATGACACCACCAACCACTCAGATTTCTCTCAACAGAATTATGTTTCAATTTCTTTAAGGGATTTAGCACATAATCCATCGACGACTTATTTGGAGTCTGTTGGTATAGAGATCAGTAACCTCCCGCCCTGTGTTACATCTTCAATGAATGCACAAAGTGTCTAAATCAAACCGATATATATTTCTTATCCAGGTACACTAATATGTGCTAAAATGGATATCTGTGAATCCATCGGAACACTCATAGTGACATCACAATATGATGTTTCACGAGGATTGAGTGGAATTCCTGCAAGAGCTAAAATTTCGCCAACTTTAAACACATGTCGCATAATTGAATCGACTGTTGTGCAAACGATATTTGAATCAAATGTTGTGTTAATGTCTACTCTATGTAAGTCTGGTTTATGACTTGACCGAATTGTTGCTCTGCTTTCTCATATACATTCAACAAAGCTACAACAACTTATACCTGAAATATCCATTTTTTCCGATGGTATTCATGTGGTTCATACAAATCAAGAAGGTAAATGTTGATTAATTGCACATGAGCGTTATACACTACTTCAAATTACTCCTATGATTTGCCAAAGCCAACATGATCTACCCCGGGAGCCACCTACAATATAGGATATGATGTAAGAGTCCATTAAGTCTAGGTGAACAGAATCAAGAATCACGGGATCTTGATTGGGGTGTGATGAGGTAAAAATTGAGAGGGGTGGTGAAGTATGGGGTGCAAATCAACTAGTCATTTTATAAATGCCAACAACAATGTTAAACATTATACAATCAAACATTGTTGATATCTTCAAACACATGATGATGAATACGAGGGAGGAGTTGAAAATTAAAAATGAGAGCTTGAGCGAGGAGTGTTGATATTAAAACAAGCGGACAATTTTCTCCAGCCCTCGACTTTATTTTTCCAAAAAATGAGTATAGTGACATATCAAACACTTTTAGCACACATGTGTATTCTACCAAGCATATATTTTGTGATATTGCCGGAACATTTATAGTGGTACCAACATTCTTAGTGTTCCAAGATGACTGAATGGAAATCCTACCAGTGCTAACATCAAAGCCAACGCTAAACGTAGGTCACTCAGTTTTACAACTGATGTGTTAACATGCAATCTATATGATCGCGGTTTACCCTGATTGATTGTGGTGCTAACTTTGATGACCTTACTTTAACATTATCAACAACGGTCAAGAAACCAGAGGATAAATAATAGACCGTTTTCTACGTTATCAACAGCGGTCAAGGAATTAATTGATAAGAAATAGACCATATTCTTACATTATCAACAATGGCGAGTGTTTAAATGATTAAATGTGATGTATACTGATTAGCTCAAAAAATAAATATATCATTATTCAACACATTTTTATGATTTTATCAAAGGGCATATTCATACTCAACTTATTCTTTCTCTTTAAATTGAAGATTCATCTTAATTCCAACTCGCAGAATTTCACATTTACATGATGAATAAGATAAACCATATTCATTATGAGGAGGAGAAGATACATAACATATATTCTTTATGTAAAGAATAAATGCATTCAAAGAAAATTCTTTTAAAGCTCAATCCGCGTGAACAATTTTAGGGGAATCTTACAATATTATGATGATTATCGAAACATTAGCCCGGTTTACTTGACATTAATAATATTATGATTGTTCGGGTCTCCGTTTCAGGCCTAATTACTGCTAAATCGAAGCTTGAGACGAATGCTACGACATGATAAACAACCATATGCGGTTTACCCAACTTCCCGCCCCAAAAAGCCTTGTTTTGGTCACTTAATTTTGGTTTTTGTGTTTTTTCTTTAAATTTCCGAACTTTGTTTAGGCCCAGTTGTTAGCCCGTTTGTTGTTTTAAGCCCATTCAAAATTTTGGGCCATATTTAAAGTGTATTTTACACATTGAAATAATCAGTTGCATATTTTTGTGAAATTTGTTTGTCTCTCCCAAAATATGTGTTATTCGTGTTGAACATATTATTTTGAAGGCAAAATCCCACGGTATTCTCGAATCAACGTGGTTTTGGTTAGATTAATCCGGTATTCTTTGAATCAACGGATTCGAATCTATACTTGTTTTTCTTGTCTACATCAGTTCAAGATCTTGGGAAGTCTGTAGAATATCTTGAATCAAGTAGGGGTGGGCTCGATTTAAGCTGCTATTTGTTCATTTCGTGTTAAGCAGCTTCATTTATGTTTGTAATGAATGTTTGTTTGGTGAACGCTTTTTGCCATCTCTTATAGCAGAGGTGTTTGATTTTGTTTCTCTTTTGTACTTGTTTGGTTAAGTACATACAGTTACCACAATTAAGTATTCCCTCCGTCCCACAAAAAAGTTTACATTTCCCCTATAAATTTTGTCGCTCAAAAAAATTTACATTTCTCAAATATGAGGGACCACTTAATAAAATGCTATTATTTTGATGTAATTTATCACTAACGTTCTCCTAAAAGTACTTTCTTTTTCCAAATAACCTTATATTTTAATCAAAAATATCACAAAAGACTCTATCACTAACTATCACCTAAATATTTGTGCACAAGAGAAATGTAAACTTCCTTGTGAGACGGAGGGAGTATATACAATTAAGCTATATTGGTCACTTTGCGAAATTAGGAATATTTAGGAGTTGTTTGTGAAAACTTATTTAATTAAGGAGCTTATTAGCTTATTTAATCGTAAATCAACCTACATTTTTAAGCTTAAATAAGCTTATAAGCCGCTTAAATAAGCTTTCCCAAACAACCCTTTGCTGTGTTTAACTAGTGATGATTAAACCTTGCTTATGTAATATACAAGTGTCGCAGTATAGAAACACAAATTATAAATCGTAAATATGTTTTCGAGGCCAAATATATGTGTTTGAGTTATTAATTAATAAAGCGTTATTTGAAAATCTAGGATTGTTAGTTTACCTTGGTGTTTGTTGTCAATAGTTATCGATATCGATGGATCTGTCTCTCGTTTGGGTGCTGCCTTCTTCATGGCCTTAAGTATGTATTCGTCATATTTAGGGTCCCTTAATAGAGATAATGGAGTCCTGCCTCCGTCATCTCTATATGCAATTAGCAGCTCCACTGATACATGCTCCAACAGGAGTTTTATCACTTGGAAATGATCTCTATAAGCCGCCACGTGCAAGGCAGTTCCACCAATAAACTCATCTGTGTAGCCCAGGAACTTTTGAAGATCCAAAGTTTCGCCAGTTTGAAGATCTTTACCGGTTTGTTTTGCACATTCTATAAAACCCCACACCATGTGACCCAAGTCCAAACCGGATGCAAGAATCATCGGTGTCGCTTGGGGATTGATGGTTAGACATGTTTTATAGATGTCTTTAACCTGCTCAATGAGCTCAGGACTCATTTTCCTCTTTTTACATAAATCATTTCCTCTCTCTAGAAGAGTGTCGTAGGACACCATGGGTACAATTGAATCAATATGTACTAAAAAGAAGCTCACAAATATGTATTTTAATAATCTAATCAAGTCAATCCTTAAATAATATTCAAATCGAAGATACCTTGACCTAAATGTAAGCATTCATATTAATATTCTTCTTCACTCAACCATCATTTACCACATCGCAAGTTATTATTTTACTTTATTCTTTCTCCTCTCGTTGGGTTTTCATGGCAAAAAATTAAAGAGGAGAGCTTTTAGTGTATTCTCGTTGGTAGCTTCATGGAGGGACATGTTAATTTGTAGCTTTTTTATATTTTAGATTCTATTCAAGTAGCATGATGTTGGGACTTAATAATGTTATAAGATAACATTTGTTATGTATCTTAATACTGCAAATACTTATTAATGACTAAACAAAGTTAATATTGCCTGTATGAGTTAATAATGTTCAACCAATATTATATAGTACCGGCAGTCTTCTGGTAGTTAGGTCTGTCTTGCCGATATTGTCGACAAAAGATTATGCTGCTAACCAAATTGAGAGATTTTTTTATTAAAAAGGTTGCATAAAATGCAACAAATTTAAATTGCAGGAACAAAAATAAATTTTTTAATAGTATTGAAACAAATATTTATGTAGGAATTTGAGATATAAAAAAAGAAAAGAAACAGAAGGTAAAAAGGATAATTGATATTGCACATGGCGGCTGGGCTAGGCGTGGCGTGAGATAAGGCGTGATAAGGCGCGATAAGGCCTGAAAAGGCGCGATAAGGCGCGCCTTATAACGAGTTTTTTTGAAGGCGGCCGTGAAAAATAAATTTTTTATAAAAAAATGGTAAAATATATAATTATAAATTTAGATATAATATTTTTTATGAGCTTTATATATGAATTGTTATATAAATCAATAGATCTATAAAAAGATTTTAATTTAATATACGTATATATATAAATTATATAAAAAATTTGCCGCCTTAAATCACGCCTTGAAAAACGCCATGACCCGCCATGGCTCGCCTTGGCTGATGCTTGATGGTGCCACCACGCCACGCCTTACGTTTTCTAGAACCTTGTGGAAAACAAAACATCACAAGGAACCTCAAGAGTCGGAAACTTACTGATGGAGATACGAAGCCCCATTATTTAACATCATTATTATTATACTACAAATAGAAACACCTTAAATTCAAATCATCACATGTTCTGCAATTTGAAGTGGAGGAAAACAACTATTATTACAGCATTTTCTCCTAACCTGGATACCGTTACTCTAAATGATTCTGAATTTTTTAAAGTCACTCTCTTTTTTTTCCCGAGGCATTCTTTTCTTGCATCGGCACACCTGCTTCTATAGCCTGCATAATTGCTTAACTCTAGTCATTATAAGATAATTAAGAAATATTTTATCTCCCTAGAAAAGAATCATCGACTTCTTATTTTAATTTTAGATTAATTAGCCACACTTTATTAACGGAAATCAAAGAAACAACTTAAGGGGCTCTACTTGGGCCCATTTAAAAAAATGAAAAATATTATATTTAATAAATCTATTGGCAGCAAAATATTAACCCATTAATATAGAAGTATATGTTTAATTTTGGCCCAAGACAATAGTCCGTTTGGTAGATGGCAAGACAGAAGGAAAAAGACCAACTCTTGAAGCTGAAACGGTGAAAGCAAAAAGCGCGTATTGAAATTGAAATTCAGAATTATCCAGCTGAACTCTGTTTCTGAAATCAAAATGCTACAACTAGTTTTTAATTTGTTTTTATCGTAGTTCAGTTTTTCTGGTCCTCTTGTTTGTTCAAGTGATGGTTATAGATAAGGTAAATTATTTTGAAGATACCAAAACATCTAACTATTTCTGGTCAGGTTTTAATTTAGTTAGTATGATTTGAGTATTGATGTTAAAATTTGAGCTTTGATTAACCTATTAAGTTATGTTACTATGATTATTGTCAATCATGAAACCAGTTATTAAATTCATGTTCATATTTGGAATGCAAGGACATAGCACCATGAAATTTCAATATATAATTTTCAGGCACAAATGAATATTTCATATACAGATTAAATTGGTCAGGAGGTTTTAGAATGTAAAATGCACACGTCTTCTTATTTTAAAAAGGAATTATTTAAGTGTTTGTTTTGTATCAAGTCTTTTTTTTTTCTTTCTTTTAACTAAGAATCAGATGATTATGATCCTATTTACTCTGTTGACAATTATTTTTTCAGGAACCAATTTAATATAATTATTGAATTACCAAAAATGTCTTCAATTATAGAGACTGTTGGTTAAACGAAAAAGCCAAATGATTGGCAAGATTGGGAGGATGAATTAAGAACTGAAGATGACGCTATAACAACATCAAATTGGAATGAAATTCTTGTTGATTCTAATGTTTCAGATTAAAATACACAGGTATTACTATTACTGCAATATATTTTAGTGATTTATTTTGATAGTAAATTTTAGTGCCCATGTCGTGAAATAGCAATATAAATTTATGTTATATGTTTTCAGTGTATTTTGTATGTTAACATGCATTTGTTTACTGCACAACTTTCTCATGTTCCTAAACTTACTTCACAGGATACACGTCGTACAACATGCATTTGTTTACTTATTTAAATGTAATTTTGGAGTCAATTACACGGATGATCCTTTAGTTTCAAAAATTACACCGAAATACTCTCACATGCATCACACGTGAGGTCCTTATTTTTGAAAGGTTTTTTACCAATGGTCCTTTATGATAACGATCGTTAATTTTTCACGTTAATTGACCTCACGTGTGATGCACGTGAGGGTATTTTGGTCATTTCGCCTTTCCCTTCTTATTTAGTCCGAGTAAATTGCATGATTGGTCCTTTAGATTTATAACAAATTTCACGAAAAGACTTCTGCTGCTAATCTCTCTATTAATATAGGTCTTATTTTTAGTCGGTCAATATGCATCTTCAATCAAAAGTCTTCAAAATACTTCTTGTTGGTTGAGAAGCTACGAGAAGTATTCATATTCACATGTGAACAAAGCTCAAGTTGATCCGGATACAACATTATTCAACGAAATATCTACCACGTGCAATTTTGGCTAAAGATGAAGACTTCGAAGATACGCTTATCAGACTATTGTTACAAAGGAGGAGATTGTTGGGTCACATTTGTTGTAACCAATAGTCTAGGGATCATTGTGTAATTACTCGATAATAGTCCTAGGTATAAATACCTAGTTGTAACCTAATTACACCTAACATTTGCCCTAAATTGTAACCTATCTATCAATTGCAAAGTGTTCAAGTTTTCTCACCATCTTAATCTTTCATATTATCACTTGTTTATGTTTAATCCATTGATTAATCTTTGAATTCACAATCCACAGAACCCAACCTACTCCCAGATTTTAAAATCAAATTTTGGTAGTTGTGAACAAACACGAATTCTATATTACTTTGGATAGCGGGCGGCACTCGTTTTTATAATCTAGCATTTCAAAGTAATAACCCAGTTTCTATAGACAAATAAAAAGTTGTAGTAAAAATAGATCAAGTTGACCCTTTGTCCAAATTTCGATGCCCGAAATAAAAAAGTGTACGCGTGATAAGTTGATAAGTAAGATTAGATTCATTTTATCTTTTAAAGAAAATAAAAAAATGTTTAAAGAGTTTTGATAATGATAATCTTAAAGACGGTCAATAAAAAGAGAATATTTTTTTTTTAAGTTTTTTTTAGTTGAATTAGTTAAATGAGTAATGAATATTCCTAGAAAAATGGAAGAATTTTGACCAACGAATGATTAACAGTTTATAATTTAATTAATAATTAAATTTTAAAATAAAATATTCCTCCCTTATTAACAGTTCTTAGGGCTGTCATTTATAAGTAATGGTCAAAATTAATCACATATTTTATATATGAAGGGGTATTTTGGTCACTTAAAAAAATATTTTTTATTTTTTTATTTTTATTTTATAATTTTATAATTATTATTTTTTATAATTTTTTATTTTTTTTATAATTTTTATTTTTTAATAATAACACATAATGTGATTGCATACTGAATCACATGTGATTATATACTAAAACATCAAATGTGATTAAATATACAATTAAATGTGATTTTACATTAAAATCACATGTGATTAAATACTACACGTAATTATCAAATAAATATTGTTTTTTAAGTGTCAAATGACCAAAATACCTCTTTCATGTATAAAATATGTGATTAATTTTCCATTAGATCTTATTGATCAATAGTTAAGATTTGTTCCTCGATACTACGTAAAAATGATGAACTTTCTTGAACGTTTCTCATAAAAAATATTATATTTATGAAATAGTTAAGCATCTAATCCTTATAAAGATAAGAATATATATATATATACAAAAGTTGAAAAACATATATGGCGGAGTGGGGCGATTTTTTTAGGTTTGGTTTTTCTTATGCACCCGAAAACCGCCCCAAATATTCGGTTTTTCTAAAACGCAAAACTGCTTACATCGGTTTTTCAAATGGTTCGGTTTTTTCGGTGCGGTTTTTTCGGTTTCGATTCGGTTTTTCGGCTTTTATGCTCACTCCTAGAGTCAGCAGTGACATCCCAGCGTACAATATATCTTCCTCAAACCCATCTCCTTTTTCTTGGAATAAACCCACCACTTTTTTTTATCTCCAAGTTTTGCCTCTAACAAGTGTTTGATTTGTTTTATTAAACTATATTTATTTATTTCCGCATTTAATACTTTTCTGAGTTTATTTATTGAGCATTAATTGAGATAAGACCATTTTAAGACTTAAAGACTTTATTATTTTATTTAAATGTTTTTAAGTGTTTTGAAAATTTTGAGGTGTTACATATACTGAATTATTAAGAAGTTAGAATACTTATAAAAGAAGTTTCTCGCATTCAAAAAAAGTTTTATACATAACATTTTAATCATTAAGACTGTTCAATCATTCATTGTTTAATTATTTTATTCCTAGTATCACCTAAAACAAATAGTGTTACCTTTGCCCTACAATGAAAACCCAACACGAGGAGATGAATAAAGTGAACGAATAAGTTCTAATGGCTTTAATGGTAGTTGAGTGTCCAAGTTAAAAAAATGTTAATGCCTACATTTTTGTCAATGCATCTTTGATTTATATATTGTTTTATAGAAAATAGTGAAATATTTAAGGCAATTTTTAATATTTGTATACTTTAAGGGATAAATTCAGTCATTGATATATAAGATCTAATATTAAGATAAATTACGTATTTTATATGTGAAAAGTTATTTTGATCAGAGTTATTTTGATCATTTGACACTTACAAAAAAATCGATTTTTTTTTGTTTATTTTAAAATTATTTTATTATTATATTTATCACATGTGATTTTAATGTGATTTTATATTTAATAACATGTTACTAAATCACATGTAATTCAGTATACAATCAAATATGATTATCACATTATGTTTTATTACTTATTAACAAAAAATAATGTTTTTTAAATATTAATAAAAATATATAAATAAATAAATAATTTTAAATAAATTATAAAATATAAAAAACTATATATTTTTTTGTAAAAGTGACCAAAATACCCCATCATGTATCAAATATGTGATTAATTTTGACAATTACTTATAATTAATCAATGATTGAGATTTGTCTTTTGAAATTACATAAAAATTAAGGATTACCTTGAATACAAGGTGTGTTCTAGGAAGTCCATCAATAAAACAAAGTTCTAAGGGACAAATGTTAGTCGTTGAGATTACAAAAAAGTCGAACGCTCAAGATCAATCCCTTAACCCACCACCATCGTTAAATCACATGTAATTCAATACACAACCACCACCGCCAGTCCCCATCACCATTGTCGGTCACTGGCGCCGCTGACCAACGCCGACCGCCGCCACCGTAATCACATGTGATTGGATACACAATCACATGTGATTGAAAGCGGCAGGCGGTGGGTTGCCGGTGGTTGAGACGGTGGCCGGTAGAGGTTGGTGGTGGAGGTGGTAGTCGGTAGTGTGCAATCACATGAAATTTAATACACAATCATATGTGACTGATAGCGGTCGGAGGTGGCGGGAGGTTGCCGATGGTGGTGACGGTGGCCGGCGGTGGTCGACAGTGGCAGTGGGCGGTGGGTAGCGGTAGTGGGGGCGGGGGGTGGTGGCGGTGTTGTTAATGTGTAAAATCACATGGGATGGCGATGATGGTGGTTTGAGGATTGAGTTTGGCCATTTGATCCAAGAGCTAAAATTTGTCTCTCAGAACTTTACAAAAAGAGATGGACTACCTTGAACGTTTCTCTAACCACTTAATTAAAACTAAAAATAAGTAGCTTAAAATTCTAAAAAGCAACAAGTTAACGACATGTCCCTCCATGAAGCTACCAACGAGAATACAGTAAAAGCTCTCATCTTTAACTTCTTGACATTAAAACCCAACAAGAGGAGAAAGAATAAAGTAAAATAATAACTTGCGATGTGTTCAATGTGGTTGAGTGAAGAAGAATATTAATATGAGTGCTTACATTTTGGTCAAGGTATATTCGATTTGAATATTATTTAAACATTGACTTCATCGCCGATCTTTAGATTATTAAAATACTTAACTTGTCAACTTCTTTTTAGTAAATATTGATTTAATTGTACCCATGGTGTCCTACTACACTCTTCTACAGAGAGGAAATGATTTATGTAAAGAGAGGGAAATGAGTCCTAAACTCATTGAGCAGGTTAAAGACATCTATAAAAATTGTCCAACCACTAATCCCCAAACGAAACCGTTGATTGCTGCATCTGCATTGGGGTTTGAACACATGGTGTGGGGTTTTATAGAATGTGCAAAACAAACCGGTAAAGATCTTCAAACTGGCGAAACTTTGGATCTTCAAAAGTTCCTGGGGTACACAGATGCGTTTTATAGTGGAACTGCCTTGCACGCGGCGGCTAAGGAAGATATTTTTGAAGTAATAAAAGTCCTGTTGGAGCATGTATCAGTGCAGCTACTAATTTCATATAGAGATCAGTGGGGAGAGACTCCGTTATCTCTATTAAGGCACCCTAAATATGACGAATACATACTCACGGCCATGAAGGCAGCACCAAAAGCAGAGCTCGATCCACCGACATCAGTATCCATTACTATTGACAAGAAACAACAAGGTACGTAAATTAACAATCTCTGTAAGTTTGTGTGGTTTCATCTTAAAATCAATTGTTGTAAGAAGAGTAGCTCATTACCGTTATAAACACATTACAGGTTCAACCTTGCTCTAATATCATGTAAGTTTGTAGGTTTCATCTTAAAACCAATTGGTTGTAAGAGGAAAAGCTCATGCCTCATATAAGCACATTACATATTCATTATTTATCCAATGTGGGACGTTACTCAACAATCTCACAATCCTAGATTTTCAGATAACGCTTTTCTAATTAATAACTCAACACCTATATTATGCATATATATCAATAAACCTAGATCTGTAATTGGACAACAAATGAATTTGTAATGTGCTTTTAAGAGTTACTGGATACTCCTATCATAACCAGTTGGTTTTGAAATGTAACATCACAAACTTACATGATATCCGAGCAAATTTCATCCATGGTTGGTGATGTAAACTAAAAACGATAATATAGATTAGACTCGTTGATTTAACGAATACCGGGATAATCTAACCAAACCACGTTGATTCGAGAATACCATAAGATTTAAGCCTTCAAAATATATTCAACACAAAGAACAATTTTTGGAGAGAAAAAACAATTTTCACAAAATATAACTAATTATTCTAATGAACAAGATACACTTTAAGTATGACCCAAATTTTCGAACGGACGTAAAACGAAAAACGGGCAAAAAACTTGGCCTAAAAAAGTTCGCCAAAAAGTGGGCTAAAAGTTATGGTTTTTTTAGTTGAGCCCTTTTCTAACACGGCTTCAACAAATAAAATGGCCCGCTCATCTATCATTGGGCCTGCATAAGTTGATCAAAACTCAAAAGACACACAAACTCCACGTAACTCATAATATCCACGTGTTTGGCTTGAAAAAAAAGGGACCCCACATGTGAGTGGGCATGTTGAGTAGTGTCTCATATTGAACAACAAATGAATTTGTAATTTGTTTACGATGAACCTTGGTTTTGATCATTATAAATCTCCTCCAATTTTCGTTTACCCAAAAAATCCTCGTAACATCTTTGCGATTTTATATCAGTAGAGTAATTCCGCTTCTTTGCTGCATCATTGCATCAAAATTAAAACAAAAAACGCACAAATGTGTGATACTAAATCAGCAGATGAGTTTTAAAAGAAGCAAATTTTTTTACAATGCGCATATGATTATCTCACTTCTACTGAAATTAATGAAGAGTTACACTGAAAACATTACATTATCGATTATCCGTTTAATTGTTTCACACCTACTTTTTTTTGTTGAACGACACTTAATCTACTCATTTACTCGTAGCGGGACTTGAATCCATGACCTATAGTTCATGAACAACACCTCATAATATATATCAATACCACTAGAGTGATGTGATATAAAAGTATATCATGAATGTGGCGCAGAAGTTTTTACATTGCTTTGGGAAACTAAAACTCTAAAATTCAACCTACAACTTTACAATTCCCTATTAAGTGTTCATATAATTTAAACACATCAAGAATTTGACCGAAAACCAAGAGTTATTCGGTTAATTGTTAAAAGATCTGCTTATTGGAAGTCCTAGATGGGGCACAATATGCGACCAAACCATACGCCCCCCTCCTCAACGACTATAAAATTCAACCCTAACATATAATTATATACTTTGAATTATCACCTAACATCATGTTAACAATTCAGTTCTACTCACACAACAATGCTTAATATTAAGCATCAAATACCGCTCCTTACAAGCACATAAACCTAATTGTTATTATCATACTTTATAAAGTCGTCAAGTCATATAATGAATGTATAGTCCCAACAGCCTATGAATTGAATTCCATCTCAACATCTTATGAATTCAATTATGGTTCTTTCGTAAACTAAAGAATATGAATATTTTGTATGATTCAGATTTTAGAATCGTTTAAAAAATTAAAAAATTTTAAAAAAAATTAAAAATTTTAAAAAAATAAATAAATAAATTTTTTTTTTTAAACTAAAAAAATAAAAAAATTTAATTTAAAAAAAATAAAAAAAATTTAAATTTAAAAAAAAATAAAATAATAATAATAATAATAAATAAATAAATAACTTAAGGGGAAGTCTTAGCGATTAGGACAATGGACAACCAACGACAACACCACAACCACAATGGTCGCACGACGACGGTTCTCGGCTGCTTGGCGACAAACGCAAAGGGCTGCAGAAATAAAATCACAGCTCGATAAATTCCCATAATACGAGAATTATGATTCTAAGAATCAAATGTAAAATTCTTACTGAACTATAACGTGTAACACCACCTTTTCCGATTGAAACACGGCTGAATTCGAGCAGAAGAGCGACGAAACAGCAGCGAAATCAGAGATGAAGGCTGCTGGGATTTAAAACCGTAGGTGGTTGAATTCCGATTGAGAGGCAAGCTTCAACGATCGATCGACATATTAGGGTTATCACTCAACCGATCGTGGATTCAAATGAGATGTAAGGGGTTTAAATAAGTCTTTTAAGTGATATCCTTCCCATCCTAGCCTCAAGCCCACGAGATCAAATGATGAAAAGATTCATTTAATTGAAAATATAATGATCTGAAAGTATATTATTTAACATGTATGATTCATATATAACGATTCACAAGATTTTTATTATCTCAAATATTTTTAAAATCCAAACTGACATGACTCGGTGATCCAATATATGATTCAAAACTATTTCGATCTATGTTAAATTTTGAATCATTTTGTTGATTTTTGATCAATTTTTTAGTTTTTGGATCATTTTTAATTTTAGTTTTTGGATCATTTTTTTTTTAATTTTTAGACCATTTTGTTGATTTTGAATCATTTTGTTAAAAAAATAATTAAAATTTCATGATTATAGTCATTTTGTAGAGAATTTGAAATTTTTAGATTTTTTTACAAAGAAAAAAGTTATCGCCGAAAAACGTAGTGGGGGAAAAGGCCAACCAATCAAATGATGACATGTGGTGTAGGGAGAGAGAGAAAGTCTCCGAAAATGACATTTGCGCCCTTTATGATATAGGTGGACGGGAATTGTCGTCGCATTCCTCACTGATTTTAAATCCTTACCGGATCCTAACTTTAGTTACTAATATTACATTTTATTAATGATTTTTCGGGTTATTATAATATGTAGCTTAAAAGTTATGCTATCTTAATTTCGACATAACTGTGTATTTCTTTATAGAACCAAAGGTCTACAAGGAATGTATAATGGATGTGAACTCCTATCCAAAGTCACATAAAAATATCAAGCGGTCATCTTTGGACAACCTTAATGAGTGTGTATGTGAATTGACTCCAAACAAGAACACGATCCTTCACCTTGTATCCGAGTTTGGGGACGTAAACTATGCACATGATATTATTAAAGAACACCCGTCTCTCATACGTCGTGAAAATTCTGATGGTGAGACGCCTTTTTATGTTGCTGCAAGGGAGGGAAACATCGACATTCTTCAAATTTTGATTAATAATGTAAGACGTGATGAACTCGTAAAACTCTCCACGAGAAGCAAAGACAAACACAATGCCCTCCATATTGCCATACAAAACCATCATGTTGGAGTATTTTTCTGGTTGGTGAAAGAAATTCCTCAACTTGCAAATTATATCAATGAATACAATGTAAGTCCACTTTATCTTGCCGTGGAAAGAAACTATACGCATATTGTGAGATTCATAATGGCTGAGTGCCAAGAAACAACTTTTGATGGACCGGGTGGGAAAAATGCATTACATGCAGCAGTCATTGGAAAAGGTAATATAGTAATTTTACCTTCTTTTGTGAATTATGATGTGTGTATGTTCATATATACATACACACAGGAGAGAGTTACTTTGAGAATTTTAAAAATCGTGAAAATGTGAGAATTTTTATTCATATACGAATAACCAAAGTGTATTTATGTACTCATATATGAATACACTATGTGTATTCATATATCATTCTTACTAATCATATATGAATAAACATACTTTATTATGAAATAAATTGATGTCTATTCATATATTAATGCACATATTCATATATGAATACACAGGCGCAGCGCATGCCGAATTTACGGCTGAGATCTATTCTCACGTTCTCAACCTTCATATCCAATTTCAGTGGAACTCACTCTTTTATATATATATATATATATATATATATATATATATATATATATATATATATATATATATATAGGAATGAGTTCCATTGAAAATTAATATATTGGGTGAGAATGCGAGAATAGATCTCATCTGTTGATTAGGGCGGATTTGGGGCTCACGGCCAGGCAAAGTCTGCCGCGCGGCACGAGGGGGTATATGTGCCTTGTTTAATCATCGATGATTAATGTGTAATCATCGATGATTACCCCATGATTACAAAAGTTCTCACATTCTCACAATTTTTTCAAATCATCGATGATTACCCCATGATTACCCCATGATTACCCCATCATCGATGATTACCCCATCGATGATTAATGTGTAATCATCAGTTGTAGACGTCACAGGTGTTTCAACACTTTCTCTGCTGTGATTAGCTGTTGCATACTGTCGATGTTGTTTTGCGAGTAGTGCAAGAGTATCACCATTCTCTTGTTTAGTCTTCACTATGTTTTTGACCATAGGTTCATTTTGGTGCAAGTATTCATAAAGTTCATGAATATCAATGAGACTGCGATCTTCGTGTTGCATGGCACTATTCCCAAACATTTCCCATTCTGGTAAGAGACTGTGAATGAATTTTATATTCAACTCTAAATTTTCTTTTATCAAGTGGTTTTTACGAAGGTCATTCATCAATGTACAGTATCGATGATATGTACTTTCTAAATCTTCTCCAACTTTGGCTTTGAATGATTGATAAGAGTTTAGGGTAGTAACCATCTTTGCTTTGTTACCTAATGTAGTACCCTCCATTTGTTTTCTGATCTCATCCTACAACTATTTAGCAGTTTCAAGGCTATCCAAACTGTTGTAGATGTCATTAGGTAAGCTCTAAAGCATAAATGAGTATGCTTGTAAATCAGCTTTAGCCCTTCGTTTTTGTGGAGCTGAATATTTATCGGGAGTAAGACGACGTTTACCACTGATCACTACAGGAACAGCATCTGGTTCAGCAATAACATCTTCATAAAATACTGCATTTCCCTGTTCGAGGGATTCCTGGATTTCCGTAGCCAGCTCCTGGTTTCTGATGAAATGAAGAAATCTTTTCTTCCATTGTGGATATTCTCCTCGATATAACACGAGAGGTTTGAGATCAGATCTGATCGAGAGAGCGTCTTTTGAAGTCATTGTGAAAATGATTTAAAATTTGTACAGGTATTGTTGTACGTTTTTCGGTTTAGGGTTTGAAGAAATTTAAATTTCTCGTGTATTGTTTGGGCCTAATATTTAAGGACAAATCGAATTGTTTGGACTTAAAACTGATTTGGAAATTAATCAATAGCACATTCGGACTAGAATTAAAATTGGGCCACAATCAATTTTATGTAAGCAATTTGAAGACCACGAAGTCTTCAATTGGTTCTAGACTAGAATTAAAATTGAGATCAAATGGGCTGGTATTCTGTTGTGGGCCGAAAGAGATCTTTGGTTAGGGCTGAAGACAGATTTGATAAGAGTCGGCCGAACAAACAAATCGAACGATCGAACAAATTAAATTGAGTCAATCGAAGCAGAGATCAAATCTAGTTGAATTGAGATCGATTTATCAATTGAATATCTTATGTAATGGTGAAATCGAAGATCAATTGAAGATTGAGGCTGAGTTCGATTTAAGATCTTGAAGAACAGAAGCCGAACACTTATATACCTCCGAACACTTCTTAATCGAACAAGCAGATCGATTGCTCTTTGATTTTTCCGAACTTTAATTGATCGATTGTTTGATTGTTTGATTGTTTAATTGATCGAGTTCGTGTTGATTTTGTTGAATTAATTTGAAGCCGAACACTTTGAGTTTGAATAGCCGAACACAGTGATTGTTTCTTGACGGAATCGATTTGTTTGAATCGGATTGTTTGAATCAGATTGTTGATTTGATGAATAATGATCGAGTCGAACAATACCTTGAATCGTAAATCCGATTTCTTGATTTACTTGGTTGTTTATGATGATTTGGTAGCCGAACAGTGAAGAATTGTGAAGAAATGTGAAGCCGAACTTGTATTTGGATCGATTGTGAAGTTCGGGCCGAACTTCAATGGGCCTAAGTTCGGGCCGAAGTATGTGGGCCGAAGTATGTGGGCCGAACTTAGAAATCCTCGGGCCGAAGTACTTATAAAATGAAACTCGGGCCGAACTACCTGTGGGCCGAACGTCTCAACTGTTCGGGCCGAACTTGTTCATCTTCTTGAAGCCGAACTAGTTGACGGAAGAGCACAGACGTATTGTTCTTCACCTTTTTGATCCGATTTTGCTCAAAACTTGACCGATTTCATTGATTCTTTTTGCTAATTGCTCGAAATCAATTTGCTAACACTTTGATCCGATCATCTTCTTCAATCCATAATGCAACAGCTTCAATTCTTCAATTTTCAGTAAGTTTTTGAACTTTTCACTTTTTCACAAAATCACGAAATTGAAGTGATTTGTTGACGGATTTGACTGAAACTTGATTCTATTCAGATTGGAATCGAAGGAGAAACATGATCATTTTAGCTCTTGATCATTTTAGCTCAGATCTTGATCATTTTAGCTCGAATTTGGATCTTCTCGCAGAGAGATTTTGCTCTGATACCAAATGAGAGATCGAATGAGGCTAAAATCAAGCTAATCCATGATGTTTAGATGAGAAATTGAAGATCAAGTGTGTGTGTGTGTTCTTGGTGTTTTAGTGTGTGTAAAGAGAGAGAACGATGGAGGTGATGAGCTTTCAATATCGTATATCTGTAAAAGTGAGGGAAAGCTTACATTGAAAAGTCAAACTAAATCAATATATACTCCTACCACTTAACAAAGGAAAAGTTAACTAACGCACTTAAAGGTCAAAATCTATTACAATATTGGTCCTAACAACACCTTATATATAACATAGAAAACATTGGATGTTAGGATGGTTCTACGGTTCTGCACCTTTAAACGGTTCTGCGCTGAATCGGACCCTATATATATATATATATATATATATATATATATATATATATATATATATATATATATATATATATATGTGTGTGTGTGTGTGTGTGTGTGTGTGTATGTATAAAAGTGGGCAGTGGCGGTACCCGGACAATTTTCAAATGTGGTCAAAATTTTAGAGTAGAAGTCAGGTTCTTGAGTGATATTTTTGTACGGTTAAATTGTAAACATGACATTTTTAAACTAAGAAAAAAGAGGGAAATTAGTCAAAAGAAAAGATTATTTTAGTGGAAAATACAGTAAAAAAACATTAAAAAGGAAATAAGGAAAAACAAATATGCATATGAAAGGGACTTGAACTTAATGTTATATAAGTTAACCACTAAACTAATATACGACATGGACTAGTTATCACTCATATATTATAAGCAAAATCCAAAAATGAGTTAATACATAAAAAAATTTATAATAATCAGAAAACTTTCTAGAATCGCCCTGGAAGTGGGATACGGTGAGGACTCGCGAGGACACCTTTAAAAAATTTAAAAAATTTCGAAAAAAATATATATACAACTCCCAATGATTATTACTACATTTGACGAAAAAAAATTTGAAAAAAAGTTATGATCTACTTTTTTTTTGTGGATCATAATAATGATCCCTATTTTTTTGTGGATCAAAATTATGATCCATATATGTTTTATTTTTTTTTATCATTTTTGAAATTTTTTTTTTTTTGATCTTATAGGCTGCGACTTTTATGTTTAAAAAAGATTTTTTTTTGAAAACAATTTGTTTTGGATCATTTTCAGAGTTTTTTTTTTTTAGTCATCGCAGTCCTCACCGGTTTTTGAGTTCTCACCGGATCCGGACCCTATATATATATATAAAAGTAGCCGTTGGAGGCTAATTGGAGCCGTTGAGAGGACCTCCCTCCCTTTGGATAACACGGCTATAACCCCCCACACCGGGTGCTCTTATATTGATATTTATGTTCCTGAATTAGGTTACTACATTATTTTCTGTTCTAAAAGGTAGTGTTGTTATTTATGTTGTACTTCCCTATGAAATGACCTTATGGCATATTACTAGCTTTCTGAAAGTTCCCATGGATTTGTTTTTCAACCAGCGGACTGCACTGAACACTTGTTATCGAAAAATAAAGATCTACTATACGTTCACGACAAACAAGGTTGGACACCATTGCATTATGCTGCTCATTATGATAAAGTACGTACGATAGAAGTGCTACTAAAGGAAGACCCTAACATTGGATTTCAAATGACGACCGGAGATGACAAAAGTTATTCAGCAATTCAGATTGCAGCTAGTCAAGGCCATGTGGATTCATTGGAAGTTATTATAGATGAATGTCTTGGATGCTCAGAGATAATTGATGCAAAAGGAAGAAACATTCTTCATATTGCTGTTGAAAATAAGAGGGAAAATGTAATTAAATTCATATTTGAACGTACTAAGTTCCCAAGTTATATAAATCAAAGAGATGTCAATGGGAACACTCCTATTCATTTATATATGGCTTCTGATCTTGAGCCAGAGAAGATGGTGATTGATTATAAGGTTGACATTAATGTTTGCAATAACCAAAATCTCACACCTCTAGATATGACATCTTCAGATGATAAAAGACGCAAATTGATCAAGGTACACATTTTTTTTCTTCTTATCTGCATGTTTTGCTTGCTTGCTTTGCCTGCTGCATATTTTTACATTCTTTTCCTCTTATGCAGGCCATAGAAACAGGCGTGGCGAAACAAAAAGAGAGTGCCTCAGAAAAACAAGAGAGTGATTTGAAAAATAAAGAACCGTACAAAGAAACGGTAGCCAGGTTAGGAGACAATGCGGTTTTAGTGGTAGCCCTCATAGCAACAGCAACCTTTGCAGCTGCTTTTGCAGTACCAGGTGGTTTTGATGGTGATGATGGCATGCCAATTCTACTCAGGAAAGCAGCATACAAAGCATTTGTTTTTGCAAATGCTTTAGCTTTCTCTTCTTCTTTCTGTGTTTTAGCAGCATATATCAGGCTACAATACTACATTCTTGACTATGATGTAAGTGAAGATGATGGCACTGCACTCTTAATTTTGCTTCAGTATTTGTTTACTGGAATTGCCATGATTACAATGGGAGTTGCGTTCATCACAGGAAGTTATGTTATTCTTGCACCATCCCTTGGCTTTGCAGTTTCCATATGTGTAACTTGTCTATGTATTATGCTTCCTTTCTCCATTCTCTCTAGGAAACGTATGAAATTCATATTAACTCGTCTATGTATTATGCTTCCTTTCCCCATTCTCTCTAGGAAACGTATGAAATTCATATATGGACCCCTGGCCGACTTTTTCGATTGGTAATAGCCGCTGGTTTCCTCAACTTCAAGCTTTTGAAATTGTCAATTCATGTGATCATTTAAATTTCTGGTGTTTCAATTTGTAGCTAGTATAATAAGAATGTTAAATAATGGGGATTCTTTGTTCTGTTTTCCATTTTCTTCGGTCTATTTATAAGCTCCATCTCTTTGTATCTTAATATCATCAAGAATGGATGTGCAATATCAATTATCCTTTTTACCTTCTGTTTCTTTTTCTTTTTTTTATGTCTCAAATTCCTTATAACAAATTTAGGCTCAATACCAAAAGTCTAACATGCTCTTTGCTATATATCCTAACTCTACGAATGTATAAATCATTATCATTACACAATAAACACTTAGAATCCCGAGCGAGCGAGTGATTTTACATTCGGGAATCCAAGATCGAAACTACATTATTTGAAAAACAAGCTCCTATTTTATCACCTTCTTTGTTCCAACAAACTTCAAAGATTTCACCACTTCCCACATAAGTTTTCACTACTTTTGCTTCCTTAACAGACCATATGTCCATGCATTTGTCTAACGATCCACTTGCTAAATACTCCCCGTTTGGGTTAAATGCAACTGAATATACAGGATCCCTACATCCATCAAAAATAAAATAAAAATAAAAATATTACAAGTCAAAATGCTGACATGGCAGAAATATTATTAATATGAGTTTTATTATTTGTACCGGTGGGCAAGTGTAAGCTTCCTGTTTCCATATCCCACAGTTTTATTGTTGAATCAAATGAAGCACTACCAACAAAACATAACTTAGTTACCCTGTTAATAAAAAACTTAAGTAAATTACAGAAATGGTCCCTGTGGTCTTTCGGACGGAAAAAGAAATTAAAAATAATGAAATGGATTAAAATAAAAAATAAGGGTAGTTTTGTCATTTTAGGATGAAAAAATGAAAATTGAAAAGCGTAGGGGGAAAATTTACAAATAAAAAGTTTAGACCAGAGGGACAATTTCTGTAATTTACTGTAAAAAGTTACATAATTACTTTTCATATGCAAGTAGTAATCTTTGGTTAGGGTTATTTGTTCCTGGACCTGTGGGGCTCCATTTGATGGTATATATTTCCTGAAAATTTTATATTTTAATTATTATAACTTAATAATATATTTATTACAAACTAAAAACAAAAAGTGTTGCACCTTTGTGTGCTCCTTTAAATCATGTATCCTGCTTCAAGCTTCATATCTATACATTTATTTCATTTTATATCCAGCTGTCATTAGGTTTGTAAAAAGACTATTATCCCCACCTCCCCCCCCCCCCCCCCCCCCCTTCTCTCTCAAAACAATAATCACCTTTGCAGTAGAATCATCTGAACATGAAGCCAAAAGTGTACCAATAGGATCCCATTTAATAGCATTAACTTCACCCTGGAATAATTATTACATAAAAAAAGTTTAAAAAAATTTATATATATTTTTAAATATAAATATACCTACATCACTACATGATGACCAGCAAATGTTTTTACTGGCCGATTATCTCCAACTTTACAAACATAAATCATGTTATCAGTCGAACACGTTGCAAATGAAACATTATTTCGCCAATCAACATCAAGAGTAGGAGCTGCAATATATATTTTAATTTAAAAAATATATATAAATATAAATATTTTTCAACAAAAAATTTTAAACAAGCACCTGCATGAAATTTAAATTGTTGCTTCCATTCTCCAGTTTTAACGTCCCAAACAATTGCAGTTTTATCCACACTGCCACTCAGAAGATAGTCTCCTTTTTTGTTCCATTTTAAAGAGAATATTGGTCCTTTATGTTTTGTCAATGTACTTAGCAGCTCCCTTAAATAAATAAAATAAAATTCCAGAAAATTTAATAATTAAAAAAAATCTATATTTAAAAACATGAGAAGTGAACTTAACATGTTCTTGCTCAATTTTTTTCTCCTTTTCTCTTTCTCTAACATGTTCTTGTTCATGATCTCATTTTGAAGTATTATTCTCTTTGTTTCTTTCTCTGTTTTTTTGTTTTTTGTTTCTTCTCTTTTATCATCTGTTGTAGTTCGTAAGTATCTTTTGTGATAAGATCGATTGGTTGAATAAATGAGAAATCTTCATCAATGTCAGAATCATTCTGGAATATAAACTCCCATTACCTAAATAACCTAAAAGAGTAAAATCATAAATAAAAGTAATTGTATTCGTGCTTACACATGTTAGATTTGCTTCTAGCTCAAGATATTGAATTCCTTTTCGCACAAATGTAACAAGAGCACCAGGTGGAACTACATTTCTATCAATTGTGCTTTTATTTAGTGCAGCCTCATAACCTAATGTGAAGACAGTATGTGTGAATCCTGAAATAACCTAACACGTCAATATATATAATTCGAAATTATATTTTACTAATATAAAAATTCAATTTAAAACCTAACAAGTTAAAAGTTGCCCTAATTTTGATTCATTAGACTGTCAGTGAGGAAATTACATGTTTATAACTCGTTATTACCTAATCAACCTCGTTAATTCATGCTTTGCTTGATGCATACGAGAGAGAATAAAAATCCAAAATTAATGTCTTAAATTTGGTTAAATTTCAGTGACCTAGCCAAAATAAACATAATCTATGAGCCTGAGATATGGAAAAACTGAAGCATATAACAATCGACAAAAGGATAAACACATTTTCTCAATTCTGAAACACCGCGAAATGAAAAATTTTAACAGGAGTACGAACAGACCTGATTCATGAAGATAACGGTAAACAAGGTAGTTCAACTCTTGCGAATTGATGTTAATCATTGCAAAATTATCAACATCTAAGCCCTGATTCGAATTTTCAGGAGGAAATTGCTAAAAAAATGAGAGAATTTGATGGAGCAAGGGTTTTTGGAGTGAGGGAGGTTAGAATATGGAAAAAGGGTTTCCAAACGGGGCAAAACCCGGGTTTTTAAGTTCTCGGGTTGTTTAACGGGTGCGTTCGTGGAATCCTGAGAATTTGAATGAATTAGAATTCAATTCATATGGATTTCTATGTTTGGTTGGACGGAATTGGAATTCTTGGTTGGAAAACATTCCATCAAACAAGTGAATGTGAATTTCGTCCAAAGCTTGAAGGATTTGATATCCCATGAATGAAGGAATGTGTAGATTACCATATTACCCTTAAACACCTTTGAAACTTAAACCAACCACCACTCGCCGCCTCCGCCGCCACCCGCCGCCGACGACCACCACCGCCACCCGCTGACGACCACCACCACCGCCACCGCCACCCACCGACGACCACCACCACCGCCGCCCACCACCGCAACCCGCCGCCAACCACCGCTACCGCCACCCATCACCGCCCGCCCACCACCACTCACCACCACCACGCACCACTACTGCCACCCACCGCCTCAACCACTACCGTTGTCGCCACCACCACCTCCACCCACCGCTACGACCATCCTCCACCACCACCGCCTCCACCACCCGCCGACCACTACCGCCACCCACCACTACCACCCCGTCGCCTCCACCACTACCGTTGTCGCTACCACAACCACCACCTACACGAATAAGGGCAAAATCGTGTTTTTACAAAATTCCAATTCCATTTCCTGGAAACCAAACATAATATTGAATTTAATTTCAATTTCATTACCTGCCAACCAAACAGAGTACGGAATTGGAATCTAATTCCTGAAAATTCCAATTCCTTCCTAGATTCCAATTCCATTAGAAACATTCCAGTGAAAAATTCCTTGGAATTTGATGAAATAACATTCATTTCCTAGTTGCGATTTGTATCCAGATTTATCAATCATGATATAAATTCATATAATTGATATCTTCAGGGCACTCGGTCTCATTATCTAGAGGTGTTCACTATTCGGATATAATCGGATTGTCCAATTGGACATTTTGGATCGGACTATTCGGATTGGTTATTTGGTTTTTTGGATCGTTTTGGACTTGAACCAAATTAATAGTTTGGATTTCGGATTGGATTTGGTTTCCGTTGTGAAAACCGGATTGTCCAAAAAAACCGAATAGTAATATATAGTAAATTGATTTATATACTAACACTTATTGGTTTCCATTGTAAGCAATTATGGTTTCCCTTTTCTTTACATTTCTTATAGGAATTGATTTATATACTAACCTTGTTTCATTTTATATTGTATCAGTTGGTGATGTACCAATGTTTTTAGAGTTTTTGATAAAGTTGATGTCAAAATTTTTGCATATATGATTGTAAATGTCACAAGTTATGAATTAGACTTGTTTTTATGTACAAAGTAGTTTATCATTATGGAACTTTACATATGATCGACCACTTGGGTCAACCTCCTAGTGTACTTGGTTCGACCATACTGACCAAGAACATGGACTTGTTCTTGACCGGTTAAACCAACTAGCTGATTTAATCCCTAAAAGCGGAAGTGAGATTAAACCTAATCCTTAAACCCTAAAGGATTGAGATGTTGGAAATCTAACTTGATTAACAAGAAAGAAACCTTGTACGAAAAACTTGAACACACACAATGCTTGTGTGTGTTCGTCGAACACTCACCAAGAACCCTAGGGTTCTTGGTGTTCTCGTTCGATCGAACAAGAGGAGAGGAAGAAAGGGTGTTCCACGAAACATACATTAGTTAATGCTTAAGATTGATCCACTGATGATGAACACGACGAGCGATCTTCTAGTTGATCACTTGCAACGTTCTTGTTCTTCAATAATTGAAGAATACGAAGAACGAACGAAGAACACGAAGAACACAAACTTATGTTCTCCCCTTGTTGCTTGTTAGGCCGAATGGAGGGAATAAGGGGAGGGATTTCGTGATTATGAGGCAAGGAATCAACATTAGGTTTAAGCCATAAGCCTTCTATTTATAATAGAAGATATTATACTTAAAACCCTTTTAGTTTAATTAAGATTAACTTCTTAATTAAACTTCCTTTTTACACTTCCATCCCTTATAGTTTAACTAGTTTATTATTGTTGCATTTAACTATTAAATGTCTAGTATTAATACACTAATAATTCGGTACCCATATACACGAATTATATACTTGTATTTATACTTTTAATAATTAATTATATAATAACCTTTATATAATTTATACAACAATATCATCCAATTACTATCACTACTACAGATTGGGTTTGTTAGTGCGGACCAATAAATTTATTTATTGCGGTGGTACAATATAACCGCAACAACAAATTCAGTTCGCACTGCAAAAGAAAGAACCGCAACAACAATTCAATTTGTTGTTGCGGCCATGATAAACCCGCATTAATAATTCCATTTGTTGTTGCGGCCATGCTAAACCCGCAATAACAATTCCATTTGTTGTTGCGGCCATGCTAAACCCGCAATAACAATTCCATTTGTTGTTGCGGCCATACGTTACCCGCAACAACTACCAAATTTGTTGTTGCGGCCATGCTAAACCCGCAACAACAATCTAAATTTTCAGTTTAAATTAATTAATTAATTGGCAAACAAAAACAAATTTCATAAAGATACAACGATAACATTACATATATGTAACATACTATTATAAGCCAAACCAAAACAAGGACAACCAAAACCTAAACACAAAGCTAACTAACATCATGTTGATTCACAGAAGAGTAACGTTGAAGATAACTCCAGCACCACGGTTTTTTGTTTCGAGATCAAGGGTGAACATCACATGTTGGTTCGTGCGGATGCCCATCTTCTGTTTGAAGTCGACCATATCACCATTGATAGTCATATGGTCTATAAAACGAACATTGGGCCTCCTTCGATCATTGTGGCGTAGTAAATTGAAAACCATGTATGGGGGACTCATCTCAAGGTTTGACAAAGCACACAAATGACGCTCATTCCAAAGTTGGTGATCCCTAACAAATTTTGCTGGAATAGTCTGATGAAAGAAATGAAAGGGAGGAGTAGGTTTTAAGATAATAGTGCCAATGCACGGAGAACTACAAGTTGCTCATTTAGTAATCTTAAAGCACATGACATGCCTCACTCCATATGTTGATAAACATATGGATATGTTAAAGTCGACGAACCCGGGTAAACAACAAGTGTGGTACATAAACAACCAAAACAAGGATTTGGCAAGTTGGTTGAAAGAGAGGGTGACAACAAGTGACGACGTTGATGACACTGTCAAAAAATTGGGACAAGGTCCAGATGCTAGAGTAAGAACTTACCAAGGATATGATATTAATGGTTATACATTTTACACCAAAGATCAAGATAGAAAAAGTACAGTGCTAAATAGTGGAGTTACAGTAATAGCATCAACAACCGAAATCGATAGGCGTGATCAAGATACATTGATAAGCATCGCAAAAGATTCTTATTACGGTGTGATAGAAGAAATTTGGGAATTGCAGTATTCTGATTTCATAATCCCAGTGTTCAAGTGTAAGTGGGTAAATAGCCGTACGGGTGTTAAAGTTGACGAATATGGTTTTACACTTGTCGATCTTGAAACTAATGGCTACAAATCCGAGCCATTCATTCTCGCAACACATGTATCACAAATTTTTTTCGTCAAAGATCCAAGCAAAGCAAAATACCACATTGTGTTGCAAGGTAAAAAACGTATTCTTGGGGTTGATAATGTTGTGGATGAAGAAGAACACGACAACTTCGATGATTTACCACCATTTTCCGTCGGTATCGAACCCGGGAATTTTGAAAACATGAATAGAAGCTCATATGTACGAACTGACGGAGAAGGAACATATATTTAATAACTCGATCTATTATATATTATTGAAAATTAATATTTGTATTATATATGTGTTTTAGTACTATGAAAATTTATAATTAACCTACTGTTTTATTCATGTGTAACATCTTTTAACAATTTGAATTTGTTACTATGCAACGTTCTTGTAACACATAAAAAAATGAAACTCAAAACCGCAACAACAAATTAACAAAACCGCAACAACTAATTCACCCAACCGCAACAACAAAAAAACCGCAATAACTAATGGACATAAACCGCGGTAACAAATAGAATAAAATAACAAGCTAAAACGAAATAAAGACCCGCTAAAACGAAATTGTTTATTCCAAAATTTTCAAATCCCAAAACATAAGTTATCCAAACATCGAATCCTTAATCACTTTTGCACAAAACCTTAATCGACCAAACCCTCCGTTTTCTTCACCAAAATCACTCTGCACTAGTTAACACACAAAAAAAATGAAACTCAAAACCGCAACAACAAATTAACAAAACCGCAACAACTAATTCACCCAACCGCAACAACAAAAAAACCGCAATAACTAATGGACATAAACCGCGGTGACAAATAGAATAAAATAACCCGCTAAAACGAAATAAAGACCCGCTAAAACGAAATTGTTTATTCCAAAATTTTCAAATCCCAAAACATAAGTTATCCAAACATCGAATCCTTAATCACTTTTGCACAAAACCTTAATCGACCAAACCCTCCGTTTTCTTCACCAAAATCACTCTGCACTAGTTCACCGGAGTTTGGATTCACCGTCGTTTTCTTCACCTTGGATAGTAACCGACGTTGCTTTCACCACGTCGTATCCTTAATCACTTTTCCAAAAACCTTAATCACTCTCGTCGACCTAAACCCTAGTTTACCGTTACATCGCCGATATTCCTTCACCAAGCTAGGTATTAAAGTATTATGTTAATGATTTCTTGTGTTTGTTATGCATTCGTTCTTAATCATCTTTTTCTGTTAACGTATTATGTTCACGCATTTGTGTCGTAATTCTGCAGAAATGGCCGATAATCAAGAACATAAGAGACGTAGAGGCGAACGTGGTCCTGCATCTTTTGGGAAGAAATATAGCAAAAATGTATATAAAACTGAATTTGATGAAAATCATATCCCTCTGAGTAAAGAACTGACGTCATGGTTTGGGATGACGGTTCAACATCGTTTCCCGCTAGCAACTGATATGGGCAAAATGGACAAAGACATATATGAACAACTATGGCTGGAAACCAAGGTATATATTCATTAATTAGAAATATGAAATAGTTATTAAGTGATGATAGCATATAATTTATTTACTCTAAATTGTAGAATATGTGGAATATCGAGAACGATGATGCAAAAGAGTTAATGAGGAAGAAAGCTGTGAAAATTGGTACTAATTTTAAATCTAGGCTTGTTAAACATTTCGTCCTTACAGGTAAGGATGCTTGTGAGAAGTATAAGTTTCTTAAAATGCATGATTGGGAAGCATTTAAGGCACAAAGAAGCACCCCAGAATTTATGGTATCTCTTAATTATATTATATGTTTAGTATTGTACAATATTTTATTATTAACAACTTGTTAATTTGTGTAGCTAAAAAGGGAGAAAGCACTGGCAAGCAATGCAAAGAGACAATTCAAGGTCCGCGTGGGCCGAAGCGGGTGGACCCGTTTTAAAAAAAGTAAAAAGGATGCAGTTTGGTCTGAACTTCTACAAAACCATAATGTTCTTTCGGAGATTCAAAATGAACGGTCTAGGTTGTTTTTGATGGGTTGTGCAGTAAAGAATAGTGAAGGAAAGTTTGAACTTCCTAACGAAGCGTTGGACAATTTCCAAGTTTTGGTATACTAAGTTTTATTTAATTGAAGATTTTTATCTTTTTGGTAAACAAATACTTTTTGTAGCTCGCGGAAGAGAAAAAGATGATAGAGGATGGTACTTATGCATTAAATAAAGAGGATCCTTTAATTCGTCTTCTAGGATCCGAGCACGGGGGAAGATCTCGGACCGTATCCGAGGTAATTGGATACACAAAGGTTAAAGGTGGATTGATTAGAAATGTGATCCCGCAAAGTACCCCCACGGTCAACACAAGCCACCATGATTCATGTGGGTCCCGTGGAACGGTGGAACACTATCCACCTATTGAGGTAACAATTTAAAAGTTTTGCAGCCTATACTATCCAGCCTTATAATTGTATATGTTTTTACAGGTGTTGTCACCATGTGAGTTGCTAATTAGGGTGGTTGATGCCCATTTAGTCAAAGTTGGTTTTGGACAAGTATGGCCAACTGTTGGATTCCAACTGTTACATAATAAACCGATTGCCGATGGTTGTGTAAAAGTCCAAGTTGATGCGATCGTGGCAGGAAAGGAGGATTTGCCTGTACATCCTCTCACAAAAACAGATGATGTTCAATTGGTTGAGAATTTGCCATATAATATAGTACAGTGGCCAAGATATGCAGTGAAGGTATATTTTAGTTTTTTTACATTATTTGTGAACGCTTTTATCTAACTTTGTAGAAATGTTTTAGCTTATTGGCGATGGGCTTGTCAATTCCCCGGAAAGGGACTTGAGAGAATCCTCTCCATTTGATTTGTCAACAAACAATGTTTATATACCAGAAATGCCCGAAACTTCACCCTTCCCTTTAGACCAAGACTTTTATGGATATGCACAAATGGTTAGTCTTATCATTATCATTATTTTGATCATTATTTTTAAATACTAATATTTTTATCATTACTTATTGTAGTTGCAATCGGTCCCCGCAGCCCAAACCGTCCCCGCAGCCCAAACCGTCCCCGCAGCCCAAACCGTCACCGCAGCCCAACCCATTAACCCAGCCCAAACAGTCATCGTAGCCCAAACAGTCACTAAAGCCCAACCCATTATCCCAGCCCAAACCATCCCCGAAGCCCAACCCGATAGCCCAGCCCGAACAGTCCCTAAACCCCAAACACCCATCGCAGCCCAAACCGTCACCACACCCCAAACCGCCCCCGCAGCCCAAACCGTCCCCGCAGCCCAAACCGTCCCCGCAGCCCAACCCATTAACCCAGCCCAAACAGTCCCCGTAGCCCAAACAGTCACTAAAGCCCAACCCATTATCCCAGCCCAAACCATCACCGAAGCCCAACCCGACAGACCAGCCCGAACAGTCCCTAAACCCCAAACACCCACCGCAGCCCAAACCGTCACCACACCCCAACCCGAACCCGAACCCGAGGATGTTCCTCTAGATCCTCAGTACGACCAGCATTATGCGATGGTAATGGCCGATGCTCCCCAAATTCTCCCAATACTTGATGCATTCTTCAAATATAACAAATATGGTCTTAGTGTTCCTTCCCCTCCGGGTATGTATCATGAGACATATACAGAAGGCATCCCAGACACCGAGGTTTTACAATTTGCTCGATTCCATTGGGTTGATATGAGCATGATACATTGTTTGTCAATGTAAGCTTAATATTTTACTATTTGGGTATAATTGTATTTATTAACTTTATGTTGTATATTTAAGGTATTATTATGCAATGGCGGGCAGCAATTCACGATGTGCATTTTTCAATGCACACTATATTACCGATCCAGAATGTCGCACCAACAAGAACCATGTCATCCAACATATCAGGGATGTGTTAAATCATCATCCAAGCAAGTCATACATTCTTGCACCATACTATCAACAGTAAGATTTGATTTTCCATAACACACGCAACACTGGATGTTTTAAATCATCATACAAGCAAGTAACTTTGATTAATTGCTTGTGTTTACTTGCAGGCAACACTGTATGCTTTTTATCCTCTGTCCTAAAACGAATATTGCATATATTGTTGATTCTTTAAAGCGTGAATCTGGTCCCGATTACTACACTCTTGTAGGAGTAATCAATCATATGTTTCCCCGTAGATTTAAATGGATAAACACAACTGTATGTTTTCGATTTCCATTTTTTACCAATTTATTTAAGATGTATAAAATATTCAATATATTGAAATATTACAGTGCTGGAAACAAGACCAAAGCTGGGAATGTGGTTACATTGTTAGTCGACATATTGAAGAATTTTTACAGACTATACAGTTTAACATCAACCAATCTGTAAGTTTATGTTATAGTTTTAAAATATTACTCATTTAGATGTAAAAATTATTGATATTAATTGTTTTTCATGAGCAGATGTGGAAGACTAATAAGAGTTTTGATGCTTCTATGATTCATGAATACATAGAAAGGTTGTTGCCACTGTATCTCGAATGGATGAAGAGGTGCAAGCAAAGTGATGCCACTTATTAAAGGTTAGCAATTAAGCAAGTGTAAATTTTTGAACATATAGTTGTAAATTTTTGAAACACGGTCCATTACAATGATCACAACCTACAAGTGTACATTTTTTTGACATTAAGTTACTGTGTGATTGTACATTTTAAATATATAAGAGCTAGATTTATATATATATATATATATATATATATATATATATATATATATATATATATATATATATATATATATATATATATATATATATATATATATATATATTGTGGAATGATTTTTTTTTGTTTATTTTGAATATCAAATATTGCGGTTACTTTATCATGTGTGCGAATAACTAATATTGCGGGTATAGCATCTAGTGTAGTGTGCGAAGAACTAATAGCGCGTTTTGTTATTTAATGTTGCGGTTTCTTTCTTATTGCGGTCTCTGTGTTTGATATTGCGGTCTCTCTTTTGTTGCGGTGTTGGCTTTAATATTGCGGTTTCTTTCTTGTTGCGGTCACTGTATTTGATACTGCGGTTTCTCTTTTGTTGCGGTCTCTGTGTTTGATATTGCGGTCTCTCTTTTGTTGCGGTGTTGGCTTTAATATTGCGGTTTCTTTCTTGTTGCGGTCACTGTGTTTGATACTGCGGTTTCTCTTTTGTTGCGGTTTGTTTGTTTGATAGTGCGTAGTTTGTTAGTGCGTTCCTTTCCCGCAACAACAAATCGTTTTCCCCGCAACAACAAATCGTTTCTGTAGTAGTGTATATGATTTAATGGCTTTAAATCATATCATGGATAGTCTCTAATTAACACATTGTATATTTACTCAACTAGTAAATGTACAAATACTTGTATTAATTAGTTAGTCAAACTAATCTAGTAATAAGTTAAACTTAACTTAATACTTAATTGATTCATAATGACTATTATGAATCATTCCTCTTCGTAGTATCATTGCATATCTTGCTCGTATTACACGCACTCACCGGTGTGACCCTTAGTGTTTCGTAGACATGGATGTATCATCATAGGTTGACTAAGTATGTCACAAAGCAACCGAACCGAACCGACCTTCGTCCGGTTGGCCGGACGGGCAGAGCGAAGAGATACGTCACGTAGAACGTAGGATCGGAGCGAAATCATCATTCGTTCACAAGTCCCAACTTCCTCTTTCATCATAGCCGAGTTTTACGGTAAAAGCAGCCTTGGAACTAGCGCGCATTTAATGCGTGCAAGGCTCGAAGTTGATTATCGCTTTAGCCCACGGGATAAAGGGTTTCGTCGCAGGATAAGACCCGAAGGACCATAAAGGGTACGGACCAAAGATAGATCTCCATTCTCCCGCCCATGAGAGTGATCTGATTTCCCGCTCGAGTAAGAGGCCTATATATGAGGAGACAGATCTCAGGCAAGAACACATTAACTACACTTATCATTTATTGCTCATTTATTACCTAAAGACCTCACGTCGATATATAAATCACTGACTTAGGCATCGGAGTGTTCTCCCGGAAGCTCCTTCCGGAGAGTCTCTAACCTAGAGTTGCTCATTGTTTTCAGGGAATCAGTCAGGGAATCAGTCACAGGAACGATCCGGCTTGGTAACTTCGGATTCAGGACGCAAGAACTATGATGTAAATGAAGATGATGGCACTGAATTCTTAATTATCCTTGAGTATTTGTTTACTGGAATTGCCATGATTGCAATGGGAGTTGCGTTCATCACAGGAAGTTATGTTGTCCTTACACGATCACTTGGTTTTGCAGTTTCCATATGTGTTACTTGTCTATGTATTATGCTTCCTTTCTCCATTCTCTCTAGGAAACGTATCCAAATTATCTTTCTACCGTTGGTCAACTTATTGTTTTTTAGACAGCAAATCCTAATGTACTCCTAATTTTCCACCTATCCACAATGGGACTTGAACCGTTGGTCAACTTAATCTGCTAATTGCGTGGATTGGCGCTTGATTTGGTTTCCTCAACTTCAAGGTTTTGAAATTGTCAAAACATGTAATCATTCAAATTTATGGTGTTTTTATTTTTAGTATAATAACAATATTAAATAACGGGGCTTCTTATCTCCATCAGGAAGTTGAGTTTCCTTTGTGATCGATGGTTTGTTTTCCATTTTCTTATTGTATACGCTCTATTTATAAACTCGATCTCTTTGTATCTTAACGAGTGTAATAAAAACCCACGATTCACAGTGGTTCTATACTTTTTGCTCATTTAATTACAGAGGTTAAAAATGCATTGTTTAATTGGTAATGATATTATTACTTTTGTGAAGCACTTTGAATCTACCGGGTCTATTCCTATTAGCTTAACACGTTGCGAATATAAATATATTGCTAACTAGGTTATAACGCGTGAAAATTCACGGACTGTCGTAATTCTGTTGAACGTAAATTTTATAAAATAAAATTTAATTATGTTATATTTGATTATAAAATAATCGACATGAAATTAAATATATAATGTAAATATGAAATTAAATAAAGGTAACTCGATAACAAATAAGAACTAATTAAATAAAGGTAACTCGATAACAAAGGTATACTCTACATAATGCAACATATAATTGTCCGCGTGAAGAAACTGACTCTCTCAAATACAATTCATCTTTTGATAATTATTGACATTGACTCTTATTAATGGCAATAGTAAAACAAAGAACTAATGTAATCTGTCTTCTTTTAAACTTAAATAATACATTGATGGTGTCAAAGACAAATGTGATATAAAACTATAAAAGTACGATATTCCACATTTTTCCCGGATATAACGACTGCTTCTATAACATATTTATGGTGTAAACAATTTTCAGTGAACAATTGTTGAAACCATATATAAAACAAATTTATGGTATAAACAATTTTCATTATCTTGGTCAACTCTTTGAAACCATAGTATGTATGCATGGTTTATATTCATAGAAATACAATACCATAGTATGTAGGGGTGAGCATTTGGGCCAAAAGAACCGAACCGAACCGAAAACCGACCAAAACTGATAACATGTTATCGGTTCGGTTTCGGTTTTGGTTCTATAGGTTCGGTTGGGTTTTTGGGCCGAGCTCACCCCTAATAGTATGTACCCAGATTTAGGGTTTAATTATAGTATCTAAAAAACTATAATCAATCAATTCAGAAATATAAAAATTTAAACAGTGTCCCATTTCTAAAATAGATTGATGGAGTGCAAACATAAATTTACCATAGCCAACGATTGCATGGTTAGACTAATACAATCAACTACTCAACTCTATTTGAAATCAATTACAATTTTAGCCATTAGGTACTTAAGTCCTATTTTAAAACTATAGTGGCATAAGTTGACTAATTTCAGTAAACAATTGTCATCATAGTTAAGTAAACAATTGTTAACTTAAAAAGTCAACTTGTAAATTTCAGAAATTTATAAATAAAATTATAATAAATTTAAAATTAATAAGTAAGAATTTAAAAAAGTGTAATATGTGGTTAGTGCTTAATGATGTTAAATACATTACCGTTTTAGCCATTAGGGTGCTTGTCCTAGTTTAAACAATTGTTGACCCTAAAAAGTCAACAAAATAAAATTCAGAAATTTAGAAGAAAAATTAAAAAGAATCAAAATATACTAAGGTTTAAAACAGTTAACTCTTTGAAACCTTAATATGTATAAATGGTTTATATGTACTACTTTGACTATAATAGTTATACTGTATCTAAAAGAGATTGATGGAGTGTAAACATGAATTTACCATAGTCAACGATTACATGATTTGACTAATACAGTCAACTCTACTGAAAATCCATTACAGTTTTAGCCATTAGGATACTTCAATCCTAATTAAAAATAAGAGACATAAATTGACGAATTTCATTTAACGATTGTCATTATAGTTAAATAGACAATTGTTGACTTAAAGAAATTTGAGAAATTTTTTTAAAAAAAACCCCGAATAAAATTATAATAATTTAAAACAAATAATTAAGAATCATTAGAGAAGTTTAATATATGGTTAGTGTTCAATAATGTTAAATACATTACAGTTTTAGCCATTAGGGTACTTACGTCATATTTTAATCAAATTTTGACCCTAAACAATCAACAATTTTTTTTTAGAAATCTACAAAACTAATAAAATATAATTATAATAAATAAATAATAATCATTTTAAAAAGTGTAATGTTGGTTAGGGTTTCAAACACTCACCTCTTTGAAACCATAGTTCTATGCTATCTAAAACAAATTCAGGGAGTGCAAACAGATATTACCATAGTCAAAGAACAATTGCATTGTTTAAACTATTTCAGTATCAAGAATTTCATTATAAATGACTTTTATAAAACTATAAATTCAGACCAATAAATCATAAAATATAGAAAACACAATATGTAAGACTTGGTGATAGTGAAATACTTGTTGGCACTTTAGGAGGCTGCGGTTGTTGTTTGCGTATTGGAGGCTGCGAATTAATGAATCCTATTTGGATCACCACCAATATTGTTGCAAGTAAATGACATTTCTTGAGAAACAACTTCAATCATATCACTAATTGTAACTTGAGGAAAATTCCTACATTCAAAGAAAATATAAAATAGTCAAACATCCTGCAGATATCTTATTAACTGATCAAGTTAACGTAATGTGAAAAAATATATAATTAGATTATTTAAGTAACCTGTAATCAAATTGATTATGGTCCGTAAATAAGTCTTGTAGATTAGGAAGTTTTTAAATACAAATTCAATATATTAATAATGAAACAGTTTAATATGGTAAGTTGTTGTATAATATTCGAATATAAGGAATTGATTGGTAAATGACGCAGACTTGCTTGGGAGTAAAAAACTCATTGAGCCAATAAGAAGCTATAATCTAATTGATTATGGTCAGCAAATAGCCCAAGTAAATTAGGAAATTCGTAAATACAAATTCAATATATTAATAACGAATCGGTTTAATAGGGTAAGTTGCTAAATATTATTCAAATATATAAGGAATGACTGGTAAATTACGCATGCTTGCTTGGGCGGGAAAAAAAAATTCATTGAGGCAATAAAAAGCTGCCACGTAATAGATAGGTGCTCTAAAAAAATGCCAAGTGGTACCCTAAAGGTTCATTTATTATATTTATAGATTAGATACTTGTTTTTAGACTATGGTTATAAGATCCATCGTTAATGAATTTCGAAGGGCTTTTATAAAAGGATTATTAATAAAATCCTTTCTTGAGGGGAAAAAGATAACGTTACTTTTTTTTTTTTAATTAAGTGACCGGAGATAAAATAATATTCCCTCCTTCTTAAATTATGTCCCAAATTAATTGTCTACCTTTAAGTTTCAACAAATAAAAATAATATATGTGGGAAATAAAAAATTTGATTTGTGACAAAGGGTAATTAATGTAGTTTTCTTAATGTGTATGCTTTTGTTTTTTTGTTTTATTATTATTTTCTTAGTATCCTGGGTTCCGACTCGCTTTGCGAGCCGACTATTTCCAGGGCGACCATCTGTTGTTAGCCCGGCCTCGGTGAACCTGTGTGACCAGCCAAAAAGGTTTTTCTTTTTTTTGCTCCATTTTGATTTGAATTTGGGACCTCCGAACAACCAAATACTTACCACTAGGACACCCCTTATAGTTGCTTTTATATAATGGATAACAATTTTAAGACAATTTCATTGCTTGTTTTAAACAATAGTAAGAAAACGATTTTACTAATAGAAATCAAACTATTATCATTACTACACTCTTATAATTGCTTTTATCAAGCTGATAATAATTTTATGACAATTTCAATGATTGTTTTAAATAATACTAAGAAAACTTTAGTGCTTATTTTTAATAAGGGTTTTGATAATGACAGCTCTTAGAACTGTCAATAAGTACATAAAAATTTGTAATTTTTCCATGAAGGGGTAATTCCTAAAATACAGGAGTCGGTTACAATGAATATACAAATTTATTTTACATGTCTTTTGACAGTGCTTAATACTGTCATTATCAAAACCCTTTAACCAATAGTAAGAAAACTTTATTGCTTGTTTTAAAGAATACTAAGAGCATCTCCAACCATAAACTCTATAAAATTACTCTATCTCTATAAATTGGTGGGCCCATTCACTCTAAACATTCTCTCAACTCCAACCATAAACTCTATCCATCTCTTCAAAACTCTTTATAATTAGTGGGACCCATATTACATCTACAATTACACTCACAAACAAAGTGTGAGGTCCATGGATAGAGTGTATTTCTCTCACTCTAAATATAGAGTGAGCTTTTCTCTCACTCTATATTTAGAGTGAGAGATAGAGGTGAGTTGGAGGAGAAAAGCCTTCAAATATGAAAATAAAGGAGGTGATAGAGGTTGGTCGGAGATGCTCTAAGAAAACTTGATGAACATTGGCACTGGTTTGAATTCAACGCAAACACAATTCCCTTCCACTATAAAAACTAAAACAAAAATCCTCCATTAACACAAACATGCCACACATCAAAAAGCTTCAAAAATGGAGGTTTCTTATCTGTCCATCTCCCTCTTGTTTCTAGCTTCATATCTCTTCACCTCCTTTTTCCGTCGGAAATTCTCCAATCTCCCGCCGACGGTCTTCCCGTCCCTCCCGATCATCGGCCATCTCCACCTTCTAAAACCACCACTCTACCGAACCCTAGCCAAAATCTCCGCCAAACACGGCCCTATTCTCCGCCTCCAGTTAGGTTACCGCCGTGTTGTCATAATCTCCTCACCTTCCGCCTCAGAAGAATGCTTCACCAAAAACGACATCGTTTTCGCCAACCGACCGCAAACGCTAATCGGCAAAATCATCGGCAACAACTACACAAGTTTCGTCTCAGCTCCTTACGGCGCCCATTGGCGAAACCTCCGGCGGATTGCTTCAACCGAGATCTTATCGGTTCACCGGCTCAATGAATTCCACCATGTTCGCGTTGATGAAGGTAAGCATCTGATCCGTAAATTGATGTCAATTTCTTCATCTAATTCGCGGGTGAAAGTGAAACCCGTCTTTTATGAGTTCACACTTAATGTACTGATGAGGATGATCTCCGGGAAGAGGTATTTCGGCAGTGATATTCCGGCAGTTGAGGAAGAAGGAAAACGGTTTAGGCAGATACTTGATGAAACGTTTGTACTCGCTGGTGAGGCGAATGTTACAGATTTTTTGCCGTTTTTGAGATATTTTGGAGTGAATGGATTGGAGAAGAAGCTAATTGCGTTGCAGAAGCGAAGAGATATTTTCTTTCAAGGATTGGTCGAGCAACTTCGTAAATCGAAAGAGGAAAATAAGAAAAAGACGATGATTGAAGTGTTGTTATCGTTACAAGAATCAGATCCGACTTATTATACTGATGAAATGATCAGAAGTTTTGTGCTGGTATTTTTATTTTAAGTTTTAAATTAGTATTTTAAGTATTTGTCTAACTTATACTCCCTCCGTCCTACAAAAAAGTTCTCATTTCTCATGGGCACAAGTTTTTATGAGATAGTTGGTGGTTGGGTTATTAGTAATATTTTTTATTAAAATATAAGGTTAGATTGGAGAGAGAATGTACTTTTAGGGAATAGATAGTGGTGAGGTTATTAGTAATATTATTATTATATTAAGTGGACCCCTCAAATTGGAGAAATGAGAACTTTTTTGTGGGACAAAATTATAAGGAGAAATGAGAATTTTTTTGTGGGACGGAGGGAGTAATATAATTTCCATTTTGACCAGCCACTTTTGACTTGTAGACCATGTACTCACGTGTCAAAAGTATTGATAACTTTATAGATAAATATACAGAGTAAATTTAATTTCCATTTTGACCAGCCACTTTTGACTTGTAGACCATGTACTCACGTGTCAAAAGTATTGATAACTTTATAGATAAATATACAGAGTAAATTTTGTTTGAACGGCTTCATATTACCGAGACATCACGACACCCTTGTGTGTGTTAAGTTGTTAATCAAATTAACAAATTGATTCGATTATAGTTACATTATTTTTTTTTTTATGTTGTTGCCATTAGATCTTATTATCCGCTGGCACCGATGATTTAGCTACAACAATGGAATGGGCTTTGTCTCTTTTGCTAAACAACCAACAAATTCTACAAAAGGCACAAAATGAAATCGACAAAGTTATCGGCATAGAACGTCTTGTAGACGAGTCAGACATAGTTAACCTACCTTACCTTCGCTGTATTCTAAACGAGACATTACGATTATACCATGCGGGCCCGTTACTATTCCCACACGAGTCATCAAAAGATTGCACTATTGGAGGCTATCACATCCCTCGTGGGACCATGTTGCTTGTCAACCAATGGGCCATACATCATGACCCCAACTTATGGACCGACCCTGAACGGTTCAAGCCCGAAAGGTTTGAAGGGGTGGACGGGAATAGAGACGGGTTTAGGCTAATGCCGTTTGGGTCGGGAAGGAGGAGTTGCCCGGGGGAAGGGTTGGCGGTTCGTGTGATGGGGTCCACTTTAGGGTTGTTGATTCAGTGTTTTGATTGGGAACGGTTAGGTGAAAAGATGATTGACATGACCGAAGGTGTTGGACTCAATATGCCCAAGGCTGAACCGTTGGTTGCCATGTGCAAACCGCGAATAGAGATGAAAAATCTACTTTCACAGTTATGAGTTGGTTTTGTAACCTGACCTTTATTCGAACACGAGTTGGTGAAAGGCAAATATATGTATGATAACATGTATTGTTGATTAGTTTTGAAAAACTCATACATTAGATTCGGTTATTTATTAATTTGTGTACTTACGTGTGTTGAGATGTGATGTGTATTTAATGATATGTATACCTTTGTATGTATATGAATACTAGTTTATGGCCCGTGAAAAATCACGGGCTGTCATTAAGTTTATTCGTTTATAATTTTTATTGTCAAACAACAATTTATCATTAATTATATGAATATTACGTGTAGAATACGAAAATATATAATGCTTTTAAACGCAAAATAAATTCATTATTTTTTCAAATTATATTAACATTATAAAATTTAAGATTACATGAAAATAAAATGATAAAATTCATTGATCCTTACGAATTGTATTTTGACTACTACTTAAGTCAAATACAATACTGTTTATAATGAAACATGTTAAGACTACTAATAAAATCTTATTTAAGCGCTAATCCAAAAAATAAAAAATATTAAATTGGGTTTTGACTATTACTCAAGTCTAACACAGTACTATTTATAGTGAATCATATTACTACTACTAATAAATTATTAATTTTATGCACTAAATAAAAAAAAAACCCTCCAATGCTTGTAGCCAAATAGTATTGGTGTAAGGTGTTGCCCATGAACTATAGGTATCGTTCAAAAAAGAAATTTTGTTTTGACTACTACTCAAGTGAAATATAATTCTTTATTTATAATTAATCATGTTAATACTACTTTAGAAGTTTTAGATTTATGCACTTATTTAAAAAATCAAAAAAGTTACAAAACACAGAAAAATAGAGTTTATAGCTTTGACTATTACTTAGCTCAAACACAGTTCTCTATTTAGAGTAAAATCATGTTAAGACTACTAATAAAGTATCACTAATCTAACAATTCATAAATATTTTTAAAAAGTAGAGAATTGTGTTTTAAAGAGAAAAAAAATAAAAAAATAATTGTGTTTTAACTACAACTCAAATCATATTTGAAATAGTGGGGAATTTCTCGAGTTAACTATTAATTATCTATTTATAGTGAATCGTGTTAAGACTACTAATAAAGTCTTATTTATGAAGTAATCCAAAACAAAAAAAAAAATCAATTTAGTCTTCTAGACGAAGGGTTGTGTTTCTGTAAGGAAATTTGTACTTCTAGCCACTTTGGATTGCATGTTATAATTATAAAAAGATCAGGATATAAATCAGCTAATAGCCATGATATCTAAATAATTTTGTCTCATATGAATTGAAAGCATTGACCCTAATTAAAAAAGCATTAAATTAAAAAACAAATAAATTAAAAAAAATTTAACAGACATAAAAATAGATAAATTTTACTTCAATATTAAAAAAAACACAGTAGTAAAAAAATTAAAAAAAAAAACTAACGTCCAATGCAACTAAACCTAAGTTGACTATAATAAAAAAACATCTCTACATAACAAATAAAAAAAAAACTAATGTCCAATACAATTTAGGGCATGTTTAGATAAGCTTATTTAATGGCTTATTAACTTATTAGCTTATAAGCTTATATAAATCATATTTAAAAAGTTTAATTAAGCAATATTGTTAAAGTGAAATAGTTGACTATATTTGAAAATTAAAAAAAACTTTGAATAACAAATAATAACATATATCTATTATATAACATGATATAAACAAAAACAAAACACTAATAAATTAACATTTTTTATAGAAACAAAATGGTAACAGAAAAAGAAATGCAGTAAAATTGACCTGCTAGTTCAGCTAATGTAGAATGAAGAACTCATGCCCTTAGGGCATGAGGTAGAGACATTTAATAATCTTGAACATTCCTAAAAATGTATAAATAATTATTAATGAACTTTACTTTTTATTAATTTATGAGTTTCATTAAATACAATTTCAATTGTTTAAGGAATTTCTAATCATTAAGTGTCTCTTATTTCACGCCCTTAGGACACGAGTTAGAAAATTCCATACATTAATTATAATAGTTCCGTAAATTATGATGATAATTTAAGGAAAATTTCAAGTCTATCCAAAAGTAACTAATTCAAACTAAGAAATTGTATATTTTTAATTTAAATTAAAAGTTCTAATTTATTATTGATAAAATAAATTAATTCAATTGAAATATTAACGAAAATCTCTAAAAAAAAAAGGTGGAGGTGAATATGGAGGTTAACAAAAAATTAATTTAGAATTATGATTTCGATCAAGTAATTCAATATGGAAGAAAATAAAATTCAAAAATCAGAGCCTCCTAATATTATGCCACGTGTCATAGAGGTCTTCTAAGAATACCATGTGGCGATATATGCTTTGATTTATTATAATAGTAGATAATACCACCTCCTTATTAAAATAAGTGATATAAATAAGGTTTCACGGTTTCTGAAGTAAAAGATTAAAATGTGGGTTATGATAATAGTTAGTGGAGAATGGAGCCTACTACTTTCAAGGTAAGGGTAAAAGGTAATTTTAATTTACTAAAATAGATAGTTAGTGGAGAATGAGTCCCACTTTTTTATTAAATATGATAAATTCACTTATTTTGATACGGAAGTAGTATATTTTTTTTATTGGAATCGAAAAAAGAATTGTTTGAAATATTCTCACTGGATTAGTGGATTGAGCATAGGTTGCAGAGGCACTACAGGAAATATAGCTTTTTTGCGACGATACCATTTGCGACAACCTTGTTTGTTTGCGATGACAACTAAAATTTGCGAAGATAATTTGTGATCTGTGACTACGGATCATCTTTAACGAAGAGCGGGAAATAATCACACCTTTTTTCTTCAGCCGCAAAAGAATTGATGATGAAAGGAATATATTTCACCCGTTAGTGACGATCGTCGTAACAGAATTTTAAAACATTTTTCTCCAATATATTACTCACTCCGTCCCACTTTAATTGTCCACTACAAAAAAGCACACAGTTTAAGAAAAGTGCATTAATTATATAATGTCACCAATCAAATATTCTCTTTCCCACTTAAATATTTTTTGATTGGTTGAAATTTAGGAAATGACACTCTTTGTGTGACAAACTAAAATAGTATACTGGACAATTAAAATGGGATGGAGGGAGTAATTTTTTTTAATTACAAAATTTCAAATTTTCCATTAGCGGCAACTTCTTGTCGCTGAATTGTACTTGCAGATTTTATTTTTTTTGAACGCCACCTAATCTACTCTTATATGTTCACGACGAGACTTGAACCCATGACTTATAGGTCATGGGCAACACCTTACTCCTTACTTCAATATCACTAGCAGGGGAGTCTCCGAAATTTTAAGTGCCTTGTGCGAAAACACGAAAATGGGCCCTAGAATACAAGATTTTTATAAAAAATTGGACTTTCTAAAAAAAGTTTCAATTAAATTATTAAATTGACTTAAATTATAATATTATATATATAAGATATATATAAAATTTGGACCCCTATAAAATATGGGCCATCTGCGGCTGCACCTCATGCACCTCCTCAAAGACACCCATGATCACTAGACTACATGCCTTATTTGGTTGTTGCAGAATTAATAAAGGAAAACATATCAGGGGCGTCATGTCCATTTAAGCGTTTTTCACATTACACTCAGGTGCGTCCTATGTGGAGGTGACTTAGTCCATGTAACTTTTAATGTCATGCGTACACAAGTATAACAAACCATAAATATGCAAACGGAGTTTAACCGGCACCTTTTTTTAAATATGAGTTAAGGTCCGAAAACATACGCATCTCTAGTCGTGGCACGCACTTGGCTACCAATGGTTCAGCCTTCGGCAAAGTGATTCCACGAGCTTCACTCATATCAACCATTTTTTGAGTTAACCGTACCCAATTGAAACATTGAATTAGCAACCCTAGAGTTGACCCGACCACACGGACCGCCAAACTTTCCCGAGGACAACTCCCTCTTCCGGACCCGAATGTCAATAACTTAAACCCGTCTCTCGGGCCTTCTAACCCTGATTCAAACCTTTCCGGGTTGAACTTTTCAGGGTCAGACCACAAATTGGGGTCATGATGTATGGCCCATTGATTAACAAGTAGCATCGTCCCACGAGGGATGCTATATCCTCCAACAACACAATCTTCTGATGACTCGTGAGGAAGTAGTAGTGGGATTACGGGGGTATAATCGCATTGTCTCATTTATTATACATTGGAGGTAAGGTAGGTTAGGTATGTCTGGGGGCGTCTCCGAGATTATAAGTGTCCTGTGCGAAAAATCGAAAATGGGGACCCTGAATACAAGATTTTTTTAAAAATTTGGACTTTCTAATTTAATTCCTATAAAATTATTAAGTTGATTTAAATTTTAATATTATATATATAAGATATATATAAAAATTGGGCCCATGTAAAATATGGGTTATGTGCGGCTGCACCTCCTCAAAGACACCCTTGCTGACTCGTCAATAAGACGATCTTTGCCAATAACTCTGTCGATTTCATTTTGCGCCTTTTGAATAACCTGCGAGTTGTTTAGCAAAAGGGACATAGCCCATTCCATAGTTCCCGACGAAGTATCCGTGCCAGCGGCTAACAGGGCCTGGTCACATTTAAAATACGAAATTAATGTATTTCATGATACGTGCAATTACAAATAATTTACAAGTTAACTTTTTAATTATTTTTTTTTGAACGACAACCGAATCTACTCCTAAATTCACTTATGTTCACAATAGGACTTAAACCTCAACCTCAAGATTAAGTTTTTTTTTTTTTTTTTTTTTTTTTATAAAGAAAAATGAAAAAAATGGTGGGGCCCAAATGACTTAAGTGATTGTAGAGAGATCATTTGGTGGTTTTGAATGTGAAATGTAAAATAATGATGTGGCGCATAGGTGGCGCGGAGGTGGCACTCCGACTTAAGTCACCACACCTAATGCCATGGTTCTAAAAAACGCGCCATGGCGGGGTGTCAAGGCGTCTTCATGGCGTGAGGCGCGGCGTCGACGTTACGAAACAGACCATGACGGCTAGGCTATGCGTGGCATGAGACAAGGCGTGATAAGGCGCAATAAGGCGCGCCTTATGACGAGTTTTTTCTAAGGCCGCTGTAAAAATTGAAATTTAAAAAAAAATGATGACATATATAATTATAAATTTGGATGTAACACTTTTTGTTAACTTTATATGTGAATTGTTATATAAATCAATAGATCTATAATTTTTTCTGATTTGATGTGCGCATATATATAAATTATATAAAAAATTTGTCGTATGAAATCACGCTTTGGAAAACGTCGTGAACCATCATGTTTTATCATGACTTGAGGCTCGATGATGTCACCACACCACGCATTACATTTTTTAAAACTTTGCCTAATGTGCTCTAAGCTAATAAGTTTTTAAGGTACTCTTTTACCCAAACACCCTTGCATCAACAAAGTTTTAAACAAACGAAACAAACATAACGAACAAAAACACAACAGAATATAACGCCTTTTTTCTCCGGCGCCGGTCATCAACACTTCCCGCCGCCGGCCACTCTTATGATGATCCAAGATTCTCCTCCGTCATCTCAACCACAACACAATACAGAATCAAAATCCGAAACTGAAGAAGAAGAAGATCAAGCTCTACCATTAATCACCCAATCTCCCCTCCCTTTATCCACCGAATACACTCCGATCAACAATTCCACCTCCGGCAACGAAGAGGCAGCATACGAATCACAAGATAAAATCATAATCGACGGCTTAGATTCGTATTCCGACACATCCGATTTGAATTCAACACCGCCGTTTTCATGGAAAAAGTTATGGTTATTCACAGGTCCAGGGTTCCTAATGAGCATTGCGTTTCTAGATCCGGGGAATCTGGAAGGAGATCTTCAAGCCGGAGCGATTGCCGGTTACTCGCTGCTGTGGTTGTTAATGTGGGCGACTGGTATGGGGTTATTGATTCAATTGCTGTCAGCTAGGGTTGGTGTAGCTACCGGAAAACATTTATCGGAGCTTTGTAGGGAAGAGTATCCGAAATGGGCGGGATTATTGTTGTGGTTTATGGCTGAAATTGCGTTAATTGGTGCTGATATACAAGAAGTAATTGGGAGTGCAATTGCTATACAGATTCTTAGTCATGGTGTTCTTCCTCTTTGGGCTGGTGTTTTGATCACTGCTTCTGATTGGTTAGTTTTCAGTTAACTATAATAGGTTCGAATTGACTAATTGATGTGGAAATTGTTAGAATTACTATGCAGAGTACTCTGTTCTTCAAAATTGCTCACTGTAATTTACCTGTTTCGTATTTTTAATTTTTTTTTCTTGGAATTATTGTTAATTTGTACTACATTTATTAACAGTTTCATGTTTTTACTTCTTGAAAACTATGGAGTAAGGAATTTGGAAGCTGTTTTTGCAGTTTTGATCTCAACAATGGGACTATCATTTGCATGGATGTTTGCTGATGCACAACCTAGTGGAAAAGAACTTCTAATAGGTTCGAATTATATAAATTAAAAGTAGTAATTTTATTTATTTATACTTGTAAATGAGTTGATTTGGTATATGTTTGATCTATAACGGGCCAATAAAGATATTAAATGGGTCATTTTATTGATCTGGCAAGTTGCATAAAAGAGTAATGGAACATACCTTGTTTGCACTCACAAAAAGGCCTAAACTTTAAAAAAGTTTTAAATTTGGGTAATCCTTTAAGTTAACTAATTCCAAAATTCCACATCAACATTAGAAAAAAAAAGAGTCAATATGGTCAAAGTTGCTGGCACATCAATTACCACATGCACTTTATCGAACGTTTGAGTCTTTTTTTGTAATTTTGTTTGTGCAAACAAAGTGTGCAACCCAAAAAATAAAAATCAAAACAAAGCGCGTTATCTTTTCATGCAAATTCCATTTACTTATATATAATTTCGCAAAGAATTCGACATAAAAATGTTTGCAGGTCAACCCTACCCGATCTAACCCGTTACAAGTTACAACCCCACCCCGTTTTGACCCGTTTCACAACCCACCTATCTTGCCACCTCTAGTTACATCCCTTCTTTTTCTATATATATATTTTTTAATTTTATTAAATTACAGGACTTTTGGTACCAAAACTCAGTTCTAGAACAATCCGTCAAGCAGTAGGAGTAGTCGGTTGTGTAATAATGCCACACAACGTCTTTCTCCACTCGGCTTTAGTCCAATCAAGAAAAATCGACCCGAATAAAAAAACCCGAGTCCAAGAAGCCATAAACTACTACACAATCGAATCCTCAATCGCCCTTTTTATTTCTTTTTTAATCAATCTATTCGTCACAACCGTATTCGCAAAAGGGTTCCACAACACCCAGCAAGCCGACACAATCGGTCTGGTCAACGCCGGTCAATATCTTCAATCCAAATACGGTGGCGGATTCATGCCCGTTTTGTACATTTGGGGGATCGGGTTGCTATCCGCGGGTCAGAGTAGTACGATTACGGGTACATATGCGGGTCAGTTTATAATGGGCGGGTTTCTCGATTTGAAGTTGAAAAAGTGGTTAAGAGCTTTGATTACTAGAAGTTGTGCGATTGTGCCTACTATTATTGTTGCTCTTATTTTTAATAAATCGGAAGCTTCTTTAGATGTGTTGAATGAGTGGTTGAATGTTCTTCAAAGTGTTCAAATACCGTTTGCACTTATTCCGCTTTTAACTTTGGTGTCTAAAGATGAGATTATGGGGGTTTTCAAGATTGGACCGACTTTAGAGGTATGTTTTTTTTTTATTCTCTTTTTTATGTTAATAATTATCACCAATAAAGATCCCAAATTTGACGATTAATATGTTCTTGGTCATCAAAGTAAAAGAAATTATAGGGAAATTTTGTCGAAAGTTCAAGTTCACTCCTAAATATGTAATAATTGTAAGTTCCCTTTAATTTTGTTAAAAAATGAATTTTTACTCGTCAAATTTGAACTTTTTCTCCTAATTTTGATAATTATTGAACCCCATAAATTTGACAAAATTTGAACTTTCACTCCTAAAATTTGTCAAAAATTGAACTTTCGCTCCTAATTTTGTCAAAAGTTGAACTTTTGATGACTAAGGTACCATACACTCAGAATCTTGATATGATTTGTCACTTTGTTTATAAATATATAAAAATTTGTAAGCATAAATATGCGGATATAAAGATTATATCCCCCTTTTTGCATATGAAAAATGTGGTGATTTAGTTACATTATTGGTTATGAGTGTGTGTCTAGTCAGGTTAGGTTTCTTATACATTAAAAGCATATCCTTTTTGTTAAGAATAAGACATTTTACTCTTTAGTGCACTTTAAAGTTTTGAAATTGCAAAAGTTAAAACTACAAATTTAAATTTTTCTTCATTCTTGGACCTTAAAATTTGCAGAAAATTGCATGGAGTGTAGCTGCCCTAGTGATGGTGATCAATGGTTACCTTTTGCTTGACTTTTTTGTAGCTGAAGTCAACGGATTTTTATTTGGTTTTTTAGCCTTTACATGCACTGCTTCTTATGTGGCATTTATATTGTATCTAATAAATCATGGAGATTGCCTACCATTAACATTATTTAGCCGTCTACTCAATAAAGGGTACGCTTATATTGGGGAATAAACTATCATTTCTGTTCCGTTGACCCACCCTTATTAAGTCAAAGTCAAAGTCAAAGATCGGTTGTTGGTTGATATAGCATTCGTTGATCCATTAGTCATCCACAACAGCCTTTGTAAACTTCAATTTAAGAGAAAGAAGAGATTGAAGTTTACACAAAGAGAAATGAAGATTATATTTAGTGTTGATAGGTTAACCATTGACCAAAATATTGAAAGTTTTTGTTTTGTTATATTTTGTACTAGCTTCAAAGCCCGCCCGATCGGGCGGGCATGCTTCGAGATATAGAGTGTATAACAATGATAATAACATACATAAGGTGTGTTTGAATGTGTGATTCATTGATTATTGTAATTTTAAGTCTCAATTAAACATTTCAACATCAAGTTACCTGCAAAGATGCTTTGCTTAAAGCTATCAAGTTCGAGCTTCAGTTAACACATTTCATCTTATAACACAATTTTCAAAGGTATTACATAATTTATTAAAAAAATGAGAAAAACTTGATGCAAGTTAACCCAGCCCATTGTAACCCATTATAAAAATGACTCATTCCGTAACCCCCGCTCATCTTGCAGGTGAGAGTGAACAGAAGGGTGATAATTTTGATACTGAACACCAAACGGTCAAGAAACATATACCTCCAACACGAAGCCAATGTAAATGCTACAAAAATAAATGGTAGCCTCAATTAAAAAATCGAGTTTTTAGTTATCTAATTGACCAATTATGTACTGGAGATGTTCATCCAAATTATGTAATGTTTGTGATTTATTGCGTGCTTGATTTTGCTATATATTTAGTTGTGTTTAAAAAAAATTATTTAAGACATTTTACTACAATTTGAACTGCATTTTGCTCCGTTTTAGAATCCATTTTCTGCATTTATGAATGCATTATGAAAATATTTCACTCCATTTATATATATATATATATATATATATATATATATATATATATATATATATATATATATATATATATATTTTTGTGTTTTTTACAATATTTTTGCAACATTTAGTAAAATTACCTTCAATAAATTAGATTTCATACTCTGCTAAATTTTAAAACAAGAATTAAGACTCATTTACACCATAGTTTTGTACTCAGCAGAGGTGAAAATCTTTACTTAGGAACGGGTTCATTCACGTTATGGTTTTATCTCTAATTGGTCAAACGGGTCGAATGAGTCAAAAGTGTAATCTGTTAACTACATAAGCGTTTGTTGACATATATTCAGTAAAAAGATCTTTTTTTATAAATGTTTGTTGCCATATATTCGTGATCATTTGATTGAATAAAAGTCTGATTTCAAAAAATTTATAACCCGTTTGACCTATAACCAATTTAATTATCAAATATGATTACATAAATTATATTATTACCTGTTTGTCATATAGCAAAACTGATATGGACTGAAATGACCATTTTTAGTACGGGCCGAGACGGTCCGAGTTGATTTTCAAACTTTTTTTATGAAATCTAATTTGTTGGCAATTTGAACTCATTTGCTTATATAAGCCACCCGTGATTTATCACGGGTTATAGGCTAGTAAATATATTAAGAAAAAAAATGAAAAATAAATACCTTGTCGTGTATTCATTATTAAATACAATGAATCACGGCCCACAGCTTGCAATCAATTCACCATCTAATTAGTAGCAAAGATCATTAACTGCAGGTCTGCAGCAGCAGTATGAGCCCGATTTTCCTTAACCTGTTAAGAAAATTACATAACTACTCCTTTATACTTTTTATGTTGCAGTATAAAAATAATTTATAAAGACTACACAGAAAGTTATGACTTACCATTTTAATAATTTATAATGACTACACAGAAAGTTATGACTTAATATTTTCCTTAACCTGTAACACTACATAAATTAATTTCATTAAAAAAAGATGTCAATAAGATGATTGTCAATGTATTACTTAGATGTAAACTATTGACTTTAGAGTACTTAATTATGAGAAAAACAAAATGTAAAATAAAGAAATTTAACTTTTGCACCATTCTCACCTTCTTCCCTTTCCTTCTTTGGCTTCTTTTCCTTCGGTGTTGTACTGACTGTCTGACTGCAGGTGCGGATAATAAAATAAAAATAAAACTTGATCATATTAAAATGGTAAAGAAAAAGGAAATATCAAACACAAATGATAAGAAAGTATCTCAAAACCAGAGTAAATCAAGGATAAGAAGATAATTTAAACTGTATTGGTAATACATATGTCGAAATATGGTGACTTATGAACTACAAAAAAGCAGCAGGTGAACAAATGAACAAATATAATAAGAATATGAATACAAAGAGAGAGAGAGAGAGAGAGAGAGAGAGAGCACATACCACCATCAGAATTTTAGGGCCATATATGTTTAAAAAGTGCCTTATTCATTTGAAACATGTCTATAATATCAACACCAAACACTTCACGAAATTGTTCATCACAACGTATATTTCCTTATTGGATGGATCTTGCATGTAGTGTTCACGAATGTAGCTCCAAAGGTGTTTAACAACCTGTGATCAAAATGATATTAAGGTATAATCTATGTATCCAGAATTTTAACGCCGAATAAAACAATGAATCATAAAACGAAAAAGATTATAAATTTATGCAGAATGCTATTAGTACCTTTGTTCTGGCTAATTCAGGTACTCCCATTAACCTTTTATTTTTTTCACCTCTTTGTTCTGTGTTTTTGACCTCATTAGACAAACTTTACAATTAAGTTGTCGATAAAGAAGCCACATTAATGGAGTTAAAGGAATCCAAAGGGATAATATTGTAATTAGTGTACTTCTTATTGCCATTAAAGCCGATTGTGGTGATGAACTATAAGTAGTTCCTTTTTGTCTCATTAACCCTAAAAGATAGCTTTCATCATGATCAATCTTTCTTGTAGAGTATTGCCACGTAGGCGTTGTTGAAGTTTTTGTCTTTTTCAATTTCGTTAATGTATTCAGATTTGTAATTTGAGTACTCACGATATCACTCTCAACCAATTTTTCATCATTATTGATTATTTTCACATTTTTATCATCTGAAATTTGAGTATTTTGGGTATTTTCTACACCAAATGAACCGGTATTGTAGTATATTCTTCATGCTCCTTCTTCAAACAGAACTTTCATTACAGAACCACTTTGAAGACTGGTTATCAAGTCTGAATATGGAACCATTTTAGGAGCTGGCATTGCGGTTAATTTCAAGAACAAATAACATAACCGTAATACAACTGAAATACAAGTAGATACAGTTACTTTTTTCATATTTTTACGCAAATAAGTTCCAATGTCGTTTAACATTGACCGGATCGATAGCTTTTTTAATCTTGAAGACCGTAATCGGAACCTTGGCTGTAATCTGAGCTTAAATCTCTTTTTCAAAGAATTGTTTTCTTTGTTTTGATTTTCATTAATCGATGACCTAATTCGGAACAATCTATTTTGAGACTTGAAACTTACTGAAGAAAATGAATGTGTACAGTGGTATGAATAAGACAATGAACACGACAGGCATTTCATCGAACACCTGGTGTGCACAACACGAGGGCTCGAGATTTTGTAACTATTTAACGATCCATTGTTCAAAAGAACAGGGAAAGCAACTGTTTCTACAGACATAGCATTCAATTTGCCCATGAAATTGCAAAAATCAACATAGAACCAGTACAAATTTCAATCAAGTAGATACAGTTACTTTTTTCATATTTTTACGCAAATAAGTTCCAATGTCGTTTAACATTGACCGGATCGATAGCTTTTTTAATCTTGAAGACCGTAATCGGAACCTTGGCTGTAATCTGAGCTTAAATCTCTTTTTCAAAGAATTGTTTTCTTTGTTTTGATTTTCATTAATCGATGACCTAATTCGGAACAATCTATTTTGAGACTTGAAACTTACTGAAGAAAATGAATGTGTACAGTGGTATGAATAAGACAATGAACACGACAGGCATTTCATCGAACACCTGGTGTGCACAACACGAGGGCTCGAGATTTTGTAACTATTTAACGATCCATTGTTCAAAAGAACAGGGAAAGCAACTGTTTCTACAGACATAGCATTCAATTTGCCCATGAAATTGCAAAAATCAACATAGAACCAGTACAAATTTCAATCAAGATTGATCGAATGACCAGTACAGATTTCAATCAACATAGAACCAGTACAGATTTCAATCTATGTTGCAAAAATCAACATAGAACCAGTACATATTTCAATCAAGATTGATCGAATGACCAAAGAGATAGCTCAGATTTGGAAAATGTGATGAAAATCAACTCAACTGACATGATCGCTGAGATAAGAATGGAGATCTGGGAGAGAGAGGTGATGCAGAGGAGCATATTCCAGATATTGTGGCGAGCATATTTGAAGTCTCAAGATCTGGGCGAGAGAGGTCTTCATAATTATTCGGCGAAGGATTGAAGTTTCAATTCGTGGCAGCGAGATGTGGTCTGAAGGGTTTGGGAGGGAGGTGATTTGCGGCGAAGGGTTGACGTATAGGGGAATTACACCTGTCATTGTTGACCAATGAGGTAGCTTTAAATTGATTAGTTGGCAAAACTCAATCAAATGTAGCCTCATATATAGGAGAAGATTTGATTTTTGTGTAGAATAGTGAAAACTTGTGTTACACATCTGACATGAGTATTGCTTTTGGTATGAAGTTGACATTAACATTTTGCAATTTGCATACACCAATTGTTATTGTAGCTTTTAATTCTATTTAAAAAGTGATCATAATCGGGTCTGTCATTTTTCGTTGGTTACACGAATTATGCACACGCTTAAACCTAAATTCTATAATATGCTTAAACCAAAAAGGTGGTTACACTTTAATACGAGCCGAAAACTCACTTCCACTCACCCGTCCCGTATTATTGATCAACTATTTTGTACATGGACATATATAGCACACACTAATTAATGCCTCTAAATAGTTAAAAGAAAAATTATGCAAAAAAACTATATAAAAAAAAAAACTAAACTAAAAACTCTTATTAATGATACACAAAACCTAAACATATATTTCTTGATCTTTTCCTTTGTTATATTTTTGGATCGGGCCTAGGGTTCGGCTCCTTCTCCTGTCCATGTTTCGGTTTCTTTGATATAATGAACTCCCTACCCTCCACATTTTCTTCCTCCCCGAAACCACTTGGTTGGTACCTCCAACTTCTATAATGACCATGTCCCATTACCCTTGGCTTGGGGTTAGATCTCGTATCATCATAATCATCTTTGGTTTGTGGTGTACTTGGGTCCGGTTCCAGACCCGAGCCAGGGTTTGTGGTATCCTTTTGTTCCAGGGATCGTGCTCTGGAACCGGACCTCTTCATCGAGCCATAGGTTGCACCGGTATTGAATACCGGATGTCTGTTTTTAAGCTCTTTGGTTAAAAATTTAGGAAGCCTTGCAGCATGAGTTTGAGGAGCTACTCCATTGAAGATTAAGGTGGTGAGGAATACAAGAATAAGGGTGAAAAATTGAAGCGTTGAAGACATTTGAAATATTGTTGAGCGAAGTTTTATTGTTCATAGGGATTGATTCAAAATCTTAATGAATGATGGTGTGGTGTATATATATGCACGCATGCATGTGGCCAAAGGTGATGAGGGACGTTGGTTGATTAAGAGGAAATGCTAAACCATTAAAACAAAACTAGAAATAAATAAATAAAAATGAAGTATTCAAACACTTGGTTGAATGGAAATTTGACTCGCATTCCAACCGTTTGACTATCTTTGTAGTAATTTCTGAGGTGAAAAAGGATTGGCGTCTGTTGGCTACAACTACACACGCAAAAACATGCATAATTTTCGTAGAATAAATCAAATAATATAAAAAGGAAACGAGATTCAAGGGTTTATACCTTACCAATAGATTTTTTTTCAAAAATTATGTAGTTTTTTGAAAATTTTTATAAATAATGCAGTTTTTTATGTCTTTCACAAATAATATTTCTGGATACTGGACCAAAGACTGCCACCTCATCGTTTAAGTACACTGCGCAGAAAGATAAAATCTTCCCTCCTGGAGGCCGGATCTTGACTGTTAGGAATATTTTGATTAATATTCATTAAAGATTTGATTAGTCAAAACTATTAAACTACAATGACCTAAATTGAAGATATGAAAGTTCAAATTCAAATAAAGATTTAGGAGATAATCATTAATGTAAAAAGATATAGTATATCTTTATTAGTTTAAAAGATTTAGTATTATCTTTTCCTTGTAAGTCTTGGGTTTTCTAGTATATAAAGAAACCTAATGACATAGAATTAGATGTTCTTATAACCCACGTTTTAACGTGTATGTGTGTGTACTCTAAGCCTCAAGGTCGTTTGATCCTGTTAACCAAAACCGTTCTACATATTTATATGTAGAATTGGGGCTTTTAGTAATCATTATATATAAAGATGATGATGAAACCTTGTTTAGCTATACAAATATGTTTATCTAATTCCGCAATATTATGATTTGTATATGCTTATTCCAGATTAAGAACTAACTATTCTTGAGCCTAAAGATCGACGATTATGAAAAGTTGTTCAGAATTTGACAATTGGTATCAGAGCACGGTGGCTCAGATCTGGAATAAAACAAGAACACTAGTACAAAAATCGTCAATCGCCACTACAGAAAACCGTGGCCATACATCATTAGCCACAGTTTTATTTTACATCAAAAGCGTAGTCTATTCTCCCGCGTTTTAAAGTGCATATATGGCTACGATAAATTTTAGTGGCCATATCATATGGAAAAGTGTAGTGATAGCATACAACCATGGCTAATGGTTACCATATAGTCATATGCAATTAAAATGACAATAGTTGTAATCCTACTTTTAGAGACACAGTTTATTGTAAATTGTGGCTAATAGTTACCATATAGCCACATATCGTTATATTGGTGGTGACTACAAGCTCGATTTTAGACACATAGTTTTATATACAATGTGACTAATCTATTATGTATTGTCACATGTAGTTATGTTGAGGGTGACCGTAGAGTTCTTATAGACACGTAAGGTTTTTGTAATTTTGGCTATAGTTTAACCTATAGCCACATTAAAAAAAAATAATCCGTGACTTTTGATATCATTTGGCCACACTAAAAAAATACAGACATGGTTATTATTTCCTTTTTTGACTTGTCAAACCCGATTGGTAATAATCAAACCCTAGTAAAAAACCGATTTAAACCGTTAAATTGTCGGCCAAAGAATTGCACTACACCGAGCCGTAACTCAAATGGCCACACAACGTGAATGGCATAAGGGACTCAATCTTTGATTGTTTCAATATAATTGGTGAACACTTCTTTTTATATTGAAAGTAATTCCCCAACTTTCATACAAATAGCAATGTGGGATAACATTTAGCCACATTTAAACCAATTAACAATTGGTTGCTTTTAGACACATAATCAATTTAAATGTAGTCGTAATCTTGGTATAGCCACATGAAAAATTGAGTGAATATTTTTTGTCCTATAGCCATATGACACACAATAATGATCGTGGTTATATACTAACTTTCAACAACAATGACTTCATGTGGCTAATAAACACATATGCCCACAAATACTAGTATCACACTTAATCATGGCTATTGTTTTCCTTTTAGCCACATAAGTCGTTATTACATATATGTGACCCTTGATAATATTTAGCTATATTTAACATTATTAACGTGACAATTTGCTACCTGTAGACACACATTTATATACGATTAAATGGTGATTATAAACTAATTTTAGATACATAATTTTAATTTTACCTTTACCATTGTTATTATTTAGGTTATGGCCACACATAATTTTAGTTTTATCTTGATTTGCTTTAAGGTATGGCAAATATCTATCATATAGCCACGCACACAATTAAATTTTTGAGTCACTATTGTTTATTGTATAGCCACATAACACACACAATAATGACCGTGGTTGTATACTTCTTTCAACAACAATGAATTTCATGTGGAAAATGAATACCAATTTTTGGACACACGAATAGTTGATTCATGTGGCTAAATATGTGTCTTTCGCCTCACGTATTCACTGTCACAAAATAATGTCACGTTTTAAAAAAAATTATGGCGAAAAGTGTGACATAAGGCCACGATACATAACCGTGGCTAGCAATGGACACGTTTATCATGTTAAATCGTGGCTAAAGTGTTCAAATCTAATTTGCAATTGCCACAGTAATTTAGTTAAAATGTGGCAAAAACAATATTAAAACATTATTTGAGATATTTAGCCACACGAACATGTTAACCCGTGGCGAGGTTGTTTAAAGAAACCGTGGCTAAAAGCTATTTTGTACTAGTGGAATCTGTCGATAATTACATGAAGAATCAAGCATACTTGAAGAGGGATTTTAAATTGTTTATGTCCTTATTAAACAAAAGTAGACAGAGGAACAACAGAGCGTATAAAATCCATATACTTAGGTCAACAAAAGTAGACCACCGTTTGGATCCAGATCCGTTCGAACTAATCTTCTTACATTTAGTTATGAAGGTGATGATCTACCGTCCGTCTTCGGCCTCCACAAGCAGTATGTTCCTGAAGGTAATTCTTCGGCCTCCACAAGTAGTATGATCTCATCTCCGACCGCCTCATCTCTATCGGCAATTCTTACTATATCAACGGCGGCGACATCCACCAGAAGCTGGAGGATGATGGGGGATCGTAAGAAAGACGGAAGAAACGGGAAGAAATTGAAGACGACTGACTCGAATTGGCCTCTAATTAAACCCAAATCCAACCTCCGTATTACGCGCCTAAAAGATAACGATCTTTTTACTGTGCAGAATTTCTTAACAACTGCTGAATCAAACACATTCATAAAAGCTGCAGAATCGATAGGGTTTGTTCACCAAGGCAGTCTAGGCCCAACAAAAGGGGAAGCTTACAGAGACAATGATCGTATTGCTGTAAATGATCCTGTTCTTGCTATTACAATCTGGGAATCTGGAGTTTTTGTCCATCACAAAAAGCAGCATTGCAAATCGATTACTACTGCTCCATGGCAACATCAATTTTACTACTGGTCTTAGTCAGTAGTAAATCAAAATCAAGAATACTACTGCTGTTTTATTACTGCTCCCAAAGTTCCGTTTTTACTACTGCTGCTTCAACAACTTTACTACTGACCAGTACTAAAACTCGCAACTTGTTACTGCTCTTAATATACTACTGATCAGTAGTATATCAGGTTACTACTGATCCGATGCTCAAGTTTTTACTACTGATCTTCGCAGATTTTACTACAGATTTTATTCGAAAATACTACTGATCAGTAGTAAATGAAGGAAAAAACACTACTGATCATTAATAGACTGAATTTACTGCTGTTGCACTGACTGATCTGTATTAATCAGTACTGACAGAAAAAAAAAAAATTTGAAGAAATTTTTTTTTTACTGATTTTTTTTTACTGATACATCATACTTTGGAAAGCATGACACACACCATGCTCATTCCATACCACGGTTTATTGATCGTATCTGATAATAATGTGAAACGAATCACATTATTCACACACACAGGTTGAAGGCATGATGAAGATAAAGGAAAGTTTTATTTGTTACATATTTGATCTTTATCAATTGATTACAGAAGATAATTGATTATATTTTATTTGAAGAAGAAGTGGAAAGTCTTACTACATAAGATGTTATGTATTGTTGTAACTGCAATTCAACCGAATCTTAACGAAAAGATCTGTTGAAGACTAAGATAAGCAAGTCTCTCATACAAGATATGATGTTGCTGATTACTATATTTAGACGGAATGTGATGCTTAGTTTGAGTTTCTACTTCAACTTCAAATAGAAAATAGTTGGTTTTCAATGTAATTAATATAGCCTTGAAGAACACAAGAATGATATCACACTTTTAGGGGAAGAAAAAGTGTTGATCATTCAAGGGGAAGTTCAAGTTTCTCGGATTGATTTGATTATGTCAAAAAGGGGAAGAGACTTGAAGATTCCTAGCTAATTCTACAAGTTTTGTCAAATCAAATAGGGGAAGATTGTTAGGAATATTTTGATTAATATTCATTAAAGATTTGATTAGTCATAACTATTAAACTACAAGGACCTAAATTGAAGATATGAAAGTTCAAATTCAAATAAAGATTTAGGAGATAATCATTAATGTAAAAAGATATAGTATATCTTTATTAGTTTAAAAGATTTAGTATTATCTTTTCCTTGCAAGTCTTGGGTTTTCTAGTATATAAAGAAACCTAATGACATAGAATTAGATGTTCTTGTAACCCACGTTTTAACGTGTATGTGTGTGTACTCTAAGCCTCAAGGTCATTTGATCCTGTTAACCAAAACCGTTCTACATATTTATATGTAGAATTGGGGCTTTTAGTAATCATTGTATATAAAGATGATGATGAAACCTTGTTTAGCTATACAAATATGTTTATCTAATTCCGCAATATTATGATTTGTATATGCTTATTCCAGATTAAGAACTAACTATTCTTGAGCCTAAAGATCGACGATTATGAAAAGTTGTTCAGAATTTGACATTGACTGACACATGTACTCCACGAGACCGGATTTTAAGCTATCCTGGACTCCTTGACACCGGATCTTGACTGAGACATGTACTCCAGGAGATCTGAAGGGAGGGGGGGGGGGGGGGGGGTCTTTGAGTGGGTTGTCGGGTTTATTTCAAAGGTCGACTCAAGTAGTACCCAGTCGTTTATTTTAGCGTTGTTGTGATCTATCGTTGTTTATTGCGTTTTCAGTCAAATTTGCCTAATATACACGAAATAATATTTTCTTTATGTGTTTTTAGTTTTGAGTCACCAATTTTAAGTTTCTGACGACCCGTCGTTATTACATTACGCACATAATTGTCGCATTTAATTCGTCGCGGGCGTGTTTATTACATAATTAATAATTGTGAGCTTAATTAATGTTTTGACCGAATATGGGTGGGGTTTACTAACCCGAGTTTGAGGGGTTGTCATAGTGAGCATCACGTGGAGTCAACAATACATCTTTTCTTTGTTTGCTCTATGGTTAGAAATGTACGCTGTGAACAAAATCACGATTTGGTGGGGGATTTCTATCCCGGTGATGTCCTCCTATGCGAATTGGCTGATTTGGTTTGGTAATTTTCATCTTCCTTATAAACACAAAGTTGTGTTAGAAGGTGTTTTCCACATTAGGTGGTGGCGAGAATGGAATTTTCGCAGTAAACTTTTATTTGATTCGATTATCCCTAAAAGAGTTTGATGATATTGTTTCTTTTCTTTCAATTGGTATACATATAGATGCAACACAAACTTTATTTTCAATTGGTATACATATAGATGCAACACAAACTTTATTTGGATACCTTGGTTAAAAAAACCTATGCTTGTGACTTTATAATTGTTTTGTTTCTAACTTTTTGCTAGTGTTTTAATATAATCGTTATTAAAAATTAAAAAAAAAAAATTAAAAAGAAAGAAAGAAAGGAGAAAGATAATCCAAAGTGTGCGTTTTTTGACGTTTACACAAAATCATCTAAATTTCGTTCAAACATATAATAAGCATACGGAATAACTATGTATATTGAATTACTTTTTTTTTACTTTGTTTTATATAAATCATATGTCTTTGATGTTAACGTAATACAAATTTTATTCATACATACATGACGTGCAATCTAGAACTAAAAAATATTTAAAATGTACCAAATCCACAATTAAAACAACTCCCATTAAGATCTTGAGTACCAATGGAGGCTTTCTATCTATGCACCTCCTCCTTCATGCTACTTGTAGCTTCATATCTCTTCACATCTCACTTCCGACATAAATTCTCCTACCTCCCACCAACCGTCTTCCCAACCGTCCCGATCATCGGCCATTTATACCTCCTAAAACCACCATTGTACCGAACCCTAGCCAAAATCTCCGGCAAATACGGCCCCATCGTCCTTCTCCGCCTCGGATCCCGCCGTGTGTTGGTGGTCTCCTCCCCTTCAGCCGCTGAAGAATGCTTCACCAAAAACGACATCGTTTTCGCAAACCGGCCTCAAATGCAATACGGCAAGATGATCGCCGACAACTGCAGCAGCCTTGTTTGGTCTTCTTACGGGGACCACTGGCGCAATCTTCGCAAGATCGCTTCCATCGAGATCTTATCGGCTCATCGCCTCAACGGGTTTCACGACATTCGAGTTAATGAAGGCAGGCTTATGATCCTTAAATTGATGTCTTCGACATCTTTGCGCGTGAATATGAAGTCGGTTTTCTTCGAGTTTACGATGAATATGATGGTGACGATGATATCAGGCCGAAGGTATTTCGGGGACGAGGAAGAAGGAAAACGGTTCAGGGAGATACTCGACGAGATGTTTTGGTTATCAGGTGCTTCGAATGTTGTCGATTATTTACCCATTTTGAGTTGGTTTGGAGTGAAAGGATTGGAGAAGAGGTTAATTGCTTTCAAAGAAAAGAGAGATGCTTTCTTTGTTGGATTGATCGAACAACTTCGAAAATCGAGAGCCGAAAACAAGAAGAAAACGACGATCGAAGTGTTGTTATCTGATAAGGACCCGAATTAGAGATGGGTTAGTTCTCCCAAGAAAGCAAGATAAAGAAAGACTTTTTGGAGCAATTTTTTTTGATGATTTCTTAAAAACAAGTACAATGCTTAAATAGTAAAATAATTGAAATATGCATCCTAAACTAGTGCAGATCGTGTGAGTGATTAAACCCACTTATTGGTTGTTTCGTAATACTACATGCATGCATGAGGATATTTAGGGATTGTGGTAGACTATTTCCTTTTGACCGTTGGCCACCTTTCTACTCAAGAAATCTGCTTGGTGTCTTCCTGTTCCGCTTGGGCCTCGATGGTAACTGGGTCGGTGGTTGTTGGGCTAGTTGAGATGGGCCCGTATCAATTCCCTCCCGTTGAAGAATGGACACGTCCTCGTGGCCGATAAATTCAAGAAAGCGTGTAGATATTTCTGTAAGATTTTCCTAGGTTGCTTCAGTTGATTCTTGGTTTTTCCACTTGACGAGTACTTCAATTTCTTTATTTGTTTGACGTTGTTTCAGTACTGCTTCCGGTTGTGGATCTTGTTGCGTTGCATCGGTAAGCCACTCTGTTGGAAATTCTGATGAAGTTATGTTGGAGTGACTTTCTTTAAGCAGTGACATGTGGAATACCACGTGAACTTTCGAGTTTATCGGGAGTTCCAAACGGTAAGCAACGGGGCTTATTCGTTCCAAGACATGATAGGGACCAAAAAATCTTTTGGATAGTTTCTGATTGCTTCTACTTTCAACCGAGTGTTAACGATAATTGCGAAGGCGGAGGTAGACATAATCGCCTACTTGAAATTGCTTGTCAATTCGTTTCTTGTTGGCTTGTTTGGCCATTCTTTGGCGGTTGTCTTCTAAGGCATCTCTTAGCAGTGTTGTGAGCCTTTGATGCTCCAATAAGGATTCTTCAATGGATGCGGTGTGATTGGAACCTGATTTGTAATCATGTATTGTTATAGCCTCACGTCCATACATTGCTCGAAAAGGTGTCATTTGAATTGAAGAGTGAAAGCTTGTATTGTACCAAAACTCGGAGAGATAAAGATAACGATTCCATTGTTTTGGTTCTTCGTGAACAAAAGCTCGTAGGTGTGATTCTAAACATCGGTTGACAACTTCGGTTTGGCCGTTTGTGGGTGGTAAGCACTTGAGTGGCGGAGTTTTGTACCTAATTGTTTGAAAAGTTGTGTCCAAAAGTGGCTTAAAAAATGGGGTCTCGATCGGAGGTGATTGAATGGGGTAAGCCATGAATTCGGTATATATCTTTGAGAAAAAATGTGGCAAGTGAGCTAGCAGTGTAATGGTTTGGTAGTGCTATGAAATGGGCAAATTTGGATAAACGATCCACAATTACCCATATAGCCATTTTTCCGTTTGATGGTGGTAAATGTGTGATAAAGTCCATGGTAATATCCGACCATGTTTGAGTTGGTGTGGGAAGGGGTTGTAGTAAGCCATATGGTTTATGAGTTGGGTATTTAATTGATTGGCAGATTGTGCATTTTGTAGCAAACTCTTTGACATCAACTTTGATTGTGGGCCAATAGAAAGATTGTAGAAGACGTTGCAATGTCGCTTTGATTCCCGCGTGCCCACCGAGTGTTGACGAATGTAATTCCTGTAAAATAAGAAAACGTATATTTGATATGTTAGGAATAAAAAGTCTGCCTCGGTTATAAATCAAGCCATCATGATGAGTAGTATCCTTTTTTTTTTTTTTGTGTTTGTTGCTCAAATTCGTCAATCAGTTTCTTGCCATCTGGATCGGTTTTGTAATATGATCTTATGTCATCGAGCCACTTAGCTGTCGGGCTTGAAATTGCCATAATCACAGCTGTATCGGGATGGCTCAGGGCATCCGCTACCTTGTTTCTTTGCCCTATTTATAGTGTAGCTCGAAATCGTAACCCAAAAGTTATGTGAGCCATTTGTGTTGTTCCGGGGTTTGAATCGTTTTGGTAAGCAAATGTTTAAGGCTATGGTGATCGATGTATACTCTGAATTTGCGACCCAATAAGTATTGTCTCCATATTTTTATTGCTTCGGCGATCGCATAAAATTCTTGAACATAAGTAGAATTAGCCTGCATTCGATCGCACAACTTCGTGCTAAAAAACGAAATTGGTTTGTCATTTTGGGATAGAACAGCCCCAATAGCGACACCTGATGCATCAGTGGTTAGGTCGAATGGTTCGGAAAAATTGGGTAGGGCAAGTGTGATTAGGGTGGTCATGGCAGATTTTAGTTTTGTGAAGGCTTGTTCGGCGGCTTCGTTCAAAGAGAATGAGGGTTTCTTTAGGATATCAGTTAGTGGAGAGGCAATATGGGCATATGTTGGGACGAACCTACGGTAATATCCAGTAAGGCCCAAAAACGCTCTGAGGGTTGTGAATGATGTTGGGTTGGGCCACGATTGGATAGTGATAAGTTTGTCTGGGTCGGCTTGTACACCTTTGGCGGAAATTATATGCCCTAAAAAGGGTATCGATGTTGCCGCATATAGGCACTTTGATTCTTTGGCATGGTATTGATTATCCAACAGTGTTTGGAAGACAAAATTCAAGTGCTCATAATGATTTGGTAGCGATTCGCTATAAACGAGTATATCATCAAAAAAACTAAGACGAATTTCCGTAAAACTGACCGAAAGAGATCGTTCATGGCAGCTTGGAATGTTGACGGAGCATTGGTTAGGCCGAACGGCATAACCTTGAATTCATAGTGGCCGTCGATGGTGCGGAATGCAGTTTTATGGATGTCTTGTGGTGCAACTCGAATATGATGGTATCCGGCTCGTAATTCGATTTTTGAAAATATTGTTGAACCGTGTAGCTCATCTAGCAATTCGTCCACTGTTGGAATTGGGAATTGATCACGTATGGTGGCGGCGTTAAGTGCTCAGTAATCGATACAAAATCTCCATGTACCATCTTTTTTTTGTACAAGCAAAACCAGTGACGAGTAGGGACTTTGACTCGGTTGTATGACACCATCGTGTAGCATGTCGTTGATGAGTGATGTCATAATAGCTTTTTGATAATGTGGGTAACGATATGGTTTGATGTTGATGGGGTTGGTGTTTGGTTTTAAAGGAATGTGGTGATCGTGTGGTCTTGGGGGTGGAAGGTTGTGGGGTGGTTCAAAAAGTGGTTGAAATTTTGTGAGGAGGTTGTTAACTGTTGGATCGGAATGTGGTGTTTTAGTGGTTGGTTGGGTTGGTGGAGGGGCATGTGGTAGATTAAAGTGTGTAATGAGGCTACTGAATTTTTTTTGATGAGGGAATGTAGAGAACTTGGGGTCACATAAGCTGCTAGGGGTTGGCCACGAATGGTGCATGTGGAACCATTGACTTGGAATGACAATTGAGGAATAGAAAAGTCCGCTGTGATGGACCCTAGGGTACTGAGCCATGCAAGACCGAGGATAACATCAGCTCCTTTAACCGGAATGACAAATAATGGAACAGTTAACTGGGTTTTGTTGATTTCTAACGGTGTTGGTTGGAGAAGGGATGTGCACTCGAGAAATTCTCCGCTTCCAACCATAACGGAAAACGGTGTTATCGGGGTGGTTTGTATGGGTAACAGATCGGCAATTCGTGGTTGTATGATATTATGCGTGCTGCCGCAATCTATGAGTATCGTGACGGGTTGGTTGTCGATATATCCGGTGACACGGACGGTTTTTGGTGATTGAAGGCCAAAAAGGCAGCTTCTGAAAGTGAAAGGAATAAGGGTGATTCGGGTGGGGGTGGGAAGCTGGTGGTGTCGGTATCGTGTGGTTCGATTGTGAAGAATCCGGAGTCTAATAAGTGTATCATTACCGGGTGTGCGGTCATTATCTGCGATTAAGAGAAATTGTGGTGGGCTACAAATGTGACCCGGTTGAAATTTCTCCGGACAACAGAAACATAGTCCTTCGGCTCGGCGTTTTTGTAAAGCTTCGGGGGAGAGGCGTGTAAATGGTAGGGTGGTGTGTGGTTTAGGGGGTGAGGGCAGCAATCCTGTTGTTAGGCTTGAGGTTGGATTGGTGTTTGAGGATGTTGGTGTGGTCGGTTTTTGTGGTGTAGAAGTGGACTGATTTGGGTTTTGTGTGAATGTACGTGGTGTTTGGTTGTAGCGAGGACGATTAGGTTGGAGTTTTTATTCTATGAGTTTAGCTAACCCATATGTTTGATGGAGAGTTGCGGGATTGTGAAGTGCAAGTTCGTTTTGGATGTCGGTTCGTAATCCTGAAATAAAACAACTGCGAAGAGCTTCATTGGAAAGCCCGGTGACACAGTTACTTGTTTTTTCAAATTCAGCTTGGTAATGGAAACTGTTAAGGTTTTTCGGAGTTTAACTAACATAGCTTGATGATTCTCATAAGTGGAAGGCCCAAAACGAGTTTCAAGCGCCCTGGTGAACTCTTGCCAAGTACCGAGTAACCCGTTATTGAACAAATGTTTGTACCAACTCAAGGCATCTCCGGTAAAGTAAAAAACTGCGAGAGTTATACGTTGATTGGGTGGAATGTTGTAGTATGTAAAGTAGTTTTCCGCTTGGAATATCCAATCGAGGGGGTTGGATCCATCGAAGGTGGGAAGTAGGATCTTAGGTGGTCGGGGTTGGTTTTGATTTGGCGGTGGTGGAGGTGGCGGTGGTGGCGGAGGTGTTTGGTGTGGGTCGGTATTGCGGTTGGGGGAATTAGCGAGGAGGGTTGTGAGGTTGTTAAGGGCGGTGGTTTGTTCTGACATGGAGGCCGATTGAACTGTGATATGTGAAATAAGGGTGGAGGTAAGTTGGATGAGACTTTGGATATCGGTGGTGTGTGACGGAGGAGGAGGTGGCGGTGGTGGGTCGTCGGGGCCGGAAGGATCACGACGAGGAGGCATGGTTTCGAGGAATGAAAGCACCAAATGATAGGGACCCGAACTAGAGATGGGTTAGTTCTCCCAAGAAAGCAAGATAAAGAAAGACTTTTTGGAGCAAATTTTCTGATGATTTCTTAAAAACAAGTACAATGCTTAAATAGTAAAATAATTGAAATATGCATCCTAAACTAGTGCAGATCGTGTGAGTGATTAAACCCACTTATTGGTTGTTTCGTACTACTATGTGCATGCATGAGGATATTTAGGGATTGTGGTAGACTATTTCCTTTTGACTGTTGGCCACCTTTCTACTCAAGAAATCTGCTTGGTGTCTTGCTGTTCCGCTTGGGCCTCGATGGTAACTGGGTCGGTGGTTGTTGGGCTAGTTGAGATGGGCCCGTATCATTATCCTTACAAGAATCGGATTCCGAATACTATACTGATGAAATGATCAAACAATTTGTGCAGGTATAGTCCTATCAACAACACATATTCAGTTAATATTTTGGGTCTCACATGTTATATAAAAAACACATATAAAATATTAACACTCGTATAAAATATTCATACATTTTTATTTAAATGGACCATGTGTACCTGACTACCTGTCGCTTTTGTGAATGGCCAACCGAAGAAACACGACTAAAAGCATGGTGTTAAGTTGTTAATAATTTCTCCAAAGCGGCGGGCCTTGGTGCAAACAGAAGCAACCGTTGGCATAGCTAAAGTGAATCCAAATGTTTCTAAGTGATAATAATGAGTAATGGTATTTAGGCCTATTATTTAAACCTATTTATAGGTCTATTCATTAGATGAAGACACGTGTCAAAATCAAGGGATAATATTAGGAGAGAGAATTAATGGAATACACATGTCATCCTATCAAGTGGGTAGGCCTATGAGTAGGTCCAAATGATAGGACTAAATATCATTTCTAGATAATAATTATAAGGGAAATGATAACGACAATCCTAAAGGCTATCATTAAAAGATAAGATATATATAAAAATGTGTCCAATAAATAATAATTACCTCCTAAATTTTAGAAATCATACCCTCACTAATATAAATACAAACGATTTATCAATTTAACTATCCCTTAAAAGCCCTAATGTTGTTATTAATAAAACGCTAACTATAATTATATATACATATTATTATAATTATTAAAAACACAAATCAAATTCACTAATCAGCAAAATAAATAGTCCACTGAACATGACTTTTATAAACATAGTCTCCAAAAGTGAATCAAAAAGTATGTATGTAGTAGATGATGATGCCGGTAACAATAAGGATATCTTTAACGATAATAAATAATTATGGGTTTTGATAATGACAGCTCTAAGGGTTATCAATAAACTTGCATAAAAATTTGTACACCAATCTATAATTACCTCCTGGGTTTTAGGAACTACTTCTCTCCATAACTCAATGTACAACTCTTATGCGCTTATTGACAGCCCTAAGAGCTGTCATTATCAAAACCCAATGATTAATGATAATATTGAAAATTAATGAAAAAGATCGATCAGATAACTTAGGGGGTGTTTGGAGTTGCATTTACAACCAGATTATGTGATTAATCTGATTTGCCAAATACTTTAAAATCTAATTATCTGATTATTGCGATATCAAAACATATAATCAAATCCAAACACTATATTTCACGTTTTGTAACAGCTAATTATTTGATTATCCGTTTTCAAAACGTATAATCTATTTTAAACAAGGAATCCCAAACACCCATTTAATTAGCCAAAGAAAACAAACTTTAATGATTACCATAAAATATTTATAGTTTCAGAACATAAATGTATATATATATATAAAAAAAAAGAAAAATGATATCCAATCCTATCAAAGTCAGGTATGTAAGACGTGAGATGTATACACTAATACATTTATCCGGGTTGAGAGATTGCTTCTTGAAAGACTTCCGGTAAAAGTGACTGGTAACAAATAAAAAGTAGTAAATAAATTGGGCTAGTGGGTCGACATAAGTAGACATAATTTACTTTTTAATTAGTATACTATAAACCGAGTATACATATATACTTCATCCATTATTTAGATAGTTAGTGAGTTTAATAATGTTTAAAAAAAAAAGAGTAAATGAGTTACTACCTCAGTATCAAAATAGTTAATGGGTATAAGTCTCACTACTTTTTACCAAATAAGAAAATTTTTAAAGTATATACTTATTTTGAATCACCTCGAAATGAAAAGTGTATCACTTATTTTGAAACATAGGAAGTATATATTTTTAATAATCAAACGGGTTGGTGACCGACTCATTTAAATTATTATCAACCCGAAACTAACCCGTTTAATAAACGGGTCAGTTGAATTGACTTAATACGTGTTTACCTCAACTCTAACCTATTTAATTTTTGTGTCGGTTTCATGTCGGATCATAAATTGCCAACATACTCCATATCTTTTCCATCTATATGTCGAACATCATAAAGGGTTTTACGCCAAATTTGTCGTTTTTTTTCTTTTGACACATTCGACCAAGTCATGGATGGTTGGTGATTGGGGATGGTAGTGATGGTGGTGGTAGGTGGTAATGAGTAATGTTGATGATAATTTCAACTTTTTAAATTTTAAGAAATTTATAAAGATAATTATTGTCAATTAATAGACATATGGTATAATAGCTCATTTCGTTAGGGCATTTATATCTTGACTAAAAAATTAAACATTACTAATTTGATAATACGAGTTCATAAGCAAGAATCAAATGGAACGTTGAACGAGATGAGAATTCAAGTTTTTTCCACGGCTCCCTTAACCACAACAACCCGAAAAATTTTATACACGGATTATCGTTTAACGGGGTATGGATGGAGGAGCCTAAGGTTATGAAAACAGGTACCGCAAAACACTTTGAAATTTTTTCTCAGAATCTGACCGGACCAGGCCGATATTTACTAGCAACAATATTAAAACCCTTACCGCCAATCAAAAAATACAAATTGAAGATTCTTTTTCTAAAGTCGAAGTAAAAAAGGTGGTATGGGATTGTGGGGTCGAAAAGGCGCCGGGTCCGGATGGGTTTACGTTTGCTTTCTATAACAAATTTTGGCATATTATTGAGGATGATCTATTGAAGGCAGTAAAGGCATTTGAGAATGTGATGATATGAACTGTGGATGCAATTCATCCTTTTTTACACTTATACCTAAGTGTGATATACCACTTGCTTTGTCTGACTATCGCCCGATTAGTCTCATTGGAAGTTTTTACAAGATTATCGCCAAAATATTGTCGAACCGTATGAAACCAATAATCGATGACATTATTAGTGTTGAACAATCGCCATTTATTGAAGGTCAGAATATTTTAGACGGGCCGCTAATTTTAAGTGAAGTAATTTCTTGGTGTAAAAAGATAAAGAAAAAACTTTTAATATTTAAAGTGGATTTTGAAAAGGGTTATGATACTTTAAATTGGAATTTTTTGGATTCGATCTTGTGCCAAATGGGTTTTGGAGATAAATGGAGAAGATGGATTTACATGTGTCTTTCCTCCGCGCGGGCATCCGTTCTTATTAACGGGTCTCCATCGGCGGAATTTAAAATTAACAAGGGTCTTAGACAAGGCGACCCCATGGCACCTTTCTTGTTTATCATAGCGGTAGAAAGTATACATGTGGCTATGCTAGAGGCAACACAAAAAGGCATATTTCATGGAATTCAACTTCCGAATGATGGCCCTCTTTTGACACATCTCCAATATGCTGATGACACTATATTTGTGGGAGAGTGGTCAGTTGGGAAGGCAAAAAATCTTCAACGAATTCTTAATTGTTTTTATCTTGCATCCGTTCTCAAGGTGAACATGTCAAAAAGTAATATACTTGGATTTGGTGTATCAAAGGAACGGGTGGATCGGGTGGCAAATGTTCTAAAATGTAGTGTTGGCACGTCCCTTTTTAAATTTCTCGGGTTAACAATCGGTGCTCAAATGCATAGAGTAGAATATTGGGATGTGATTGTCAATAGATTTCATAAAAAGCTTTCTTCTTGGAAATCTTCAACATTATCTTATGGTGGCAGGTTGACGCTTATAAAATCTGTCCTTGGGGCTCTTCGTTCGTATTTTGTATCTATTTTTAAAGCCCCGGAAGGTATTATCAACAAGTTGGAAGCAATTCGTGCAAGATTTTTTTGGGGTTCCAAAAACGGAGAACGCAAAATTAATTGGGTTAGCTGGAAGCAGATTCTCAATCCACTTAATTCGGGTGGACTTAATGTACCAAGTATTGTTAGATCATATACAACTGAGATTGAGCTAATTCATGATGATTCAAGGTGAGAAATAGAAGATTTGCTTAAGTGTGTGTGTTCTTGGTGTTTGAGTGTGTGTGAGGTATTTGAGAGAGATAGAGGGAATATTGGAGCTTTCAAAAGAGTAATTCAATTAGTGAGAGGAAAACTTGCAAATTAAGCCTAAACACAAGGTATTTATACCTCATTACTAAACATGCTTAATAATCATCTAATTAAGCATAAACCCAAAGACTAAGACTAATGACTAGCTTCAAACTATTACAGCTTGTCATTTCTAGTCCCTAAACTATTTGATACAATACAAATGGTCCTAACAATCTCCCCCTTTGTATCAATAGTTTGAATTAGCATGTTCTTGAAATCTTCTTCTCTTAGCAAAGTCTGAAACTGAATTAATCGTTTAAGTAGTTTTGATGTAGTATTAGTTTCAGCTTCTGATAATCAGATAAGAATAACACTTTTAATCGGCTTTTCAACCAATATAAAGTATCTCAGAAGATTTCATGGAGTCTTGACTTAATTTGTCTTGATCATTATCCAATCTTGCTCTTTTCGAACTTTTAGTATCTCATCACTGTCTTCCTTTGTAGAAACTAAACTTTTATCGTTAAGGTTGTTGATCTACAAAATGCCAAAAACTGATATTTGTCAAGATTTGAAGATTCGAGAAATGAAACATCAGTTAGGAAAGGAGTTGACTTGGATTTAGATATGTTGGAGATTTAATTTTGGATAGAGATTTGTGAGGATAGGATAATGATGGTTTGTAGTGTGAAAAGAATGATTTGAAAGTTAAAAGTTTTGAATGTGTGTGTGTGTGTGTATGTTTGTATATAGGAAAGAATGATATATACATTTAAGATTTGAATGAATGTGGATGATATGTATTTTGTATGATACAAAAGATTTGTACAGTTTTGCTTTTGTATGGATATGAATGTGAATTTGTGGTTTGAATAGAATGATTTGACGGTTTAAGATTTGTAATGGAAATGTTGAGAATTTGTGAGAAATTTCTGAAGATGAGACGGTTTCTTTTTCTTCACAAATTATTTCATGTAAATCGACTAAAATGTAGACCCATGGATAGAGTTGTTTTGTAGCGGAAGTCTTTTCTAGAAGTTGTGGCTTTGTCGATTCATGATCATTGATAATTGGTCTTTTCTAGAAGTTGTGGCTTTGTCGATTCATGATCATTGATAATTGTTGTTAGGGATAAAATGTTGATGAAGTTTACGCTCCCCCTCAAACAAACAATTATACTTCAACAAATCTTCTTCGGTTTCTTGTTTACTCCCCCTTAATCGGTGCATGTGTCTTTTTGATGTGGAGTAAACTGGGCTAAAATATTCTCTTAAGTCTTGTAAGCATTTTTCTTCATAAACTGAACTTCATTGTAAATTTTCTCCCCCTCATGATGATTAAGATATATCGGAATCATCATGAAAAATGTGAAGTTCGTCGAGGTGAAATGAAGAAAATCTTCTTAGCCCATGAATACAAATATGATGAATAATGATATATTCATATTTTGAATGAATCAATATACATCGTATTGTATTATTGAAAACCGAACCGATATTGATAATGTAGATATCCGATCAAATAGTTTGGCATTGAATCTCAATGATCAAATCAAATAGGGCAAAACGGGATCACATAGATTACCCATTATCACAACAGTTACACAAACTGTGTGACCTACGTTCAGTGTTGGAATAGATGTTAGCACTGGTAGGATTTCCATTCAATCATCATGGAATACCAAGAATGTTAGTATCACTATGAATGTTCCGGCTTTATCACAAAGATAAGCTTGGTATTATTCCTTGTGTCCTAAAAGTGTATTGCGGTTCTAGACTCAATTAGTGGACAAACGAAGGCGAGGACTGGAGAGACTTGTCCTCTATTTCAATATCAACAATCTCCTAGTGAGATGTCGATAGCATATGAGATAGTCTCCGTGGAAATGAAACAAGTACTTTTTAAGAAATACTTGAGTAGCTGGGGGGTTGTGCATTGCATCACTGGGTTCCACGATGTCTTGTTCAATATCAGAGAGCAACACATGCAATCTGATAGAGACGTGGCTACCCGGCTTTTTATCAGTTTGGTAAGGGTTTTTCGTTTTCTTTAACCATGTCACACCCTCCTCACTCAAGCTTACTTTTTCATTTTTCGACTACTCCCTCATTTCATTTTACCATGTATAGCTGAATTGCACCCCATACTACATTCCCCCTCTCAAATTTTATCTCAGCGCACCCCAGTCAAGATCCCGTGATACTTGATTCTGCTCACCTAGACCTATGTACCCTTACATATTGTCCTATATTGTAGGTGGCTCCTGGGGAAGATCATACCGGTTATAGCAGATCATAGGAGTAATTTGAGAGTGAACTATAATGCTCATGTGCAAATTATCAGCATTTATGATGTTACTTTGTAAGAAAAACATGGATTTTTCGTCGGAAAATGTGTTTCCGGCATAAGTTGTTGCCTTTATGATTTAAAATTTTAGGCACAGCAACTTGAACAATTGAGGAAATACCGGACTCACATAGAGTATCCGTTAACACACGGTATGAATCGATAGTCGTTTGCACAACCATTGATTCAAATGTGTGACCTGCGATTAGAGTTGGCGCAATTTTAGCTCTAGCAGGATTTCCACTCAATCCTCGTGAAACACCAGATTGTGATGCCACTATGAGTGTTCCGATGAATACACGGAGATTCATTTATAAAGTGTATGTGTCCTAAATTGGAAATATTTGTCGGTGAAATCTAGACACATTGTGCATTCAATTGAAGACGTAACCCGGGGCAGAAGGTTAATTATTTCAATACCAACATACTCCAAATGAGCAGTCGATAGATTATGTGCTACGTCCCCTAATGAATTGAAACAAATTCTTATTGAGAGGAATCTGAGTGGTTGGTGGTGGAGTGCACATGCTTGACTGGGCCAGTTAAGTCTGGTGAAGCATTCAACACATGAATGATCACAAATTTAGTGAGGTTGCCCGGTTTATTGTCGGTTTGGATGCACTCAAAGGTGTGTTTTCTTAAAATTATCATGTTTTCACATCACCTTGCACTCACCTAAATCTATACCCTAAGACATATACCCTCTCATTTACCAATTTTGGCTAAAAAGTAATTCCCTTGGAAAGTAAGGCCGGTTCTGGCAAACCATAGGAAGGTATCGTCGTTTGATAAAAAAATTGTTCGATAAAAAAAAATTCAAACGGGTATAAAAGTATTGATATTAGAAAGTTTCTCCCCCTGGAAATACTAATTCCCCCTAGAATTAATATTTCTCCCCCTCGACAAAATAAAGATAATGAAAAGTACACAGTTTAAGAGGGGTGGGAAAGAGTTTTTACATTTATGTGAAAATCTGGTTAAGAGCGGGTTTCAAACAAATGTATTTGAAAGCCATTATGTTGAAAAGCGAGTTATACACTGAATTATGTATAAGTCATTTACGATGAGGTACGAGTTATACACCGAATTGTGTATAAGTCATTTAGATGAAGCGCGAGTTATACACTGAAATGTGTATAAGTCATTTGGACGATGAGAAGCGAGTTATACACTGAATTATGTATAAGTCCTTTTGATGAGACGCGAGTTATACACTGATATGTGTATAAGTCATTTACCTGCAAACACATCAAACAACTTTTGGTACCCAATCAGTTATGGGTCCTTAACGATTAGTAAATGATGTCTTATGCAGAATGTGAACGAAAAATGAATTTAGAGTTTTGAAAAAACTGCAAGGAGGCAGTTCTGTGTTTGGTGATTTGATAGACCATTTTAATGATTTTTCTGGAGAATTTAAAATCCAGTTTGAGTGTTCATTTTGAATCCATTTATATTTAACAAATTTGAATGATTTTGGAGAAGAAGTCGTAGAACCGGATTTTAACAATTTATTTGACGACACAACGCGATAGACTGATTTTGTCGATTTAGGTGTAGATACCTCGCAATTGACTGTGTTTGTCGATTGAGGTGTAGATACCACGCGATTGACTGTATTTGTCAATTTAGATGTAGATACCACGCGGTAGACGGATTTTGTCGATTTAGGTGTAAATACCACTCGATCGACAGATGTTGACAATTTATCGGTTGTTTTTGGCACTTGATGAAATGTTGTAGGTGGTGCCAATGAAAGTAAATCTTTTCTTGAATATTTTAAAGATTTTGTTTTGGAAAAGATTTTCTTCGAAGGAGTCGAATGTTTCAACACGGTTGATGGTGCAGGTTTATTCATTTGAGAATGCCTAATTCTATAAGAGGAACCTAATTTATTTGGAGTTTTAGGTGCGGAATTTCCTCTATTAACTTGTTTGAGAGCATTCAGTTTCTGATCAGAGTTTGGTGGAACCGTGGATCTCCTAGGCTTAGGTTTGGTAGAGGAACAAACTTGTGATTTCGGTTTAGGTTTAGAATTTCCTCTATTAACTTCAGTTTGTTTGATCGTATATACATCACGATATGCCATTACAGGAGAAAACATTCTTGTGTTATTACATTTATTGGAATTAGACTGGTCAACGTCTTTTACTCTCCAATGCATTGACCTCTTAAGCGTGGATTTTAAAGTTCGATCCGAAAATTTTAAAACAGATGAATCAGAATCATGTCTTAAGAGAACTGGAGTTTTTGGAGAAGAAATCGTAGATTTGAGAGACGTAGGCTTTGGAGAAACATCTGAAGTAGAAATATTTTGATTAGAAGTAGATTTTATTTCAATAATTTTATCTTCTAATTCATGAATCTTAGTTTGAAGATCAGATTTTTCTTTGTCAAATGCTTGATGTGTTTCATCGATTTCACTTTCTAGTTGGCAAATTTTCTTTTCAAGAATAAGAGATGGAACATAAAGCTTTGGTGTTATCTTCTGTTGAAGTACAGCATTACCTTTGATCTCAAATTCTTCAGGTGTTATGATTGGAAAATAATCATCATTTGCAAAATTTGCCTTTTTAGTTTCATATGTTTTATTTAATTCATTATAATTGAAACTAATTTGTGCATTCTCTGTTTTAGCTCTATTAAACGCTTCAATTTCTTCTTCCTCATCTGTCATGCGAAGGAAACTCTGCCAAACATCAACATGTATGTATTTGGAATCATACAGTGTTGGAAGCACATTACAAGCCATCTTCAGATATTCTGGATTATCAGCTCCCAGTCCTTCTCTTGAATTGAAGTATTTGAAGTCTTTAGGCTTGTTTAAATGAATTGTTTGATCAGTTTGACCTCGTTTGGCAATTATTTCTTCTAAGTGTTTGATGTGAGAAGAAAGTTGAATTTTATCATTTTGAAGTTGATGAATGACATTTTGTTTGGTATTTAATTCTCGTGATGTTTGAATGTCATTTTCATGTAAAGTTTCAGACAATTCTTTAATTTGTGAGGTTAAGGATTTAAACTGATTTTCATTATCATCAAATTCTTTTTGTTTGCGTTCCAACCAGTTTTTTGTTATTTGATATTCATGCCATGTGTCAATGTACAATTTGTAATATTTGTCATTTCGATCGTTTGAAATTGTATTTTGGGCATTTTTAATTTGTTTAATCTGTTGAACAAGTTGCTCATTTTCATTTTGCAAATCATTTAAACGTTCTTGAAATTGATTATTTAAATCTTTTTCATCTAAAATGTTTTGTTTTAAAGAATCAATTTCAGATATCTGAGTTTGAACAAAACAAGTATCAGAATCAGTGGAAGTACTTTCATTAGAAAGAAGAGAAGTATGTACCTTGTCATCCTTGTTGACTTCTTCATTAAAACGATCAGCAACCGCAGCATTTCCAGAATCTTCAGGATCTGAATCTTCCATCCATTTACTATCTTCAACTGAGAACACTTTTTCAGTCTCAACTTGTTTAGCCATCAACATTTTACGTTCATAATACTCTGAATCACGAACGATTGGTTTCTTTGTGGCATCCAAAGGTGAGACAGTTGGCTTTTTAGTTGAGATAGTAGCAGATATATCAGGCTTAATGTCGAATGAAGATATCAGATTTTTGTTTGTAGACTTTGAATACCGTTTCTTCTTATAGGTTGAAATAAATGACATAGCCTTTAACACTGCCTGAGGGTCTTGTTCCATATCATCAAATGTGGTTGAGGCAGATTTTTCCATTCTTTGCGATGATTAGGATTTTGGGTAAAAGTTCTTGTGAAAAAAAATTGAAAACGTTCTTTTAAGACCTTTTTAAACAAATGTAGAAGTTAAAAGTGTTTTAAAAAAAATTTAAAACATTAAGAATTTGATGAGTTTCAATGTAAAAATTTGTAGTGACAAATTACTAGAAGAAATTTTCAAGTGACAAATTGCATTTTTAGTTACAAATTGTGGATTAGTAACTTTCAATTTTGAATTGTTAAAAAAAAAATATTATTTTGAGGAATTAAAAAAAATATTAGTTGAGTAAATATTGATGGCCCACAAAAAAAAAATCAAATCAGGTTTGTTTAAAAAATATTACCGAATTGGGCCAAATGAGCTTTATATGATTTGGGTTTTGACTAATGTGACTTGGACTTAACTTGGACTTAAAAGTTTTGAATTAATATTGGGCCTGTTTTATGATCGTGTTTGGCTAAGGTCTTAATTGGATACGCCGACGTCGATATGAGTCGGAATCAAGATCACCAGGCTGAGCAATCAAATCTAGACGAGCCGAGACAAATCAAAACTCTGATTGAGATCGTTCTTGACTATCAAGAACACTGATTTAAGTCGAAATTGATTGAAAAATATGAGCAATCCTAAGTTGACATGATTCTGATTTAAATGAGTTTGATTTACGGAATTTGGGTGTCGGATGTTGATTTAATTGAAATCGGAATTGGGTGTCTGATTTACGTTTTTGAAATCGGAAGATCGATTTAATTTGGTGTCGTAATTGATTTATGTTTTTGAATTTGGTGTCGTAATTGATTTCTGATTTCTGATATCGATATCGGTTTTGTAAAAGAGAAGATCGGGTTTGAGTGTTATAGATTCTGGATTGTGAATTGCCGATCTTTAACTTGATGATTCTTGAATCGATTATGTTGATTAAATTGTTGATATTAGAATACGGGATTATTGAACCTGGATGCCGAACTTGTTTGATTTGAAATCTGAAATTGAATTGATTGAAATAGTCGGAATTGCAGATTAGAACTCAGATGCCGAACTTTGTGTCGAATTATGGTCGAATTGAAGTTTGATTGATTGAAATTGTTGCTGAAATCAGTCGAACATGAAGAAACCGAAGACTGTTTATGAAGATTTGATCGAACTACGTGAAATCTTGGCCGAACTACTCTTCCAAACTTAAGGGGCCGAACTTCTCTTCCAAACTTAAGGGGCCGAACTTCTTTTTAAAACTCGGGCCGAACTACTATTAAAGACTTGGGCCGAACTTCTTTTTAAACTCGGGCCGAACTACTATTAAAGACTTGGGCCGAACTTCAACTGTTCAGAACCTCGGGCCGAACTTGGGCCGAAATTGTTCATCAAGCCGAACTACTATGCGACGAAGAATGTACGTACATTTTCTTCACTGTTTTGATCGATTTTTGCTCATTTCTTCACCGATTTCAGTAATTCTTTTTGCTAAACGTTCGAAATCCAATTGCTAACACTTTGATCCGATCAATTTCTTCAATCCATAACATATAAGCTTCGAATCTTCGATTTACAGTAAGTTTTTCAACTTTTTACTTTTTCACCAAAATCACGAAATTGAAGTGATCTGTTAACGGAATGGATCGAAACTTGATTCTATTTTGATTAGAATCGAAGGAGAAACATAATTCTTCAATAAAATCTTCAATTCCAACGAAAAATTTACAACATTAAATTTGTCATGAACGAACGAACTTTTCTTCAAAATATCTCAGATGTTGACCATTTTAGCTCGATTTTGGATCTTCTCGCAGAGAGATTTTGCTCTGATACCACTTGTTAGATCATATACAACTGAGATTGAGCTAATTCATGATGATTCAAGGTGAGAAATAGAAGATTTGCTTAAGTGTGTGTGTTCTTGGTGTTTGAGTGTGTGTGAGGTAGTTGAGAGAGATGGAGGGAATATTGGAGCTTTCAAAAGAGTAATTCAATTAGTGAGAGGAAAACTTGCAAATTAAGCCTAAACACAAGGTATTTATACCTCATTACTAAACATGCTTAATCATCATCTAATTAAGCATAAACCCAAAGACTAAGACTAATGACTAGCTTCAAACTATTACAACTTGTCATTTCTAGTCCCTAAACTATTTGATACAATACAAATGGTCCTAACAAGTATTAAAGCACAAACTTTTGCTCTAATTTTAAAGTGCTGCTGGAGATTAAAAACAGAGGACGGGTCATTATGGAAAGAAGCAATTGTATCCTTACATAATATTTCAAATAATAATATTCCATCTAGTAAATTCCCTAGAGTTTGGAATAATATCGTAAAAATTCATAACCATTTAAATAAATTTAATATTCCGATTGATTCGCGGTTTGAGGTTTGAGGTGACGCAGAACTCGGAGCAGCAGATGTCTCGGTGGTCGTGGGCACTCGAGAAGGATGGATCTTTTTCGGTATCATCTGCTAGGCTCGCTATTCAAAATACGATTGCAGGTCCGTCCCAAGATGCAAATATCCCGTGGGTAAAAACAGTCCCGATTAGGATCAATATTTTCTTTTGGCGACTGTCCCAAAAACGTTTAACAACATGTGTGAATTTGCTGAAACGAGGCGTTTTGTTACAATCGGCGGTGTGTTGATTTTGCGAAAGAGAAATCGAAAATGAGACTCATTTGTTTTGGTCCTGCCGTAAGTTGAGAGAAATTTGGCTCGAGTTCTGTAAATGGTGGTCCATTGATATCGGAACAATTCGGGGGCTGGACGACTTACTTGAATGGAAAGTCAAAGAAAATTTAACTAAAAATAAGTCCATTCAATATATGGTGGCAGTGGTCACGGTGTTGTGGTTCATTTGGAGGAACAGGAACAATTGTGTTTAATAAGAATGAAGGTGGGATGCGTTCAATATTAGGTGAAGCTCAAGCTCAAGATTTTTTTTGGATCAAGCATAGATCGAATGTCAATTGGGGCAGTCTCGAGTGGCCGGTTTAGTGTTGTGATCCAATATCCCTCTAAGGATACGAGCGAGATAGAGGTGATTGAAGTAATTCAATTCTTATAGTTTTGGTATTTGTTTGTATTTTATTGTAATTTAATTTGGTGAGGTGTCGTTTTTCCCTTTTTGGTCTGTACATGTAACTATGGTTCCTAGCTTCATGCTAGTGTCTTTTTAATTCTAGTTCTCGGAGGTTTCTTTGCGGGTGATGGTATTGCCGAAGCTCGTTTTGGTGCCCCTTTTGCTGTTAAAAAAAAACGAGCCATACATATTAATCAAGCGTACAATTTTTCTTTTCATTACATTTACTACTTCGGTATTAAAATAAGTGATACACTCTACATTTAAAGTTAAGTGATACACTTTTAAATTTTACCTTATTTAGTAATAAAGTGAGATTAATTTCCACTAACTATTTTCTTTAATAAAATGAAATTATCTTTTTACCTTTACTTTTACTTTTAAACATCATTAATATTACTTTATACAAAAGGAGTGAAACTCATTCTCCACTAACTATTCACTTTTAGGGATGCCCAAAGGGTCAACCCGACCCGACCCGGCTCTTATCGGGTCGGGTCCATCGGGTTTGAGGTTAAAAAATCTTAACCCGGAACTCGAACCGATGAGGAATCGGGTTAGTTAGGTTCGGGTTGGTCGGGTTTCGGGTTTGTCAGGTTGACCCGATCGGTTTGTCAGGTTAGCCATTTATAAAAGTTTTTTTTTTTGAGATAAAAGAGAAATTATATATATAACTTTAAATATATATCCTAGAATAGAAGAATCGGATACAACACCGAACAAAAAGATTTATAAAAGTTGACGAAACAAACATTGAGAATATATTAATTCATACTAGTTTATCTGAAACCTCACGTTGAGTTAATTGGTACTCGTTTTCAGGAACTCCAGAAGCTTCAGTGTCTAAATTAGCAGCCTAATTGATTCAAATAACATTTCAGATCACAAAATTCAACAGAAATTTACATTTTAGCCCTTCAAGTATAGAACTTTACCTCTAGCTGCCTCAATGTATCGAGCAAACTTGATCGTTCTTCACAAAGAGCTCTAACTTGCCCTTGAATTTCTGAAAATTCTGAGAGCATAATCTGCTCACAATCCTAATCGGGTCTAATCGGGTCAACCTGAAACCCGAAATTTTATAATATCCTAACCCGAAACCCGATCCGATAAAAAATCGGGTTTGTCGGGTCGGGTTTTAAAAACCCGATAAGATCACAAGACCCGAATACACCCGACCCGACTAGCATAATCGGGTTCGGGTCGGGTCGACCGTTTGGGCGTCCCCATCCACTTTAATCTATTTTAACTCGTAATTCAACTTTTTCCCTAAAAAACCGTGAAACTTCAAATGTATACTTATTTTGATACGAAGGTAGTATATGATTCTTTTCTTATTTTGAATGTGATTAGGTAATTGATCCTTCATCAGGAACAATGGAATGGGCTATGTCACTATTGCTAAACAACCCACGGGTTCTTCAAAAGGCACAAAATGAAATCGACAAAGTTATTGGAAAAGATCGTCTTGTTGACGAGTCAGACATAGTTAACCTACCTTACCTTCGTTGCATCATCAACGAGACATTACGACTATACCCTGTAGTCCCGCTACTAATTCCTCACGAGTCATCACAAGATTGTGTTATTGGTGGTTATAACATCCCTCGTGGGACCATGCTATTAGTTACCCAATGGGCTATACATCATGACCCAAAGTTGTGGGCTGACCCTGAAAGGTTCAGCCTAGAACGGTTTGAAGGGTTAGAAGGCACGAGAGATGGGTTTAAGTTGATGTCGTTCGGGTCAGGAAGGAGGAACTGCCCAGGGGAAGGTTTAGCAGTGCGTGTGGTCGGGTACTTTAGGGTTGCTAATTCAATGTTTCAATTGGGAACAGTTAAGTGAAAAAATGATTGATATGACTGAAGGCCATGGAAGCACTTTGCCTAAGGTCGAACCATTAGTAGCCAATTGCACGCCACGACTAGAAATGCAAAATCTACTAACCCTAATGTGAGTATGTTTCGTGACCTACTTCGTGTCGGTAAAATCTAAAACATGTTGTTTAAATTGCATTTGCATTTTCAATATTTGTGTATGTGTATGTGTGACATTTAAAGTTTACATGGAACAAGGTAATATTTATAGTTTCCGAGATTAGAACAAACTAAGTAATTATCTTTTTTCTTTTCATTTGAGTCACTAGCACTACTACATAAAGGGGAGATCGAGAATTGAAGAAAATCCATCGGAAATTTTGACATTATTTGTCACGGTACTGCGACGGATTTACGGTTACGAGGATGTCCGGCTTTGGACCTGTGACATTGTGCTTATGTGTGACAAAGATACCCTGCCCAATACCAAATGTAACCCAATTGCATTAACTAAATTTAGGGGGTGTTTGGAAGAGATTATTTAAGTCGCTTATTAACCTTTTAAGTTATTTAAGGCCGGTTCCTAACGGTGAGTGTTGGGTCACATTAAATGTATTCGATAGTCTAGGGGTGTAATGTGACATTTATTGTAACAAATAGTCCAGAGTGATTTTATGTAATTAGTCAATACTAGGCCTAGGTATAAATACCTAGTTGTAACCTAGTATTGATCTAAGTTTGCCGACATTGAATAGATCGTACGTTTTTGCAAGCTTCAAACTCTCTCAATCTTCACAATTCACAATTGTTATTGCTTAATCTCTTGATTATTCTTTGAATACGGATTCACAATTGGTATCAGAGCACAAATCATCTTTGATTCGATCCATTTCAGTGAAGATTAAGCAAGATCTTGAAGTTTTTGGTGAAGAACTCAAGAATCGAAATCGCAATTTGAGGTAATAAATCGTCCATATTCTTTGTTCATTACATTCATCTTGTAATTCTAAGCATATTAGAATCAAGTTTCGATTAAATCCATCAACAATTGATCCCAATTCGTTGATTTTAAAGAAAACCATTAAAACACATTTTTTCCTCTGTAAAATCGAAATTACCTTCTGATTTATTGTGTTTTGATCGAGTTTATTGACCCATTCTGTGCGAAAATCAATTTCGAGCATTTTGGGATTTGAATCGCTTGATTTGGTTAAGTTTTGAGCATTCTAGGATCGATTTAGTAGAAAATATTGCTGAGTTCGTTCGTAACAGTCAAGAAAGTTCTCGGCCCGAGAACAGTAACAAGTTCGGCCCGAACTTGTCAACAATCTTCTGCCCGAACTTCACATCGAACTTCGGCCCGAACTACACAACGAACTTCGGCCCGAACTTCACATCGAACTTCGGCCCGAACTTCACATCGAACTTCGGCCCGAACATCAACCTCGGCTCGAACTTCTCAACTTCGGCCCGAACTTCTCAACTTCGGCCCTAACTATCGTGTGTCAAAAGGTGTTATACTAAAACGATCATAACTTTCAGCTCGGGTGTCCGCTTCCAGCCCACGAGTAACCAAATCGAAGCTAAAGACGAAAGCTACGACGTGATAAACAGCCGCAGGCGGTTTACCCAACTTCCCGGTCCTAGAAGACTTGTTTCGATCACTTTATTTGCGTTTTTGTGATTTTTCGGTCAATTTCCAAACTTTGAATAGCCACAACTTTTGGCTCGGTTGTCGTTTTTGGCCAATTCGAAAATCGAGGACATATTTTAAAGTGTCCTTTATCATCTGAGATCTTTTGAAAAAATTTCAAATTTAAAATTTTTTTCCGCCTCGGTCGTAACCATACAAACAATGACTTCAAGAGAAGCACTATCGATTGGGTCTGATCTGAAACCTCCAGTTCTATTCAGAGGGGAGTATGCCCAATGGAAGAAAAGGTTTCTCCACTTCATCAATAGCCAAGAATTAGCTACTGAAATTCTTGAGTCCCTTGAGAATGGAAACGCAAAATTTTTATGAAGATGCTGTTGCGTTACCTGATGCAGATCCTCCGGTTATTGGCGGTCGAGTTCTCATTCCTCCCTCCATATATAATGCTATTCAAAAGCAACGTGCCAAAGCTGATCGTCAAGCATATTCCTTCATGCTTCAAGGATTACCGAATTCTACAATAGTTTAGATAGCCTTGAGAGTGCTAAAGAACTTTGGGATGAAATAAGAAAACAAATGGAGGGCACGGTTCTTGGGAATAAGGCTAAGATGGTTACTACATTAAACTCCTATGAAAATTTTAGAGCCTCAGTCGGGGAAGACTTGCAAAGCGCTTACCATCGATATTGCAACCTGTTAAATGATCTCCGCAAAAACAGTCTATCAAAGGGAAACCTAGAGATCAACATCAAATTTATCAACAGTCTTCTTCCTGAGTGGGAAATGTTTGGTAACAATGCTATGCAGAATAAAGATCTAAGTCTGATAGATATCCATGAGCTGTACGAATATTTGTACCAAAATGCTCCAATGGTTCACAACATAGCCAAAACAAAACAAGAGACACAAGATACTCTTGCACTTCTTACCAAACAACAACATCAGTTAAATGAGACTGCTAAATCTAAAGAAAAAGCAGAAGAACCCACTCCTCCGAAAATCGATGATTTGGATAAAGAACTACAAGAAGTGCTGCAAGCCATGTCACTCATCTCTAAATATGAGAAGAAATATTACCCGAAAACCGCAAACAACAATCTGCGATTTTCATCAAACTTTAAATCTGCTCAATCTGCTTCTGCATCAACTGATAAGCCAGCCATGACACCTTTGGATCCTTCAAAGAAATGTTATAACTGTGGTGTTGCTGGTCACTTCTCTCGTGATTTCACAAAACCCAAAGTTCGTGATTCTGAATATTTCAAAAAGATGTTGTTGGCCAAACAAATTGAATCTGGGAAAGTGCTGTTAGCAGAAGATCTTCAGTGGATGGAAGACTCTGATCAAGAAGATGAGGAACATGCTGCAAACTTGTGTTTCATGGCAAGAAAGAATGATGAGCTCCACGAACGTTCCAATGAGGAGACCAACAAAGAAATTGAGGTAACCAGCTCTACTTTATCTAATTCTGATCATTCCACTGATTCTGATACTTGTCTTGATAAAAATCTGATTTCTGAAATTGATACCTTAAATCAAACAATTTTACTCGAAAAGGATATGAATACACAACTTTTAGAGCGTGTAAACATTTTAGAAAATCAATGCAAACAAACTGCTCATCTAGGTGAGCAACTTGTTAATCATATTAAACAAAATAAAAATTTTACACTGGAAACTCAGGATTTAAAAAGACAAGCATCAGAAATAAAGGTCCAATATGAATTAGATATTCAACATTTGTCACATACAATTTCCGAGAAAGAAGCTGAAATCACAAATCTAAAAAATGCACAAAATCCTATTTCAAAAGAACGAAATGACAAATATTACAAACTGTATATTGAAACTTTCCAAGAATGTCAATTCACAAAAAACTGGATAGAACGTAAACAACAAGAATTCGATGATAATGAAACCCAATTTAAATCTTTAAATTCTGAAATCAAATAATTAAAAGAAAAATTAACCGATCAAACTAATCAATCATTGCAAGATAGAAATAGTCAACAGGTTATCATACATCGTCTCACCCATGACAAAGATCAGTTAGTATCTCACATTAAACATCTTGAAGAGTTAATCGCCAAACGAGGACATACTGATCAAACCATCCATTTGAACAAGCCAAAAGAGTTCAAATACTTCAACTCCAAACAAGGTCTCGGGGAAGACAATCCAGGATATCTGAGCAAGGCGTGCAGGGTTCTTCCGACACTATATGACTCTCGCTACATGCAAAGAGATATCTGGCAAAGCTTCATGCGGGTGACAGATGAAGAAAAAGAAATCGAAGCATTCAACAGGGCGAAGCAGGAAAATGCTCAAATCAGTTTCAATTATGCAGAATTGAACAAAACTTATGAATTTAAAAAGGCTAAATTTGAAAATGATGAATATTTTCCTATTATAACCCCAGAAGAATTTGAAATTAAAGGGGATGCTGTCGTTCAAGAAAAAGTAAAACGAAAACTTTATATTCCATCGTTAATTCTTGAAAAGAAAATCTGTCAATTAGAAACAGAAATTGATGAAACACAAAAGGCATATGATAAAGAAAAATTAGTTTTACAAACCAAAATTCATGAATTAGAAGCTAAACTTGTTAAAACCAATTCTTCTTCTGTTCAAAATGATTCTCAAAATAATTCTTCTGTTCAAACTAAAACTCTTGAAAAGACTTCTACCATTAAAATCCCTGTTATTTTAAAAAGAAGCTATGACTCAACTGTTTTAAATGTTTCAGATAAACCCTTAAATTCAAAGCTTGAGAAGCCCATGCCAATCGGAGACAGAGGAGCAGCTCAGATAAAGAAGTCTAAGTCGTCCGGTTCTAGTATGCTTAAGTCAAAAGAACTTAAGAAGTCTAGTTCATCGTCCTTTTTAGTTTCTTCTTTTTCTGTTCATAATAAATGTAATAACTCCATGGATTTTATTGCTCCTAAATTGGCTTTTGGTACTATTTATGATTCTGCTGTTTATCGTCCTGTGAATTATACTGTTAATGGTGATAATTTGGTTGTTAAATATGATAAAACTGGTAAAAAGATTTATTGTGACAAGCAAACAAATAAACAAATTTCCCAGTACGATGAACGATACTTCATTAGGTTAGATGCTCCATGTGGTCCTAGAAACTATGTTTTACATAAGTCTGGTAAAATAATTAAGTCCTGCAAAACTTGTTTCCCATCCTCATGCAAAACATCAGTTTCTCGTTCTTTGCTATATCAACGTCAACATTTGTCTACACCAACTGTCAAATCGACTCCTTTTCGTCCCATCCCATGTCACACAACTCGAGGAACCACCACACCTAAATCATCATAATCAAGTACTTCATCCAATTCTTCAACAACCAAATCAAAGATGAATAACACAAAATCCACGTTTATTAATTACACTTGGATCAAGAATGAACAGTCCCAATGGATTTTACATTCTCCAGAGAAAAAGCTTAAATGGTCTATCAAATCTATCCAAACAGAACTGCCTCCTTGCAGTTCCCCAAAATCTCTAAATTAATTCTGCTGTAAAATCTACATAAAACATCCATCACTAATCGTATAGGACCCATAATTGATTGGGTACCTAAATTGTTTTAATTGTTTTATGTAGAATATATGATATCTTGATTCTGGATGCTCACGGCATATGACTGGAAACAAGAACCTCTTAACAAATTTCAGAGATAAATATTTGGGTACTGTTCGTTTTGGAAATGATCACTTGGCTGCTATCATGGGAATTGGCGATATCATTCGTGACAATTTAATCATTCGAAATGTCACTTATGTTGAAGATCTTGCTCACAACTTGTTCAGCATCGGTCAATTTTGTGATAAAGAGTTAGAAGTTAACTTTCGCACAAAGAAGTGTGCTGTTCGTACTTATAATGGAAAAGAACTTCTTACCGGCTCACGGGATACAAATCTGTTTACTATCAATCTAAATGACGTGACCCCAATGGAAGAATGCTTACTGTCAACAACGTCATCGGATGAATCATGGCTATGGCACCGTCGCCTTTCACACCTTAACTTCAAAACCATCAACAAATTGGTAAAAGGTGGCCATGTATCTGGTCTCCCAGACGTTAAATTTGCAAAAGATCATCTGTGTTCGTCTTGTGAAATGGGAAAGATGAAGAAAACGTCACACAAATCAAAACCTGTTCCAAGTACTTCCAAACCTCTTGAATTGCTTCACATGGATCTATGTGGACCAATGAGTGTACAATCAACTGCTGGTAAACGGTATGTGTTGGTGATTGTTGATGACTTCTCACGGTATACCTGGGTTCACTTCTTACGTACCAAAGATGAGCTGCTGATACTATTATCGCCTTTATCAAGAAAACTCAGACAAATCTGGACTTAAAAGTCAACACCATTCGGACTGATAATGGAATTGAGTTTAAGAATCGAAACCTAGATTCATTTCTTGAATCTGTTGGTATAACCCATCAATTTTCCGCTGCTAGAACTTCACAACAGAATGGAGTAGTAGAACGAAGAAATCGTACCTTAGTTGAAGCAGCCCGCACAATGCTTTCATTTTTGAAACTACCTTTATCTCTGTGGGCTGAAGCCATCAACACGGCATGTTTTACTCAAAATCGTTCTATCATCAACAAAACCTACAACAAAACTCTGTATGAATTGATAAATAACCGAATTCCAAATGTTAAAATTTTCCATGTTTTTGGGAGTCGTTGCTTCATCTTAAATGACAAAGACAAATTGAACAAATTTGAAGCTAAAGCTGACGAAGGGGTATTTGTTGGTTATTCACGTGAATCTGCATCATTCAGGGTTTACAATAGATCAAATCGCACAATAAGAGAAAGTGTCAATGTGAATTTTGATGAGACATTTCCTCTTAATTCAGTTACCTCAGATGTTCAACCTCCTGCACCCCCTTCTGCTCCTTCCACCTCTGAAAATGAGTTCGATGTATTGTTTGAACATTTTTATGATGAATATCACAACATCAGACATACGTTACTTCAGGAGGCTGACGTTCCATTCCATGCAGCTGCAGATGTTCAATCAATCAGTGTCCCTGAGACACTCATTCTGAGTTCCCCTGATTCTCCATCTCCAACATCTGCTGCTCCTGAGAACACTGAGTCAGTACCAAATTCAGATTCTACTACCTCATCAATGGAAACTCAATCACCAACAGATGTCTCTTCATCGCCCACTCCAGTTGTCGGTGCTTCTGATTCACTTGTTGAACCCGCTCAAGTTCCAAAGTTGGTGATCGATTTCTCCAAATTCAATGTTCAACAAGTCGATCCACCTTCTTCATCCAATACCCAAACAACTATAATCCCGCATCCTGCATTTACTGATACCTCCAATATAACACCATGTCAAATTCCACTTCCTCATACTCTGAAATGGACCAAAGAGCATCCTTTACATCAAGTAATTGGAAATCCTGAATCCTCGGTTCAAACTCGTAGAGCAACTGCTGATGAATGTCAATACTCATCTTTCTTAAGCTCTAATGAACCTAAGAAAGTAAGCGAAGCATTATCAGACCCAGACTGGATTCTTGCAATGCAAGATGAGATCAACCAATTTGAACGATTGAAAGTTTGGCGTCTAGTTCCAAAACCACCTGGAAAGTCCGTTGTTGGTACTAAATGGATCTTTAAGAACAAAAAGGATGAAAATGGGATTGTCATTAGAAATAAAGCACGTCTGGTTGCTAAAGGGTATTCTCAACAAGAGGGCATCGATTATGAAGAAACTTTTGCCCCGGTTGCACGGATAGAAGCCATCCGAATATTTCTGGCATATGCAGCTCACAAGAATTTTACAATCTATCAAATGGATGTACAAACTGCATTTCTTAATGGTATTCTCAGTGAAGAAGTTTTCGTTCATCAACCAGAAGGATTTGTCGATCCACAACTGCATGACCATGTCTACACACTTGATAAAGCTTTATATGGTTTGAAGCAAGCTCCACGTGCATGGTATGATGTTTTATCAAAATTTTTAGTCGACTCTGGTTTTTCAAAAGGCAAAGTGGACAAAACTCTATTCATCAAACGAAAAGGGGAAGATATCGTTCTCATTCAGATTTATGTAGATGATATTATTTTCGGCTCCACAAATCCTAAATATTGTAAACGTTTTTCAGACCTTATGATCAAGCGATTTGAAATGAGTATGATGGGGGAGATGAATTTCTTTCTCGGTCTACAGTGTCGTCAGTTACCTACCGGGATCTTCATTAATCAATCCAAGTATATCACTGATCTGTTGAAGAAGTATCTGATGGATGACTGTAAACCCATTTCAACACCAATGTCACCCGGTTCAAAAATGCATTCTGATCCTGACGGAAAGCTAGTTGATATCACCAACTATCGAGGCATGAGCGGGTCCCTACTATATCTAAGTGCCAGTCGACCTGATATAATGTTCTCTACGTGCGTTTGTGCTCGGTATCAGGCTGCTCCCAAAGAGTCTCACCTTCAAGCAGTCAAACGCATATTTCGTTACTTAAAGGGTACTCGAGATCTTGGTCTTTGGTATCCCAAAGAAACTTGGTTTGACTTGTCTGCATTCTCTGATGCTGATCATGCTGGCTGCATGTTGGATCGTAAAAGCACTTCTGGTGGTGCTCAATTTTTAGGTGATAAATTGGTGAGCTGGTCATCAAGGAAATAAAATTGTGTATCTCTTTCAACTGCCGAAGCGGAATATGTTGCTGCTTCAAGTTGCCTGTCCCAGGTAATCTGGATGCAGTCACAATTAAAAGATTACGACTTTTCATACAGCTGTATTCCTTTATATTGTGACTCCCGAAGTGCAATTGCAATTTCATGCAATCCTGTTCAACATTCCAAAACTAAACATATTGATCTTCGCTATCATTTTATCAAAGATCACGTTGAACAAGGAACTGTGGAAATGTACTTCGTATCCACCGATTTTCAGTTAGCTGATTTATTCACCAAGGCTTTAGACGAAAAACGATTTAATTTTCTTGTGTCTAAGCTTGGTATGTTAAATCTCAAAGCATAACTCGTTTCTATTTTTAATTTTCACTGTTGTTTCTGCAAAATGCTTTTCACTGTTTACATTTCCAGCAATGACTTATACATACTTCAGTGTATAACTCGAACCACAATTTCATGGCTTATCCACACATCAGTGTATAACCCGCTCATAACCAGTAAAGCACATAACTTTCACACTCTTCTCCACCCCTCTACTGTTGTTACAAGGTACATTTCTGATCTTCAAATTTTTATCTATTGTTAGTCTGTCGAGGGGGGAGAAATATTCATTCTAGGGGGAGAATGAGTATTTCAAGGGGGAGAAACTTTAAAACATTAAAAATGTTATACCCCATTCAATAAATAAAAGACACATTTTTCAAAAGACAATACCTTCCCATGGTTTACCAGAACAGGTCTTACCTTCCAAGGGAAATACTTTTTAACCATTCGGTAAATGTGAGGGTATAAGTCTAGTGTATAGAAATAGGTGAGTGCAAGGTGATGTGAAAACATGATAACTTTAAGAAAACACACCTTTGAGTGCATCCAAACCATAACTAAACCGGGAAACCATACAAAAAGGGTGGTCATTCATACGTTGAATGTTTCACCAGTCTTTACTAGCCCATTAAAAAAATTGCACGCCACCACTACCCACTCAAATTCCTCTCAACAGGAATTTGTTTCATTTCATAAGGGGACGTAGCACATAATCTATTGATTGTTCATTTGGAGTTTGTCGGTATTGAAACATAATAACCTCCTGCCCTGGGTTAAGTCTCTTTGTATGCACAGTGTGTCTAGTTCTCACCTTCAAAAATCTTCCAATATAACACACTTGCACTACAAACAAAAATGGATCTCAGTGAATCCATCGGAACACTCGTAGTGGCATCACAATCTGATGTTTCACGAGGATCGAGTGGAAATCCTGCTAGAGCTAACATCACGCCAACTCTAAACGCAGGTCACATATTTGAATCAACGGTTGTGCAAACGACTACTGATTCATACCGTGTGCTAACGGATACTCTAAGTGAGTCCGGTGTTACCGAAAAATCCATGTGAAACTCCTAAAATAAAACATCTTTAAAAAGCTGATTAAAATGCACATGAACGTAATAGACCACTCTCAAATTACTCCTATGATCTGCTAAATCCAGTATGATCTTCCCCGGAGCCACCAACAATATAGGAACTAAAAAGTGAGGGTCCCTAGGTCTAGGTGAGCAGAATCAAGTATCTTGGGATCTTGATTGGGGTGTGCTGAGGTAAAAACAATGAGAGAGGATATGAAGTATGAGGTGCAAATCAGTTTATCACATGGTAACGTAATACAAAATCGAGGGTGTGGTTGAAAATACATAAGTGAGTTGAGTGAGGAGTGTGAGTGAAAGGGTTAAAGAAAACGAAAAACCCTCCCTAAACCGAACAAATATCCGGGTAACCACATATATATCAGACTGCATAACTTGCTTTCTGATTAAGTCATCATGGACCCAGTGATGCAATGCACAACCCCACTGACCACTCAAGTACAAAAAGTACTTGTTTCAAAATCACGGAGATTACCACATCTACTATCGACATCTCATTTGGAGATTGTTGATATTGAAAAAGAGGACCTACCTCCAGTCCTCGCCTTCGTTTGTCCACATATAGAGTCTAGAACCGAATTAAATTTCTCTAGGACACAGGCATTCCACCAAGCATATCCTAGTGATATTGCCGGAACATTCATAGTGATACCAAACTTATTGGTATTCCACGATGATTGAATGGAAATCCTACCAGTGCTAACATCACCGCCAACACTGAACGTAGGTCACACAGTTTTTCAACTGTCGTGTTAACGGGAAATCTATGAGATCCCGGTTTACCCTGTTTGACTATACTGAAAAATGTGTTATATATTGATTCATTCAAAAAATGAATGTATCATTATTCAACACATTTTCATCAACAAGCTTCGGAGATTCTTCCTATTACATGATGCTTCAGATAAAACCTGCTCATCATGAGGGGGAGAATATACTAGCCTAACTTACTCCACATCAAAAGGACACATATGCACCAGTGAAGGGGGAGTAAACAAGGAACCGAAGACTCCATGAAAAAATAATTGTCTGTTTGAGGGGGAGCATAAACCTTATCAACAAATTTCCGGAACGACAATTATTAAAGATCATTGATCGACATAAAGCCACAAACTTCACAAAAAGACTTCCGCTGTTAATCTCTCTATCATTATGGGTCTCAATTTTGGTCGATCAATATGTATCTTCAAAGTAAAGTTTTCAAAATACTTTTTGTGGTTAAAAAGCTACAAGAAGTATTCGTTTTCACAGATTAATAAAGCTCAAGCCTGATCCTGATTATTATGCAACGAAATATCTACAAGACTAGGGTTTTGCTAAAGATGAAGACTTCGAAGATATGCTTCCCGGACTATTGTTACAAAGGGGGAGATTGTTGGGTCACATTTTAATGTATTCGATAGTCTAGGGTGTAATGTGAGATTTATTGTAACAAATAGTCCAGGGTGATTTTATGTAATTAGTCAATACTAGGCCTAGGTATAAATACCTAGTTGTAACCTAGTATTGATCAAAGTTTGCCGACATTGAATAGATCGTACGTTTTTGCAAGCTTCAAACTCTCTCAATCTTCTTCACAATTCACAATTGTTATTGCTTAATCTCTTGATTATTCTTTGAATACGGATTCACAGTGAGGACCAAAGGCACAGTTGCGGGCAATTTTGCCTTCACGCGTTGGCACGGGTCGTCAGTTGGAAGGCATCGGTTGGATTCTCTAGTTAAGCAACAAGCGGAAAGGCTTAAATGGTGGTGGGGCCCAAGGTATTTCAATATGGTATTTGCTCTTTTGTGTGTGTATGGGGCCCCAAAAAACTGAAGAGAGGGAGGCGGAAGGAGGGACTTGAACCCTCAACCTCAGCCTTGGCAAGGCTATGCTCTAACAATTAAGCTATTTTCGCCAGCTACGGTAGTGGCGAAGCACTACTGAGTAGGGGTGATTATCGGGCCAAAACCGAACCGAACCGAACCGATAGAACCGATAACGATGAATTTTCAATAGGGCTGGCATAATCAAACCCGACGGTCAACCCAACCCGTTTAGAACCCAAAATTACCGGGTTGGGTTATAACTTTCAACCCGTGGGTCGTAAACGGGTCAACCCGTTTACAACCCGCATATAAACAAGTCGGGTTGGGTTTAGATTTACAACCCACTTACGACTCGTCAACCCGCTTAAATATTATATATATCTTAATTACATAATATAATATAATATATCTCTATTTATTTATGTATCTTAAATACATAATATAATGTATTATTATAATGTAAAATCTAGCATAAACATACATGAGTCACATATATCAATTTATCTGGAAGTTAAAGTTGAGTCATGGAAGAGGATGGTCGGGTTGCTTATTTTTCGGCTTTCGTTTTTTATTTTGAACAACTTTTAGTAGTGTTAATGTTTGTTTGTATTTTGCAATTCATCGACTCATTTTGTTATTTTAGTCTTTAATTGTGTGTGTTGTTTTTTTCTATTTTTTTTATAAGATGATGTTTTATTGGTTCAACCCGTTTATGACCCAACCCGCTGAGTAAATAGGTTGGGTTGAAGATCTCAAAACCAAAACCGAACCGATAACATGTTATCGGTTTCGGTTCAATTCGGTTCGGTACCGGACCGAAACCGAACCGGGCCAAACCCAAAACATATAATCGGTCCGGTTTTGAAAATTCATTGTTTTCAGTTTCGGTTTGGTTTTCCGAAGGGGGAGAGCATTTGGGCCTAAAAACGGGACCAAAAGTGAAAAAAAAATAAACCCGAAAAGATGTAATCGGTTGGGCTTTCCGAAAGGGAAGAGCATTTGGGCTAAAAAAAACCCGGGCCGAAACCAAACGTAACCAAAACCGGAAACATGTAATCAGTTCGTTTTTTGTTTTAAAAATTCATCGCTTTTTGTTTCGATTTTATCATTTTCAGTTTGATTTGGTTTCCAGACCGTGCTCATCCCTACTCGGTGCAATAGTTATGAAAAACTTTTAAGCTTAAACTATTAAACAGTTATCATAAGAAAACTACCTTCCTAAAAGCCACTAACTACCCTATTGTGGTTATAGTTTAACACTTATACATTGTTATCTTTAATCTAAACGTAAAAGCAATAATGATCAAAACCCGTTATTAGTATATGTATAGCCTTATGGTGCTTTTTTGGACGTTTAGACAAAGTCCAAAACTTAGTTATAACTTATTATTAAGCGTACGTAATTGTTAATAAAACGTTTAATTTATTGATTATTGTTTTATAAATAATTCTAACGAATATATCATCAATGTCAATACAATACTTATACGCAATAATGATCAAAACCTGTTATTAGTATATGTATAGCCTTATTTTATATAAAGAGAATCTATGGGGAAAAAAGGTCCTAATGGTGCTTTTTTGGACGTTTAGACAAAGTCCAAAACTTAGTTATAACTTATTATTAAGCGTACGTAATTGTTAATAAAACGTTTAATTTATTGATTATTGTTTAATAAATAATTCTAACGAATATATCATTAATGTTAATACAATACTTATACTCAGTTTATAAGATTAAAATGTTTAAAACCAAAACATGAGAACTTGGGTACCAATGGAGGTTTTCTATGTATGTACCTCCTTCATACTACTTGTAGTTTCATATCTCTTCACATCTCACTTCCGCCACAAATTCTCCAACCTCCCGCCAACCGTCTTCCCAACCGTCCCGATCATCGGCCATTTATACCTTCTAAAACTACCATTGTACCGAACCCTAGCCAAAATATCCGCCAAATACGGCCCCATCGTCCTTCTCCGCCTCGGATCCCGCCGTGTCTTGGTGGTATCCGCCCCTTCGGCCGTTGAAGAATGCTTCACCAAAAATGACATCATTTTCGCCAACCGCCCTCAACTGCTATTTGGCAAAATCTTGGGCGGGAACTACACGAGCATCGCTTGGTCTTCATACGGCGACAACTGGCGCAACCTTCGTAAGATCGCTTCCATCGAGATCTTATCCGTTCATCGCCTAAACGAGTTTCAAAACATTCGTGTTAACGAAAGTCGGCTTATGATCCGCAAACTGCTACTTAAAACATCATCATATGTTCATGTGAAGTCAGTTTTATACGAACTGACGATGAATATGATGATGGGGATGATCTCCGGGAAGAGGTATTTCGGGGGCGATATTTCGGAAGAAGGAAATCAGTTTAGGGAGATACTCGAGGAGCAGGTTTTGCTCGCGTGCGCTTCGAACATTGTCGATTATTTGCCGGTTTTGAGTTGGTTTGGGGTAAAAGGGTTAGAGAAGAAGTTAGTTGCTTTGGAGAAAAAGAGGGATGTTTTCTTTAAAGGGTTGATCGAGCAACTTCGAAAACCAAAAACGGGAAGTAATGAGACGAAGAAGACGATGATTGAGGTGCTGTTATCGCTACAAGAATCCGATCCCGAATACTACACTGATGAAATGATCAAGAACTTCGTGCTGGTAAGATCCATCCGTTCTTATTTTTAAGCAATAACGGACCCAGGCAAAAAATTAAGGGTGTCAGCAGTTGCATATTTTTTCCTCAGATGTGTCACATTAACAAAAAAAAAATTAACACTATTCAAAAAATATTCAGGAGTTGCACAAACAACCCCGTGCACCGGAGTACCATACTGGTCTGCCTGTGTTTTTTAAGTTTATTGTAATATGTTTATGTTTATGAGCATATTGCATTAGTTGTCCACATGCTAAAAGACAATCCAGATGTTTCCATGTAGATAATGACGGTAACTAATGATACTATATAGTTGAAAATGACTGATTAAATAACTTAATGATGTTTTCATCTGGAAAATTTTGAAAGTAAACGATTATTTAATTTAATTGAGCCCTAGGATCAACAATTCATGCGTTGTTCGGGTTCGCATGTTTGGTTGACGGGTGTATATATTCAAGTGAACCGCATGGAACATCAGAACAATCAGAACATTCAGAACAATCTAAACAAAAATACCCACATTCATTCAAAAATACCGTGAATTTTTATGTTCAAAACATGTTCAACACAAGCAACAAAGAATTTCGGAGAAAAACTCAATTTTCATAAAATTAATTCTTGAAGAGTCTCAAACAATATTTAAATAAACCCAAAAAATTCGAACGGGCCAAAAGATACAAATGATCCGAAAACTATGTTTAAAATATAGTCCCAAGTTTTAAACAAAAATAACTAAAAATGCAAACATATATCTAAAAATAGTGTTTATGACCCTAAAATTATGTCCTTTTCAGTGAAGTCATTATCTTCACCCGACATGAACTAAAAACAGTGTTAATGCGCCTGAAAGTTATGTCCTTTTTAGTGAAGTCTTTCTATGGGCCAAAAAATACAATGATCCTATAAATGGGCCTAAAATAAAGTCCAAAATTAAAAAAAGAAAAAAAAGAAAAACTAAATATGCAAATAAAAATCTAAAAATAGTGTTTATGACCCTAAGACTATGCGTAATGGGTGACCAAACCCAGTTTGGTCACCCCTGCCACATCTGCGCCACATCAGCTTTCTCTCTCCTGATCAAACACACGACCAGACAGCGACCAAATGCCCGTAATGGGTGACCGTTCGGAAATTTTTTTTATTTTTTTTTTTAAATTTAAATTAAAAACAAATACATTAATATTAAAATAAAAACATTACATTAATAATTGAAAAAAAGACATAAATAAAAAAAACATTACATTAATACTAAAAAAAACAAACTATCAGTCCAAATTATATTTGGCCCTGATTTTCGCCTTCTTTGCCAAAACCCACTCAAGAGTTCTGCCGGTGATCACGTGATCTTGCGACGAATTGTAGAATTCCATGTGCTTGAGCTCTTGGGTATCTTTTTGTATCTCCATGAAGTCAGATATGTTTGCTTTGCGGAAGTCAAAAAATTCGTCTGTGGCGTCTTTCCAATGCCCGACTAATTCCCGAGCCGATGATGGCTGGGGGGCACCGTATTCTGAACTTTGAGCAGCTGATGACGATGCCCCATTGGTCGAGGGGGTGGAACTTCCACTTCTTCATCATATTGATCCTCATCTTCTGGACCAACCCCTGAACCTTGCGCAGCTGATGATGACGAAGTCCTTGATTTTTTCCCCCTAGCCTTCGCGAACATCGCCAACTGTTTTGGGTATTCAACATCCTTCCACTTTGGATGGTCCTTCAAAATTCTCCAGCACTCCACCTCTGTGAACTCCCCTGCATGTTCAGCACTAAATTCACCACAAGCCCGCTCGTACAAAATTTGGTCGTTCGCCCCACTTGGGTTTCTTTGTACGAGGTTGTCATAAATCGAACAAAAGTTTGTAATTTTAGGACGAAGCCTATTCTTCCACTTGCAGTTTAGTGCGTCATATGTTCGGGTCGTCTCACCCATTTCGCTCGCAAAGCGAACTAACACATCCTGCCAAAATCCACATTTAGCCCTGGAGTTCGACTTGATGACATTTTCGGAAGTGTCGATCCAAGCCTTGCATAAGCCTATCTCTTCAAGCTTCGTCCATGACGCGCTTCCGCCGGTCACCCCCCTTTGTCGGTGGTTGACGCCTTTTTGCTACCTTTTTTGGCGCTTCAACGGGCTCGGGCTCGTCGGACGACTCGGAAGACTCGACGTCGAGGGGCGCGGCTGGAGTGGCGGGGGAACCACTTTGGGTTCGTGGTTGGTAGTCGTATTGGTCGAGCCCGGCGAAAGGATCAAAATTTTGGTGGTCGTATTGGTCCCCACCAAAATAATTTTGATAACCTTGTTGTGGTAGTTGTTGATATGTGGTGGTTGTTGTTGTGGTCGGTATGGTTGTGGGAAGTAGGGGGGAGCAAATGGATTATTTTGATAACCTTGTGGGATTTGTTGACTTGTTTGGTGTACGAAACCGGGTGGTCGAAAGTTGATCGAGGGTGATTGAGAGGGTGTAGTAGAGGGTGCTCCGCGTCGAGATTTTGTAGCCTTTCCTTTGTTCTTGGATGAAGACATTTTTAGAGAGGGTGATTGAGAGATTTGAGTGTGTGTTTGAGTGGAGAAAGAAATGAGAGTTGTGAATTATTTGGTAAAAGAATTGGGTATTTATAAGGTAAAAAAAGGGGTGTTTGTTTGAAGTTAGCCGTTGGAGAGGGGGGAGAAAGAGCCGTTCAACGGTCGAGTTGAACGGTCGATTACTCGACCGTTGGACCACCTCGACGCGTCGCCGGACATGGGGCGTAACGGGGAGGACGCGTCGCTGACGCTGAGTTGGCCGGTCGCGACCAAACGAACGGTCGAGCGTTACGCACGGTCTAAAAATCTTCACGCGACATGGGCTTTAAGAAACAAATGGACCCGTTTATATTATTGACTGAATCTTTTTCTTGCTACAATAGGCCATCTTTATATAAGCGATATTACAAAATTGATGAAATTGACAATTAAAATGGAAATAATGAAGTTGGCCGACTAAACAAATGTGTCATTTTTTGGCATCCCATATTTCAGGCTTCTAGCATCATTACACAATCACATTAATAAATATAGAAAAACCCAATAAAATTTTAGGCTAAATCGAAACTCGGGGACTAAACCCATTTGTTCCGGGCTTCACGTGGCCTAAACAAGTTATCTCGTCTCCCATTGTTCTATTCATTCGCAAATACTGTTGATGTAGACTAAAAAACAATAACACATAATGATCTTATTGATTGTAATAATATCCAGAGCAATCTAATTCAAAACCATGTCGCTTTACAGGAAAAATATGAATTTGTATCTTCAAAACCCGTTCAACACAAATAATGTGAATTTTGGGATAAAAAACCCAATTTTCTTAATATAAAAAGTAACACTTCCAGCGTTCAGAAAAACATTAAAATAAACCCAAGATTTTCGAACGTGACAAAAAAACACAAAATGGTCTGAAAATCTGGGCTAAAACAAAGTCCAAAATTTAAATTAAAAAAAAAAACTAAAAATGCAACTAACTTTCCAAAAACAACATTTTTGGGCCGAAAACACTGTAAACCTACGGAAATTTTGACTCATCGGACACGTGAAACGGAGACCCAATACAAAAGTTATGCTCATTTTAGTGTCTCTTTCTTCACACAATCTTAAGTTTTAAAGAAACAAAAAGATTTATTCCTCCACATTTGACTTGTATGTGAAGTGGGGACCCTTGGGCAGGTTTTGAGTAAGCCGAAATTCAAGGCTTTCATTCTATCTTTAAAACTCATATTTTGGAACCTAAAAGGGATATAATGCGTACCATTAAATTACATATGTACAACATCAATAGAAACATATGCAAAAGACCAATAATACATAAGCTCGTGGTATATGAAAGTTTAAATACACCAAAAGGTTATATCTTTACGGTTTCCATATATGAAACTCTTAATCCAAACACATTTCGATTAACATGAAAATATCCAAAAAAGAAAGAAAAAAAAACGTCATATAAATATTGGTGGACTATAATAAAAAGAAATAAGTCAAACAAATTTTTGGTGGACTAGAATAGAACCCAAGAATATTTTCATGTAAAACGACTTTAATTATTTGATTCTTCAAATATCTAATTAAGGGAAAAACTTAAACATGAGACATTCATTACGTTGCAGGTACCTTGAAATACATTAATGTGTGTATACTGATGTTTTATATTTTTTATTTCTAATAACAATTTTACTATCTTATCGTATTTTAATGTGACCAGGCTCTCTTATCAGCTGGCACCGATACTTCGTCGGGAACTATGGAATGGGCTATGTCACTTTTGCTAAACAACCCACAAGTTCTTCAAAAAGCACAAAATGAAATCGACAAAGTTATTGGAAATGACCGTCTTGTCGACGAGTCAGACATAGTCAACCTACCTTACCTCCGTGGAATCATAAACGAGACAATGCGATTATACCCCGTAGTCCCGCTACTAATTCCTCACGAGTCTTCAGAAGACTGTGTTGTTGGGGGATATAACATCCCCCGTGGGACGATGCTACTTGTTAATCAATGGGCCATACATCACGACCCCAATTTGTGGTCTGACCCTGAAAAGTTCAACCCGGAAAGGTTTGAATCAGGGTTAGAAGGTCCGAGAGACGGGTTTAAGTTATTGCCATTCGGGTCTGGAAGAAGGAGTTGTCCAGGGGAAAGTTTGGCGGTCCGCGTGGTCGGGTCGACTCTAGGGTTGCTAATTCAATGTTTCAATTGGGAACGGTTAACTGAAGAAATGGTTGATATGAGTGAAGCTCGTGGAATCACTTTGCCGAAGGCCGAACCGTTAGTAGCCAAATGCGTGCCACGGCTAGAGATGCGCAATCTACTAACCCAACTATGAGTCTGTTTTCGGGCCTTGACTCATATTTAAAAAAAGGTGTCGCTTAAACTCCGTTTGCATATTTATGGTTTGTTATACTTGTGTACGCATGACATTAAAAGTTACATGGAAAAAGTCACCTCTACGTAGGACGCCCTTGAGTTTAATATGAAAAACGCTTAAATGGACATGACGCCCCTGATAATTTTTTTCTTTTTTAATTCTGCGACGACAATGATTTAATTTTTTAAATTAAAAATAGAGTTAATAATTGGAGAAAAATATTTTAAAATTCTGGTGAAATATATTCCTTTCCTCATGAATTCTTTTGCGGCTGGAAAAAGAGGTGAGATGATTTCCCGCTCTTTGATAGACACGATCCATAGTCGCAAATCACAAATTGTCGTCACAAATTTTAGTTTCCATCGCAAACAAACAAGGTTGCCACAAAAGGTGTCGTCGCAAAAATGTATTTTTCTTGTAGTCTCTACAAAGGAATACATATCATCAAAAACACATTACATCAACATACGTAATACACATACACAAATTCATAAATTACGGAGGCTACTGTACCTACGTAAACGTTTTTCAAAACTGATTAATAATACATGTTATCATACATATATATATATATTTGCCTTCACCAACTCGTGTTCGAATAAACCTCGTGTTACAAAACCGACTTACAACTGAGAAAGTAGATTTTTCATCTCTAGTCGCGGTTTGCACTTGGCAACCAACGGTTCAGCCTTAGGCATACCGAGTCCAAGACCTTCGGTCATGTCAACCATCTTTTCACCTAACCGTTCCCACTCAAAACACTGAATCAACAGCCCTAAAGTCGACACCATCACACGAACTGCCAACCCTTCCCCTGGACAACTCCTCCTTCCGGACCCAAACGGCATTAGCCTAAACCCATCTCTACTCCGTTCCACCCCTTTAAACCTTTCGGGTTTGAACTCCTCAGGGTCGGTCCATAGTTTGGGGTCATGATGTATGGCCCATTGGTTGACGAGCAACATGGTTCCGTGTGGGATGTGATAGCCTCCGATAGTGCAATCTTCTGATGACTTGTGTGGGAATAGTAACGGGCCCGCAGGGTATAACCGCAATATCTCGTTCAGAATACAACGAAGGTAAGGTAGGTTAACTATGTCTGACTCGTCAACGAGACGAGCTTTTCCGATAACTACATCGATTTCATTTTGCGCCTTATGTAGAACATGTGGGTTGTTTAGCAAAAGAGACAAAGCCCATTCCATTGTTGCAGCTAAATCATCGGTGCCAGCCGATAATAAGATATAATAATATCAACATAAAAAAGGAAATAGTGCAACTATAATCGAATAAATTTGTTAATTGATCAACACACACAGGGGCAAGGTTCTAAAAGGTGCTAGGCGTCGCCAAGGCGTGTGGCGCGACGTCTACATTACAAAATAATCCCAACTATTAATCAATAATAATTAATAATCAAGATTAATCATATGATTTTTATATGAAGGGTATTTTTGTCATTTGACACTTACATAATTTTTTTATTACTTCCTCCGTATCAAAATAAGTGACACAAATTAGCTTACACGTTTTTTGAGATAAAATATTAAATTAGAGGTTAAAATAGATTAAAGTACATATAGTTAGTGAAAGACGGGTCCCACTTTACTTGAATAAGATAATATTAATGAGTTTTAAAAGTAAAATTAAAACGTATAAGAGTATTTTCATTTTATTAAAGTAGATCGTTAGTGGGTATTAATGTTAGAAAACTATATCTCTCCATATATAAACTAGAAAATATATAGTAAGAAAATAGTAAAGAGTATAAGGGTAATTTCATTTTATTAAAATTGAAAAACAAATAATAGTAAAAAAATTAAAAATTATAATAAAAAATTAGAAAATATATATTATAAAAATATTATATGAATGTTAAATGATAAAAATATCTCTCCGTATATAAATTATATAATTAATCTTAACTATTAATAATTATTGAAAAATAATTGAGATTTGTCTTATAAAATTTAATTAAATATTTAGTCACGTTAAACACCAACTCTATTTAGTCACGTTAAAAATTTATCTAAAGTAATCAAGTCATGACTTTTGACTTTTGACTACATGGTCTACAAGTCAAAAGAGGCTAAATGGACCTTATATTATAAGTTAGACAAACAATTTAAAACTTAAAAGAAAAATACCAGCACAAAACTTCTGATCATTTCATCAGTATAATACGTCGGATCGGATTCTTGTAACGATAACAACACTTCAATCGTCGTCTTTTTCTTATTGTCCTTTTTCGATTTACGAAGTTGCTCGACCAATCCTTGAAAGAAAATATCTCTTCGCTTCTGCAACGCAATTAGCTTCTTCTCCAATCCATTCACTCCAAAATATCTCAAAAACGGCAAAAAAATCTGTAACATTCGCAGCACCGGCGAGTGCAAGCGTTTCATCAAGTATCTGCCTAAACCGTTTTCCTTCTTCCTCAACCGCCGGAATATCACCGCCAAAATACCTCTTCCCGGAGATCATCCTCATTAATATATTAAGTGTGAACTCATAGAATATCGGTTTCACATTCACCGGAGAATTAGAAGAAGAAATTGACATCAAGTTATGAATGAGATGCTTAGCTTCATCAACGCGAACATTGTGGAATTCGTTGAGGCGATTGATCGATAAGATCTCGGTTGAAGCAATTCGCCGGAGGTTGCGCCAGTGGGCCCCATAAGCAGCCGAAACGAAGCTTGTGTAATTGTTGCCGATGATTTTTGCCGAATAGCGTTTGCGGTCGGTTGGCGAAAACGATGTCGTTTTTAGTGAAGCATTCTTCCGAGGCGGAAGGTGACGAGATTATGACGACACGGCGGAACCCTAATTGGAGACGGAGAATGGGGCCGTGTTTGGTGGAGATTTTGGCCAGGGTTCGGTGGAGTGGTGGTTTTAGAAGGTGGAGATGGCCGACGATCGGGAGAGATGGGAAGACCGTCGGCGGGAGGTTGGAGGATTTCCGACGGAAGAAGGAGGTGAAGAGATATGAAGCTAGAAACAAGAGGGAGATGGATAGAAAAGAAACCTCCATTTTTGAAGCTTTTTGGTGTGTGGTATGTTTGTGGCAATGGTGGATTTTGGTTTCATGAGTTTTTATAGCGTGGAAGGGACAGTTTTGATCAAGTTTTCTTAGTATTGTTTAAATGCCGTATATTCCATGTTACTCCATAATATAATTTTATGCTAAGAAAATATATTTTTTTAGAAGTGACACGTGTCACCGCAGGTACGACTATATGTTCGCCTCTGCATCACTTACGTATGAGTATTTTGCAAGAATGGTTATTGTGGTTTGTCCAAATTAACCGTTTGGTTACCGTGGCTCCATAATTGTAAACACATTCTCCTATATATACAATAGGCATAAAGGATTACTGTTTATTACATAAAAACTGAGTTTTGGAAATTCCCGTTCCGTTGAAAATGATGCTTTCCTTTTTTTTACTCTTATTTAATATGTAATAATATATAATAGCTGAAAGCTTTTACTGATAATCACATGTTGGCCTATTTTTATTTTTTTTCAATATTATATAATAAATTGTAATGTTAGTGACTCTAAATATTGAGAATTTTAAGTTTTTTTACATTGAAAGTTGCCTTCTTTTCTTATGAGGTAATAATGGTTTATTGAATCATATTAACTTTTGTTTTTTTATACCATTTATCTTTTTAATAAAAGGGTATATTTGTTAAGGGACACAAAAACTGATCCACATAAAATAAGTTAATTGAAGAGTAAATTAAACGAATGGTCCATGTGGTTTACACAATGTTTTGGATTTGGTCCCTAAGTCTTAGTAGTTATACTCGTGGTCACTGTGGTTTACACTTCGTATTGGTTTTAGTCCCTAATACTAACAGCCGTTAAAATTTGCTATTAACTTTCTTTAAATGGCTAAAATACCCTTTTTAGCCAATATTCCTTCTTCTTCCCCAATAATAAAACCACCATTTCTTGCTTGCATCACTACTGTTAGGTAAAATTTGTGATTTCAGATTGTTGTTTTGTTAGATGCTTTTATCGTTTAAACCCTAGACTTAAAACATGAACGCTGAAATTATGATTTTCTGTGAATTCTGATGTTTAAATAGATTCAATATATGCATCCTTCAACGTTTGGCATTGCGTTCTGTAAACGATTAAGTAATTAAAAGGCTGGTGGAGATTGTGTTAGGGTATAATGATCAGATAATCAATTGTCTAAGCGTTTGGCAAATCTAGCTAGTCAAAGATATATAACTTGTAGATAATCAGATAATCTAAATCAATTTCACTACATAAACTCTATTGACTGATTACTGTGACTTGAAATCACTTTTGAAACGAATTAGAATCAAGTTTAAGAGTGAAAGCCACAGAACAAGAGTATCATTTACATGGAAGCGACGCCTAATATTCGTCTTTTATTGCTCTGATAAATTAAGAAATTGGGCAAAAACATATGAGAGAGATGCACTGAATACAGAAACGTTGCGTATTGATCCACTTTTACATTAAATTCTGCATCCCAATTGGAAACTGCTGTTGAGAAATATAATCTTGTTTTTGTGGAGAGCTCGTGGTAGCCTTCGACATGATCTATTCTTAAAAAGTCATGATACTTTTCTTCCCCTGCATCAATGGCTCGATCAAGAGCACCGCCAGGTGTCGCACTGCGGCCATTGAAGGGCAATTGGAAAAATCATCTAGGGTTAGGGTTTTGATTATTGGGGAAGAAGAAGGAATATTGGTTAAAAAGGGTATTTTAGCCATTTAAAGAAAGTTAACAGCAAATTTTAACGGCTGTTAGTATTAGGGACCTAAACCAATACGAAGTGTAAACCACAGTGACCAGTGTAATTACCGAGACTTAGAGACCAAATCCAAAACATTGTGTAAACCACAGGGACCATTCGTGTAATTTACTCTTAATTGAATTTAATAATAATAATAATAATAGAGAAATGATATTACTTCCTACTATATGTTCTTACTAATTTTCCTACTCATTAAATGAACACAAGTGTCAAAATCAAGAGTTAATATGAGAAAAGATAATTAATGGAGTACGCATGTCATCTTACGGTGAGTATGGAGATAAAGTAGGATCAAATAGTAGGAACCAATACAATTTCTCACAAAAATATTGCAAAAAGAAAATAAGGAGAAGCATACATTTGAAAACCTAACTGTTACTACTTTTATTATTATGAATATTAAAACTTTCACTAAAATTTAGTGTTAGTATCACTATTACTATTCTACATTTGGTTAAAAGGTAAACTAAAGAAATAAAACCAGTTTAATATATTATGCCATGTAATAATATAGGATTAAAGAATCCGCAGCAATGCGCCGGCAATATATGCCTTGTTACCCAACATTTGCTATTTTGATATTTTTTGGTCCTTTTAGCAGAATAATGTTAAATGCCCTGTGTTAGTTGATGGTATTTTGGTTATTTACACATGTTTGACCAACTCCTAACTTAAGATCGTTTTTAGCATTATTTAGCTCACATATCATTACATCAACGTAATGTAGAGACATACTCAAGTATACAGATCAAAGTATATCGAAGCTGATGTATAAATTTTTTGTTTTTTACATTAGACCAAGCATACATTTTATCACACAAATATTTGTAACCCACTAACTCACTTTTTAATAAAATATAAGTTATAAAAAGGGTCTTACAGCTCAGACAGTAGATTTTTCATCTCTAGTCGCGGTTTGCATTTGGCCACCAACGGTTCAGCCTTAGGCATAGTGATACCGGGGCCTTCGGTCATGTCAACCATCTTTTCACCTAACCGTTCCCAATCAAAACACTGAACCAACAACCCTAAAGTGGACCCCATCACACGAACCGCCAACCCTTCCCCTGGACAACTCCTCCTTCCAGACCCAAACGGCATTAGCCTAAACCCGTCTCTATTCCCATCCACCCCTTCAAACCTTTCGGGCTTGAACCGGTCAGGGTCGGCCCATAAGTTGGGGTCATGATGTATGGCCCATTGGTTGACTAGCATCATTGTCCCACGTGGGATGTGATAGCCTCCAATAGTGCAATCTTGTGATGACTCGTGTGGGACTAGTAAAGGGCCCGCAGGGTATAATCGTAATGTCTCGTTTAGAATACAACGGAGGTAAGGTAGGTTGACTATGTCTGACTCGTCAACAAGACGATCTTTGCCGATAATTTTGTCGATTTCGTTTTGTGCCTTTTGTAGAACATGTGGGTTGTTTAGTAGAAGAGATAAAGCCCATTCCATTGTTCCGGATGAAGTATCGGTCCCCGCAGATAATAAGACCTAGCGACATCAACATAAAAAAGGAAATTGTTGAGATGTCCCACATTGGATATGGAATGAACCAGTAATATGTATATAAGGGTTATGGGTTACTTCTCTTACAATTATTTGGTTTTAAGATGGAACCCACAAACTTATAGAAAAAATATAACTATAATAAGAATCAAATTATGAATTGATTAACATTACACCACATTTTGTTTGCGCGAAGGTGGGCACGAGAGAGAGGAGAGGAGTGGAATTTTGAAGATTCATGAAATGATGTTTTTTTAAGTTAAGTTATGAGTGAAGAGGTTGCTCAAAATGGACAAAGAAAGATAGGTTGTTCCATACGGCCAGCTGAGTTTACAAGTTACGAGTCACAAGTCAAATGTCCCTTTGTTCATTTGGAATTAGAATAGTATTCCACTATTTAGTCAAATGTCTCTTATATACGGCATCACTTTTTTATAACATCCAGTTAGTAAGTTAGTGGTTTGAGTCACATCCACACGAGCCAGTTAGTAAGTTAGTGGAATAAACTCCACCACCTATTCACCAGAGGAAAAACCTTCACTAAAACTCGAACCAATCTTAGGAAAACCCCCAAGATTTCTCATGTTAATAATATTGAAAATTACTTATATTTCATTACTAATTTTATTTAATTAACATTTTTAAATATAAATTCAGTTAATTCATAGCATATTAAATCGCAGGTCAAAATTGGAATTTCAACCATTCAGTGATTTAAACCAATAACCCGGTTTTCATTTACACAATCATAAAATGCACGTTAAATTTACAAGGCTGGTGATATAATTTATAGAAGGATTAGGTTGGTGTAAAAGAAATCTTGCAGCGATATGGGATTGGATAAATACCAAAGCAAGGGAAAAAGTGTAAATGATATGCAGCAACAAGGATTCGGGCACTAGACCATGGATAAAAAGTTTAACGCGCTTCCAGCTCACCTAATGATATATTTGTTATGTTTTTGTGATATCCTACATTTTATACTTCCTCCGTATCAAAATAAGTGACACAAATTGACTTACACGTTTTTTGAGGTAAAAGATTAAAGTAGAGGTTAAAGTACATAATTAGTGGAGAATGAGTCCCACTTTTCTTGAATAAAGTGATATTAATGAGTTTTAAAAGTAAAAGTAAGGGTATAAGGGTAATTTCACTTTATTAAAGTGGATAGTTAGTGGGTATGAGTCCCACTATTTTTACCAAATAAGGAAAGTTTTCAAAGTGTGTCACTTATTTTGATACACCCCAAAATGGAAAGTGTGTCACTTATTTTGATACGGAGGAAGTATAAGCTATTTATCATAAGTATATTAAACAGATTCAATCGACTAGTTGAACTGGTCCGACTATTTTTTAAGTATCGGCCGATTGAATTCAAAATCCAGGTTTTAAAATATTTGATTTAAGTTGGAAGAAAGGGAAAAACATGAAAGGAGGGGTAAACTATAAATATTGATAAAGCTTAAGGGGTCAAACTATAACTTTAGAAAAAAGAATCTTTATTGTTAAAATTATAGAGTTTTGTTAACAAATGAGTGCATAATGAAATTTACATTAATTTACAGAGTGATAATTTCAAAATTCAGAGTTTGTTATAGATTAATGTATGAGTTTATGATACATGTCTTAACATTTTAATGACATCCTTTATTTATTTTCCAAAATTATAATAGATACTACCAGACAACTATACGAGACTCGAATTAAATGCTAATCTTAAATTATCAAGGAAAAAAAACAAAAAAGAAAGAGAGATAAAGTTACGAGGGAAATAAAAATGTAAAGAGTAATATTATTTGTGCATACATTTTGTGCTAACTCATGTGTCTACCCATTTGATCAAGACATTTGTTAAAATCAAAGGATTATATTATGAGAGATAAAGTATATTACACATGTAAGACCCGTGCCAACGCATGAAGCAGTAACCCGTCAGTAGCCATTTTTTGCCCGTCGACTACTGACGCCGATGACACGGTGTCGTCGTGCCTCGCGTCAGTAAAATGCCGTCCTCACCACGACGTCCGGCCAGCTCCCGTCGAAGAAGAAAGGGGGGAGGTGGGGGGAGAGAGGAAGGGGAAGGAAGAGAGAGAGAGGGAAAATGAGTTGTACATTGTGCATATAAACTTGTACATTTTGTATTTTTTGATTTAAAATCTCTTTTTTCTCTGTTTTCTTTTCATTTTTTTTTAATTTTAAACTTTTTTTTATATATTTATTTTATAGAAATAATATATTACTTTTTTTTTTCAAAAAATTTATATTTTTTATTTTAAAATTTTAATTAAAAATGATGATGTGGAAAGGATGAGTTTAGTGATGGGTTAGTGATGGGTAGGGTTGGCACGACCGTGTCAGTAGCGTGTCAGTAAGAATGTGATGACGTGGCGCTACTGATGGATTTAGTGATGGGTAAGGATTGGGAGAGGCCTAATCTTATCAAGTAAATAAACAAATTAGTAAGTATAAAAAGTAAAAATTAATATCAATTTTTAAATGTAAAATACTATAAACTCCTTAAATAAGCTTTAAAAAGTCACTTCTCTAAAGAGTGTAAATAAAATTATAAGTTATAAATCCTTCTAAACACTTGAATTTAGTAAGCTTAGATAAAATAGTAAATCTTCTAAATAACTCCAATTTTTTTAACAAGTTCAACTAACCAAACACTTAAGTTTATTTAATTGAGTTTATTGACTTATTAAATTATACACCCTCCGTCCCTAAATAAAGTTCTCATTTGTATTGGGCACAATATTTTAGGAGATATTAGTGGTGGGGTATTTGGTATTACTTTTGAATAAAATATAAGTTTTGATTGGAGAGAGAAAGTGTTTTAAGAGATAGTTAGTAGTGAAAGTATTGGTAATAATATTATTATATTAAGTGGGTCCCTTAAGTTTGAGAAATGGGAACTTTATTTAGGGACAAAACTTGAAGGTGAAATGAGAACTTTATTAAGGCACGGAGGGAGTATCTTTTTAGTAATTTTAGGATAAGCCTAAACAAGCTCTTACAAATATTTTATTTTAAAAAAATTTATTACCTTAATAAATTTTCTCAAACACCCATATACCACCTAATTTAAATATTGAATTAGAATTTAGGATAAAAACAGATCTTACCAGCACAAAGCTTCTGATCATTTCATCAGTATAATACTTCGGATCTGATTCCTGTAACGATAACAACACTTCAATCATCGTTTTCTTCTTATTTTCCCCTTTTGATTTTCGAAGTTGCTCGATCAATCCTTGAAAGAAAATATCTCTCTGCTTCTGCAACGCAATTAACTTCTTCTCCAATCCATTCACTCCAAAATATCTCAAAAACGGCAAATAATCCCCAACATTGGCAGCACTAGCGAGCACAAACGTTTCATCAAGTATCTGCCTAAACCGTTTACCTTCTTCCTCAGCCGCCGGAATATCACCGCCGAAATACCTCTTCCCTGAGATCATCCTCATCAGTACATTAAGCGTAAGCTCATAGAAAATCGATTTTACATACACCGGCGAACCAGAAGAAGAATTCGACATCAATTTACGAACCAGAAGCTTAGCTTCATCAGCACGAACATCGTGGAATTCATTGAGGCGATTAATCGATAAGATCTCGGTTGAAGAAATCCGCCGGAGGTTGCGCCAGTGGTCGCCGTAGGGAGCCCACACTAAGCTTGTGTAGTTATTGCCGATGATTTTGCCAAACAGAGTTTGCGGTCGGTTGGCGAAAACGATGTCGTTTTTGGTGAAGCATTCTTCTGAGGCGGAAGGTGAGGAGATTATGATGACACGGCGGAAACCTAATTGGAGGCGGAGAATAGGGCCGTGTTTGGCGGAGAGTTTGGCTAGGGCTCGGTAGAGTGGTGGTTTTAGAAGGTAAAGATGGCCGATGATCGGGAGGGACGGGAGGACCGTCGGCGGGAGGTTGGGGGATTTACGACGGATGTAGGATGTGAAGAGATAATATGAAGCCAAAAACAGGAAAAAGATGTATAGATAAGAAACCTCCATTTTATAAGCTTTTGTGTTAATAATGGGATTTTGGTTTTAGTTTTAAAGTGTGGGAGAACAGATATTTTGCGTTGATTTTAAACGACTTTTTGAACTTTCAAGTTTTCGTATTTTACTTGTCTTTGAAAAATTATTGCTTAAAAGAAAGAGTCGCATTCAGGGAAGTTCCTTGAAATTTTAAAGTCCTAAAGGACAATCTACAGTCATTGGATGAAACACAATCAATGATCAAGATTAACCCATCTATTACACGCGTAGGGGTACTATGGTTATTATGAAATTATACATCAGCTCCTCCAGCAAAAAACCCTCAGATCCACTTTTACAAAATCACTGGCGATTTCTAAGGCGCAAACACCTGCGATTTCCAGCGATCACTAACGCAACAAATCATCGAACCGATTGCGGCAATTGAATCACAAACATTCAACAGCGTTTTTCTGGAATTCGAGCCCTAGGTCATGTTTGGGAAAGCTTATTAACGGTGCTTATGAGCTTATTAGCTTATTAAGCTTCAAATAAACTTGAATCTGGAGCTTAATAAGCTAATAAGCTTATAAGCCCCATTAATAAGCTTTCCCAAACATGCCCCTAATCAAAATCGAGTTTTGAATAAATTCACTCTAATCAATCGCAGATCTGAAAATCCGACGTTATCAATGAACTTAAATCCAGAATTTGTGAATAGCAACGAAACAGAGAAAAAAAACGATGAATCAGGTAAGAAATTATAATTCAAGTTTTATGAAACAGGTAATAGCTTACAAAAACATATGTGCTTCAATTTTACAAGCACATGTGTTTGTAAACTGCAAATTGTTTAAATGTGATCTTGTGTGGTTGTTAACCGAAGCACATGTACATCCAGTTTAAAAACAGGATACTTTATTACATAATATAAACACATGTGCTTCAAGTTTACAAGCACATGTGTTTGAAAGCTGCGCATTTGTTTGACTGCGATCTGTTAGTAGTGAAGCACATGTGCTTCAGGTAATGAAGCACATGTGTTTCATGACATGAAGCACATGTGCTTGGCTATTCATAACACTCCTTTATTTTCAAAAAGAACTGTTAGTAGTGAAGCACATGTGCTTCATGTCATTAAGCACATGTGCTTCACCCTATGAAGCACATGTGCTTGGATTTACATTGAAACTCCTTTATTTTTGCAAAATAACTGTTATTAGTGAAGCTCATGTGCTTCCAGTAAACACATGTGCTTCATGACATAAACACATGTGCTTCATAGTCAGGTCAACACAGAAAAAGTATGTAGTTTAAAAACACATGTGCATCTAGTTTAAAAACACATGTGATTATGTATTCTGATTGATTATACATGGATACACCAGGAGGATCTATATATTATGTTCCAATTGTTGATGACGGATTACTACCAATTAAAGGGCAAAGGTTTAAAACAGTTGAAGAGTGTATTGAAATGTATGGAACTTATGCAAACAATGGAGGATTTGACATAGTTAGGTCAACACAGAAAAGGACAAGGTCAGGTTTAGTAAAAGATAGATATGTTTGGTGCGACATATATGGTTTACCAAGGAATGTGACTGATGACACCCTCAACGGAGAAGAAAATCTTACAAGAATTAGAAAAACACACACAAGAAAAACAGGATGCATGGCTCATGTTAGGTTTCTCTGGAATGATCGATTAGCAAATTACGAACTTGTTGACTTCGAGGATAAACACAATCACGAGTTGATTCCTCCAGAGTATATGCATTTATCTAGGAAAAATAAAAACTTGAAGTATGCTGAACAACTATTTATATTCAATGCTGCAAATGCAAACATTGGTCCAATGAAAGCACATCTTCTTTATAGTAATATGAAGGGATGTGAACAGAATGTCAACGGAACAGTTGATGATTTCAGAAATTGGAAGAGGGATTTAAATGTCTTTATAAATGAAAGTGATGCTCAAATGCTTGTAAATAAGATGGAAGAAAGGAAGAAATATGCACCAGGTTTCTCATTTGAGTACAAGATTGAAAAAACCAATTACACTCAATATTTTGGGCAGATGAAGTAGCAAAGTGTAACTACAAGGAATTTAGTGATGTGATGTCATTTGATGCTACATATAGAACAAACAGGTACACATGTGTTCATGTCATGAAGCACATGTGTTTATAAACTAGAAGCACATGTGCTTCACTACTAACAGTTCTTTTTGAAAATAAAGGAGTTTCAATGTAAAACCAAGCACATGTGCTTCAGGTTCATTACCTGAAGCACATGTGCTTCTCTATTAACAGTTGTTTTGAAAAATAAAGTAGTGTATATGAACAGCCAAGCACATATGCTTCATGTCATGAAGCACATGTGTTTCGTTACTGGAAGCACATGTGTTTCACTAATAACAGTTGTTTTGGAAAATAAAGGAGTGTATATGTACAGCCAAGCACATGTGCTTCAGGTAATGAAGCACATGTGTTTTGTTGTCAGAAGCACGTGTGCTTCACTACTAGCAGTTGTTTTAAAAATTAAAGGAGTGTTATGAACAGCCAAGCACATGTTTTTCATGTCATGAAGCACATGTGTTTCGTAACTGGAAGCACATGTGTTTTAGAAGCCTGACTTACTAATTGACATGTGATTTATAGGTACAACCTCATGTTTGTGCCCTTCACTGGAATAGATAATCATCGTAGGTGTGTGACTTTTGATGCGGCATTGATAAAAGATGAAACATGAGAGACTTATACGTGGCTTTTTAACTCATTCATGAAGACTTTTGAAAAAGAGCCAATTATGATAGTAACAGATCAGGATAAATCTACGAAGAAAGCTATTGAGAATGTATTTAGGACTGCTAAACATCGACTCTGCATGTGGCATATTGCACAAAAGTTTCCAGCAAAGGTATTAACTAAAAATTTATAATCACCTTCATTGAAACACATGTGTTTCAAATAGTGAAGCACATGTGCTTGAAAACTGCTTTATGAAACAGTGAAACACATGTGTTTCACTATTAGAAACACATGGGATTCGTTGTTTTTGTATGTTTCAATGTTTTTAGTAACTCCTCTTTTTAGTGAAACACGTGTGCTTCAAAAAAATTAAAACACATGTGATTCTTAATAAATATGGTCCCTTGTAATTTTGATATAAGTACACGAGGCAATTCCTGGAATTGAACAAGAAGTGGAAAGAGATTTCAATAGCAGATTTGATAAAATTGTATGGAACATGTACATTGAACCTGATAAATTTGAGGATAAATGGGAAAAGTTGATGAATGATTTTGCTTTACAAAATAATAGTTGGTTCAAACATATGTTTGAGATTAGATCAACTTGGATCCCGACATATTTCATTGAAACTGAAATGTTTGGATTGATGAGAACAACTTCAAGATCAGAAAGTGAAAATGCCTTTTTTCAAACTTCATGAAACAAGGAACAAATCTGATAAATTTTATAGGAAGCTTTGATTCTGCAATGTTAAGACAAAGAGCAAAGCAAGAAGAATTGGATTGCAAGACAATCCGAACAACTAGAAAGTTGTGTACGAAACTGAAAATTGAAGAGCATGCATCAAAATTATACACAAATACAGTATTTGATATCATTCAGAAGGAGATTGAAGAAGCTGTATATAATTGCTCTTTGGAAAAAATGAATACGGAGGAGGATTGTCAGATTTTTATTGTTAGCGAAACCTCAAAGGAAAAAGAAGTTGATCTTCAATACAAGGTAAAACTAAATTAACAAATATTAATTTTTTTATAGAAACACATGTGTTTCACCATTTAAAACACATGTGTTTCAAAAAGGTGAAAAGCACATGTGTTTCATCCAGGTGAAGCACATGTGTTTCTATTAAAAAATTGTTACAAATCACATGTGCTTGACAATCTGATTCATGAAGCAGTTTCCAAGCACATGTGCTTTACCTGGATGAAACACATATGTTTGACAAGGTGAAGCACATGTGTTTCAAAGAAGCTTATTTTAAATTTTAAAAAGTGTTCATAAAGCAGTTTCCAAGCACATGTGTTTCACAAGTTGAAGCACATGTGCTTGAAAGGTGAAGCACATGTGTTACAAAGAACGTGATTTTAAATTTTAAAAAGTGTTCATAAAGCAGTTCCCAAGCACATGTGCTTCACAAGTTGAAGCACATAAATCTGTTTCACAGGTGTTTTGACAATGTTTCACAAAAAGCAGTTTTCAAGCACATGTGTTTCATAAGGTGAAGCACATGTGCTTCATGACATGAAGCACATGTGTTTCAAAGAAGCTCATTTTAAATTTTTGAAAAGTGTTATAATTACAGGTGTTTTGATAATCTGTTTCACGTGGATTGAATCAAGTTTGGTTCTGTCGCAATATAGAAGCTATAAAAAAATAAGAAACAACATGATTTTAGTAATCAAAGTTTGATAAATTGAATCAAAGAAACAAATTTTAAAAAAATATATATATACTCAAAGTTAGAAAAGTGGCAGGACCACAATAATGAGTTTGATGGACATCATCTCGATTCCAATGTTTCTTGCTAATTATAAGGCTATCAATAACAAAGCCACACCAATCAATTGAACTAACATCAAAATCTTTCGGAAGATAATTCAATATATCCATCTTGATCCGGCCATTACTTTCACATGATGCCATTGTACTCACAAACAACATCAGAATATTCATCTGGAAAAAATCATCAACATCATTTGATTTTAAAATATGTTCAGAAATCATACTAGGCCTGATATGTGTGATTGGTGCAAACTGATTAACCCATTGAAGCATAAATTCAGAACCAGCCTTGAATGTTAATGTACGAATACCAACAACTCCCTTCGGAATACCAAATACATCATGAACAGCATCCGAATCAACAACTATATTACATTTTTCTGTTTTTATAACCATTGCATCAGGATCAAATGAATCAACAACATAATAGCAAAGCTTACCCGGAAGACTTTGTATATCAAATTCTAACAAAGACCCGAAACCAAAATTTCTAATACATTCCTTTTGAGAAGGAGACAACAAACGCATAATTCTAGAGAGCTGTGAAGGAGTTGTCCTAATGCGAATAGAAGGAAGTTGGTTGGAATTAGATACAACTAAATCAGAAGAAGATTTTTTAGTATTTTTAGATTTGGTGGCTTTTGGTTTTTTGGAAGATGTTTTGGATTTTTTGGTGGAAGGCTTGGTAGGGGACTTTGATTTGGTAATTTTTAAAGGTTTAGAGAGAGTTATAAGTTTGGTTGATGCCTTAGATTTAGGACTTGTTGAAGGTTTTGATGCTCCTTTTGACAACTTTATCTTTAGCTTCTTAGGAACTTTTGGTTGTAATTCAGTTGAAACCTGTTTAGTTGAAATAGGTCTTCTTTTTACAAACAATTTCATTGCTCTTAATATTGGTAATTCAGTAAACAACACATCCAAATCAACATTTAAACCTGTAAAAACAAATATAAACAATTGTTAATAGGGAAGCACATGTGTTTCATTACTCCTTTAATTTTAAAAAACAATTGTTAATAGTGAAGCACATGTGTTTCATAACATGAATCACATGTGTTTCATGACTTGAAACAAATGTGCTTCACTATTAACAGGTGAATTGAAAAATAAAAGGAGTGTAAATTTACAGCAAAGCACATGTGCTTCATGACTTGAAACACATGTGCTTCACTATTGACAGGTGAACTGAAAATAAGGAGTGTAAATTAACAGTCCTGAAGCACATGTGCTTCACTAATAACATGTGGTTTTGAAAAACAAGGAGTGTAAAATTCAGCGAAGCACATGCGTTTCATCACTTGAAACACATGTGCTTCACAATAAAAGTTGATTTGATGAATAAACCAGTGTATATTTACAGCGAAGCACATGTGCTTCAGGTCATGAAGCACATGTGCTTCATAACATGAAACACATGAGATTCACTAAATTAAAACGATAGAAACCTGAATCAATTAACAAATAACTTGACATTTAAATGTAAAACAACAAAATAAACAACAATTTATGAACAACAACTGATGAAATCGACGGATTATAAAGTAGAAACCCTAGAAAAGTTCGAAATAGGAAAAAAAAAACACATAAATGAGCAATTATTTGAGCATAATCTATAAAATAACTTAAAATAAACAAAAAAAACAAGTTAAAAATACCAGAATCATGTTCGGCTACTGCTGGATTTTTATCGGAAACATTCCTCAAAACAGAAGATGGTAAATCGGCCATAGAACTCACAAATGTATCAGATAAACAATGTTTTATCAGTGATTAACAAACAAATTTAGCAAAATAGAGAGAAAAATCGAAGAAAAATGGTGGAAAGCAAGTTACTGTGTGAGAGAGAGAAGGAAAGAGGGCAACGAAAGGTAGAGAGAGAGAGAAAGAGTGAGAGAGCGGGAAGGAAGACATGTCATATTCTGTTACACGCCTTAATGACCAAAATACCCTCCGCCCAAAAACCTCTTAATTTTGTGAAGTAATCTAGACAAATGATCTTGATGATCCAAGGGTCAATAGTTGTCTCCTGGAACTTTAAAAAAAAGGGTGAACTACCTGGAAAATTCTTCTAACTATATAACAATTGTTATAAAACGAGGAAATTATTGGTCCGCGGGATTTGAAAAAGTACATAATCTTCGGAAAAATAAGGAGCTAAAATTTAACTAAAACAAAAATTAAGGGGCTAAAGTTAAAAAACCTATAAACAGTAAAGTGAATGACTATAAACTAAATATTATATTCTATTGAATTTAATTAAGAGTAGTTGTAACTTTTTAGTCATTTTTATATAATTGAGGTAAAAATTAAAAAAAATTAAAAATATCTACCAAATCACCACTATTTAAAGGAGTGTTTTGAAATATGTAAACCCCGTTTTATTTTTCAACTCCGTTTTTAGTTTTTATAATGAACGGTACACATATAATGCCTATTGTATATATAGTGAATGAACAGTTCTTTCTTGTCGTTTTATAGAAACATTTCTATACAATATATATTAAATACTGCCAAAAAAACTAAGTTGTCATGCTTTAAATTGGTACGCGGCTTGTCTCTCTTCCCAAGCAACTAATGTTCGATCCCCACCTTCAGTCTTTTAGTTCTTTTATTATTTTTGTAACTTTAATGATACATTTTACCCCCTGAAGTTATAATTCTCTGAAATTATAATTTACTCCCCTTAACTTAATATGACAAATATTTTTAATGTTTTTGTTTTTGTTTTTATTTATATTATTAGTATTGTTATAACTCTCAAATATCTTACTACTTACTAATGCATTTAGGCCTACCTCTTTTAGTAAGTTTAAGGAGCTCCTTAATTTTAAGTTTAAAGAGATTTCCACTTTTAGTAAGTTCTTTAACTAAAAAAATAAAGTGTTGCTTACGGGATTCGAACACAAGACCTCTCCTAAGTAGTCACTGTGTGCTAACCACTTCAACTATTTGATTATTTTGATTTATTCCGGATACTAATATATATATGCTTTAACGTCACCAGAACTCGACCATCATTTCTCTATTTAAAAGGCCTATATTTACTTTCGCAAAAAAAAAGTCAATTTCGGATCTAATCCTACCATCACTAATGTCAGCACCTACCACCGGAACTGTAGTCACTTCGAAATATATAGTTACGGGTACCCGCCGCCGCATTGCGCGGGTACCCTGCTAGTATAAGAAAATGCATCATTTGTGGTACTTATATATTACATACTTATTATTGGAACATTGTTATATAATCACGTGTATATAACCAATTAAAAGACCGTTATAACAGTCTTTTGTTCAATTTGAGCCGACTAATCTTAGAGCAATTCCCCGCGGCAACGCGCGAGATAACACCCACTCATTTTAAACAATTGTAAGAGCTTTAGACTAGTAGAATGTTCACTCGGTAGAAGCCTTATCCCAATTTATATAATATTTAGAGTAAATTACACAATATTTAGAGTAAATTACACGGATAATCCATGTAATTTGCTAAAAGTTGTAAAATTTGATCCTTAAAAAGTTATATGGATAATCTTTAAATATGAGTTTAGGTCACGCTTTTAGTCCCTATATGACAACCATACGTTAAATTCATCTGTTAAATCTTATCACGTACAATGCACATAAAGGGTATAATTGTCTTTTCAACCAAATATTTGTTGATTTGGGTGTGCTTGGTTGGAGGCATTGAGTGGTAGGTAATGAGATTGATTACAATTAAAGATGCTTGCTTTGTTTCAAGGTTTTATCAATTATTGTTCACTAGTAAGTAATACTACATCATTACCCACCAAATTAGGAATAATGGATCACATAATGCTTTAACACACCACTTATTATTATTATTATTATTATTATTATTATTATTATTATTATTATTATTATTATTATTATTATTATTATTATTATTATTATTATTATTATTATTATTATTATTATTATTATTATTATTATTATTATTATTATGAATATAATTTATTATACATAATATAATATTATTATTTTATGATATATTATATATATACTATTTTACAGTATTATATAATATCTATTTTACTATTATATATTTTATAATATATTTTATTAAACACACACATAAAATCCTTGATAAACCAAGTAATATCAATGATAAAGGGAATACTAAAGAATGCGCGTGGTTATCTTACTATTTTCATTACCTTTCTTATTCTCATTACCCATTTTGAACTAAGCGCACCCTAAATATTTGTTTCAAAACTCGTTGACAGTTGGAGTAATAGAACGAGATTGCCTACTTTGTGTTGGATAAACTATTTCTCTAAGTACGTAGTTACGTAGGCAACTAATGAAAGATAAATGGTTAATTACCTTCTCGTATTTTGATCAATGCACTACAACCAAAGAACCCTATGAAGACTAATATCTCTCAATCATCGTCACCAAAAAGACATCGTCATAGGGTGTCTAATCGCCAAAGTTGTCGTGGCCTTAGTTAATATCTTTTGTATCATACACACGTTTTATTCCAATAAAATGTACGATTTTATTTCTGATTTTACACGGCAAACCCAACCTATAAATATAACTATTTTAAAATATCCACCCCCAAACACACATTTCCTATCAATTCCATGCATTCAAACAACGCCATAAACCTTTTCAGGTCATGAACCCACATTTCGTACCATCAATGCCCATGAAACTCCCCACAAATACATATTCATCTTCATCATATTAAAGGGATAAACCGGTAATAATTAAATTAAATTAAATCCATTACTTCCAGCCACGACCCTCCGAAGGGCGGTGCCAATGGTACAATTCAACTGAAGCACCTGAAGAAATCAACCGACATAAGTGTTGGCGTTGGTCTGATAAGACTTTATAAGGAAACTTTTGTATAACGCATGCCCTAAGAGCATGAGATAAAACACATTTAATGAACTATAAATTACTTAAACAATTGAAAATGCATTTAATAAATCTCATAAATTAAAAAAAAAAATGAAGTCCATTGATGGCTATTTATACATTTTTAGAAAATTTCACAATAACTAAATGGGTCTTATCTTCCAACTAGTCTTATCTTTCAAAATTCATTTTAAATGTTCTTTAAGCAATAGTTTATTTATGAGAAATGTTATTATTTCTTACTAAACCTTCCAACTTATTTTTTTATATATTTGATTAACACATATGTCAACTATATTATGGAGAACCCCTATTAATTTCGAAGAGTTGTAGACAACAAATAAAAGTTAGTTAAACAAGTTACACATAATACGAACTTATTAGTTGTTTTATGATGAGTTTGAGTAACTTTAACCCCCCCCCCCCCCCCCCCCCCCCCCCCGGTTCCCTTTGGCGTTTCGCCATAACCACGGCGAAAATGTTACATCGAGCAAATGGCGATAGGCACGGTATGGGATTTCCCCTTATAACGCCGTGATAAGGCCTATAACATGACAATAATGGTACCACAACCCCTCCTCTTACATAAACAGTATGTGAGTTGTCCATTAATTAAGAGTTGTTATTTGCATGCAGTTTCAAAAAATCAATCAAGAGGTTGCCGCTTCAAATGTCATTCGACATATACAATAAAAACTTTTTAAATTAATACTTGGTAAGTTAACTCTTTTAAACCTGGTCCCGAATTGGGCCAATGTAAAAAATTGAAGAACTTGATAAAATAATAAGATAATATTTTTTTTTGGAGACTCCTCTTACAATTTTCAGTCCAAAGAAAATCATAAATTAATAATTAATAGAAACTCTTGTTTACGTTTACTATATTTCAAAAGTCATTATTGATTTCCAATTAATATGAACACAGTAGTTACTAATTTACGTTCAGTTCAATATTCACTGCAACGTAATTCTAAGAGGCATATAATAATTTGACTTTTTGTTTGGTATGTATAATATAATTACTTAAAAGCCTTTTAAATTAATAACTATTAATTTATCGATAAATTAATAACTCTTTAAGTTGATAAAGTTCTCCGATTTTAACATTATTAAATTAAAGAGATTTTATCGTACGTGACATTTCAATATGTGAGTATTTACGTTTATAATGGAATAGATTTGAACAATAGTTGATAGAATTAAATAGATTGTACATATCTTGTAATCTTGGAAGTTTGTTATATTTTGTACTCTATATATACATTAATAAACATCCTCTCACAATTAATGTGAGAATTCATAAATTCCTAAAACCTAATATGGTAATATCCTTGGCACCTTAACCCTATCAGCCGCCGGCCACTTCTCCTCTCCACCTTTCAATTTTTTTTTCCCGCACCTCCTTGCTTACTTTGAATAAAAAGCAAGGTGCTTGTCATCTCAACTAAATAAAGAAAAAGGGGCGAGTGATTTAATTTGTTTTCTTTTTGTCAACAAACACAAGCAGGTCACGTGATTTGTTCTTGCACCTCCAAAATTTTGGATTTTTTTTTCTTCTGCTTTCTGCCATATTTTCGTTACCTACTGTCACCTTCAAAGCATCATGGCCGGCGATACTAGCTCTTCTGATGCTCCTCTTCCCCTTTCCACCGTTTTGCACATGATCAACATTAAGCTATCCTCCACAAACTACCTTCTTTGGCAAAAACAAATGCTTCCCTTGCTTGCCTATCAACATCTTATGGGTTATGTTGATGGTTCTATCGAGCGGCCACCACCAACCGTTTCCGTTGGAGAATCTTCTTCGTCCAACCCGGCTTATGTCACATGGGTTGCGACGGACCAACGAGCGCTTATTTTAATTCAATCTTCCTTAGCCGAAGAAGCTATGGCCGAAACCATTGGCCATGAAACTTCTCATGCGGTTTGGACGGCTCTTGCCGAATCATATCAACATGATTCCCTTGAGCGTACTCACACTTTGCGTGATTCCCTTCGTCACTTAAAAAAGGGCTCATCTTCCGTTTCGGAATTCTCGCGCAAGTTTAAAGGTATTTGTGATCAACTTCAAGCCATTGGTAACCCTCTTCCCGATGATGACAAATTGCATTGGTTCCTTTGTGGGTTAAGATCCTCTTTTGAAACCTTTTCCACAACTCAAACACTCTTAATCTCGCGCCCTAAATTTCGGGATGTCGTTTCTCAAGCCGAGAGCCATGAGATGTTTCTTCATTCAATTAGTGATTCAGGTGTTGCTCCCGTGGCTTTCAATACCGCCACCACCGGACGAGCCAACGACTACTCTCATGGTCGTGGTCGCTCTAGCTATTGTGGAGGCTCTAACCGTGGCCGCGGACGTTCAAATCGTCGCCCTCCGCATTGTCAATTGTGTCGAAAGGACGGACATTATGCAACTCAATGTACCAAATTCACTTTTGCTCGGAACCCATCTACGGTCGATGCAAATTTAGCTGTACCGTTTCATGCACAATGCAACACATCTACATCGGATTGGTTTGTGGACACCGGTGCTTCGGCTCACATGACCTCCAACTCATCCCACCTTGATTCCGCAAACACTTAAAACGGTAATGAGTCGGTTATTTTTGGTAACGGTGATGAATCGGTTATTTCTCATATTGGTAAAACTACTTTATCTCCAAATATATTGTTGCTTGACGTCCTTGTGGTTCCTAATCTTACAAAAAAATCTTTTATCGGTTAGCAAACTCACACAAGATAATCCGGTTGATTTTTTTTATCTAACCCTATGTTTACCATTCAGAATCGGCACACAAGGGAACCACTAGCTCAAGGAAGACGTAGACATGGACTATATGTCTTGGAGCGCGGAAAACATGTGTTTTTAGCAAAATTATCTTCTAAACGTATTAAAGCCTCGTTTGATTTATGGCATAATAGATTAGGGCATGTTTCAAATCACATTATTTCAGTTTTGAATAAATTAGGTTGTTTATCGATTACATCTGTTTTACCAAACCCTAATGCATGCTCTTCTTGTCAATTATCAAAAAGTAAACACTTGCCTTTTGATCAAAATCTTAAACGATCTTCCCATGTTTTGGACCTAATTCATTGTGATTTATGGGGACCCTCGCCGGTTACATCTCTTGACGGGTTTAAGTATTATGCTATTTTTGTTGATGACTACTCTAGGTTTACTTGGTTTTATCCCTTGAAGAACAAGTCTGACTTTTATGATGTGTTCACTAGCTTTGTTGCTTTAGTTCAAACACAATTTAGTTGCAAACTTAAAGTCTTTCAATCGGATGGTGGAACCGAATTCACAAGCTCCAAAGTTCGCACACTTTTATCTCAAAATGGTACTCACCATCAAATGTCATGTCCTTATACACCTCAACAAAACGATCGTGCCGAACGTAAGCATCGTCACATAACGGAAATTGGTCTTGCTCTTATGTTTAATGCACACGTACCGGCTAAATTTTGGGTACATGCATTTGCTTCCGCCACCTACATCATCAACATGCTACCTACCAAGTTGCTTGATAATGTATCTCCTTACGAGCTCTTATTTTCATCATCACCAAATTACGGGAATTTTCGGGTCTTTGGATGTTGCGTGTATCCGTACTTACGCAATTATTCTTCAAATAAACTTGCTCCAAGAAGCGCCCCGTGTATCTTTATTGGTTATAGCTCGCAATACAAAGGTTATCGGTGTCTAGATCCTTCTACGCAACGGATCTATACCACCCGACATGCTCACTTTGATGAAACCTATTTTCCGTTTAAAACCGATCAAAAATCATCACCATCGGCCTCTTTATTACTAACCACTTACTGTGATGATTCAGTTTTTTTTTCAGGACTACCGAGACACCCACTACTGCATCACCTACTGTTGTGCCAGTCGATGCGGTCAACATCGAACATGCGTGTGAGCTTTGCACGGAACACCCCCCTGTCGCAAATTCCGTTGTTGATCCATTCGTTGATCCAGTTTTTGCCCACACTACTCCAGCCGCAACCCCTGTTGATGATCCGGCTCCGCAGCCAATGCCTGCGCCAATGCCGATCCCTGATTAGCCTGCTCCACCGCCACCGGTTCCTGGACATCCGATGATGACACGTGCTAAATCGGGTATTTTTAAGCCCCGACACGCTGCAGATCTTTCACATTTATCTTCATCTCCTTTGCACCATGCTCGTTTTACTACGAAAGAGTCCATGCAAAGGATTTAAGTAAGCCGCAAAAGACCCTAAGTGGTTCTCAACAAAGTGTGATGAAATGAAAACTTTGAAGCTAAACTCCACTTGGGAATTGGTACCTCGCCCTTCAAAAACAAATATCGTTGGCTCCAAATGGGTCTTCCGAACAAAATTCTTAGTTGATGGTACGATTGACAAATTTAAAGCTCGTCTAGTAGCTCAAGGCTTCACTCAAGTTCCGGGCATTGATTATTCCGCTACCTTTAGTCCGGGTGTAAAGGCATCAACGGTTCGTATCATACGTATCATACTTTCTCTAGCCGTTTTAAATCGATGGCCCTTGCATCAATTAGACGTGAAGAATGCCTTTTTGCATGGAAACTTATCCAACGTTGTGTACATGGAACAACCTCCTGGCTTTATTGATCCCGTTTCCCTAATCATGTATGTCAATTAAAGAAAGCACTTTATGGTCTCAAACAAGCGCCTCGTGCTTGGTTTCAACGTTTGAGTTCCTTTCTTATTAGCATCGGATTTACTTGTAGCCGAGCCGACACGTCTCTATTTATTTTCAAACGGGACTCGGATATTTTATATCTATTGGTCTATGTGGACGACATTACACTTACGGGCAACAACGTCAATCGCATGAAACTCTTCATCTCACGGTTAAACAAAGAGTTTCAAATCACCGACCTTGGTAAATTAAATTACTTTCTTGGGCTTGAGGTTTCCTACAACGATTCGGGTCTCTTCCTATGTCAATCAAAATATACACATGATATTCTTGCTAGAGCTCACCTATTGGAAGCTAAACCCGAATCCACTCCCTTGTCGGTATCCACATACTTCACAAGCCAAGGTACCCCCTTTCATGATCCTACTTTATATCGCTTACTTGTTGGTGCGTTACAATATCTTACCATTACAAGACCGGATCTTTCTTATGCCGTAAATCAAGTGAGTCAGTTTCTCCATGCTCCTACCCAGGATCACTTTCAAGCGGTAAACAGATCATGCGTTATGTAAAAGGTACCTTATCATATGGCTTATCTTTTTCACATTCCACTTCACCGACCGTGCTTGGTTACTCTGACGCCAATTGGGCTCGTTGCATTGAAACAAGACGCTCTACATATGGTTATTCTATCTTTCTTGGAGGAAATCTTGTCTCATGGAGTGCGAAGAAACAACCAACTGTGTCACGATCTAGCTGTGAATCCGAGTATAGAGCTCTTGCAAATACAGCGGCGGAGATTATATGGGTAACTCATTTGCTTCGTGAGTTATATGTCTTACCATCTGTGCGTCCGACGTTGTTATGTGACAACCGTAGTGCTCTATTCTTAAGTCAAAATCCAATATCGCATAAACGAGCTAAACATATTGATATTGACTACCATTTTGTTCGTGAGTTGGTTTTATCCGGGAAACTTCACACTTGCTACATATCAACGCATTTACAACTAGCTGATATATTCACAAAGAGTCTACCGCGTCCTCTCTTTGAAGACTTTCGATCCAAGCTTCGAGTTGGTCCTCCCCCTCTTAGCTTGCGCGAGCGGGGGGTAGTTGATAGAATTAAATAGATTGTACATATCTTGTAATCTTGGAAGTTTGTTATATTTTGTACTCTATATACATCAATAAACATCCTCTCACAATTAAGGTGAGAATTCATAAATTCCTAAAACCTAATAGTTTAAAGGTCTAAATAGAGGTCTTCCCTACGCCCAGTGCCCCAATCCAAGGAGCAAGATATTCAAACCTTTTTTTTATTTCAATAAAGAAAAACGATATTATCATTTTCATCTTCTCTTAATTACATACTATAGAGTACGTATGCATACCATAACTTAGTTGACGTATCATTACATCAACGTAATGACATCGATCCTTGGTTGTGGAGTTGCCAAACTACCAATGATTTATCTTGGCGTGCCGGTTGGTTGTAATATGGGTCGGTGCGAAAATTGGAAGAATATAATTGAAAAGTTTAGTATAAAGTTGTCGCAATGGAAAGCTCGGTTACTTTCGGTAGGTGGACGCCTTTCTCTTATTAAGGCGGTCCTATCTAATCTTCCAACTTATTATATGTCTTTATATGCAATGCCAATTACTATACAAAAACGATTGGAATCTCTACGTAATAAGTTCTTTATAGGAGGTGATATGGATGAAAAAAATATGACATGGGTGAAATGGAACAAGTGTTTAGCAAGTAAGGCAATGGGAGGTCTTGGCATTGGAAGTATTTATGCTTTAAATACTTCCCTATTATTTAAATGGATATGGAGATTTAGAAGCAATTCTAATGATCTATGGATCAAGATAATTAAAAGTATTTATGGCCAAGATGGTGGAATTGGGGAGAGATATGCACAAAAATCAAATTATAGTCCGTGGCAATCTATAATTCAAACAATTTGGAAAATGCAAATGAAGGGCATTGACTTATTTGGAGCTTGTACTAAAACAATTGGAGATGGGAAATGTACTAAATATTGGGAGGATAATTGGATTGGGGACTGTACTCTTAAGGCCAAATTCCCACGAGTTTATGCATTAGAATCGGATAAAAATTGTATGGTAAGTGATCGAATTAGTATAAATGATTGGAATATGATTTTAAGAAGAGCTCCGAGAGGTGGGGTGGAACAAATTCAATTTGAAACTATGATGTCAATGATTCATAATGTAGAGCTTTTGGATACTAAAGATGGGTGGAAATGGAAGTTAAATTCCACGGGTTATACTGTTGCATCGGCTCGAAAGTACATTGATGAACACATTTTGAATGATGGCTCTAGCTCTACTAGATGGAATAGAGGAGTTCCAATAAAAGTCAATATTTTTATGTGGAGATTGAGCTTAAATAAACTTCCAACTAGAGAGAATATTGATCGAAAAGGTATTGAAGTGGATACCGTTTTGTGTCCTATATGTAATAAACATATAGAGAATATTGATCACTTATTTTTTTCTTGTGAGATGACAAAAGACTTATGGGCTTTAATGGCTAAATGGTGTGGTGTGGATATTCCGATTGTTAACAATATTGTAGAGTGGTTTTCATGGTTAGATGGATGTCAAAAATAAAAAATGGTAAGGGGTATTTTAGAAGGAATTGCAGCTACGATGATGTGGCACATATGGAATTTTCATAATAGAGGGATTTTCTCAAACTCTAATCCAAAGAAAGTTACACTTTGGGATTCTATAGTTTATCAATCATATATGTGGATTTCATATAGAAATCCGAAATATCATATTAGTTGGTTAGGTTGGTTAGTAAACCCTATAGAAACTTTTTTTTAACATGTAATTGTTTCTTTTTCTAGCTATTGCTAGTTTTATAATATACCGCCGTTCAAAAAAAATAAAAATAAAAAATTGAAGTTGATGTATGAGTTTTTTTTTTTTTTTTTATTCGACCAAGCATACATTTTATCATAAAAACATTGGTAATACACCAACTGATTTTTGAATAAGAATATAATTTATAAAATGGTCTCACAACTCAGACAATAGATTTTTCAACTCTAGTCGCGGTTTGCACTTGGCCACCAATGGTTCAGCCTTCGGCATAGTGATCCCGGGACCTTCGGTCATGTCAACCATCTTTTCACCTAACCGTTCCCAATCAAAACATTGAACCAACAACCCTAAAGTGGACCCCATCACATGAACCGCCAACCCTTCCCCAGGACAACTCCTCCTTCCAGAAACGGCATTAACCTAAACCCGTCTCTATTCCCTTCCAACCCTTCAAACCTTTCGGGCTTGAACCGGTCAGGGTCAGACCACAAATTAGGGTCATGATGTATGGCCCATTGGTTGACTAGCAACATGGTCCCACGTGGGATGTGATAGCCCCCAATGGTACAATCTTGTGATGACTCGTGTGGGAGTAGTAACGGGCCCGCAGGGTATAATCGCAATGTCTCATTTATAACACAACGAAGGTAAGGTAGGTTGACTATGTCTGACTTGTCAACAAGACGGTCTTTGCCAATAACGTTTGTCGATTTCATTTTGTGCCTTTTGTAGAATTTGTGGGTTGTTTAGTAAAAGAGACAAAGCCCATTCCATTGTTCCCGATGAAGTATCGATGCCAGCTGATAATAAAACCTAATGACATCAATATAAAAAAGGAAATAATGTAACTATAATAAGAACCAAATTATAAATTGATTAACATTAATTACACTGCATGTGGTTTGCACGAAGGTGGGCGTAGAGAGAGGAGAGAAGTGAAATTTTGAAGTATTTTATAAGTGAGCGATGTTTTAGTGGTTCCAAAAAGGGTGTTTTTTAAGTTAAGTTATAAGTAAAGAGATAGTATGAATGTGAAATACTAAATGGGGTGGCACTATTTATCTAACGTTATCAAGACTCCTGTCTACAAGTCAAAGAGGGTGTTCAAAATAGACAAGAAAGATAAGTTGTTCCATACGGCAAGCTGAGCTTACCAGTTACGAGTCACAACTGAAATCAAATGTCCCTTTATTCATTTGGAATTAAAATATTATTCTATGAGTTTTGAAAATAACACTTGTTGATACGTATTAAAAATTTATACATTTAACTATAACAAACTCCTTAATTTTAAGAATTTCTCATTTTCATAGATCAGTGTACAATTGTTTATGCATTACAGACAGTACTAAAGACGGTTATTATCAAAACCCTTATTTTATTAATGGAAAATGATAATGACAGCCCTTAGGGCTGTCATTAAGAAGACAAAATAACAAAAGACAACTCCCTTTAAATTTTAAGAATATTACTTTTTTAATCAATATACAAGCTTTTTATGTATTTAAGTGACAGCCCTAAGTGCTGTTATTAACAAACCCCTTATTAAATAGTCAAATGTCCCTTATGTACGGCACAATTTGTTATTAAATATTTGAATCAGTCAAAAATTATTTATGTTTCAATGGATATTCATGTTATATTAAAAATTATTTATATTTCTTTACATTATTGTATATATTTAAGTTTTTTTAAATATAAAATCAGCCAATTCATAGCACATTAAAGAAAACATTTTCATTTAACATTAAATAATGTCGCATGTCGAAATTGAATTTTCTACCATTCAGTGAGTTGATTTAGAATTATAAAGAAACGTTTAAGGAGTTTCATTATTTTTATAAAGTTCTGAATACAAATCTTAATCATTGATATTTGATAAATAAGATCTAATGATCAAGATTAATCACATATTTTATATATTAAGGGGTATTTTGGTCACTTGGCACTTTCAAAAAAAATAAATTTTTTATTTTTTATTTTAAAATTTTAAATTCTTTTATAATAAAAAATTTATACTTTTTTAATATGATCAAATACCCTTCAATGTATAAAATATGTGATTAATCTTGACCATTAGATCTTATTGATCAATAGTTGAGTTTTGTTACTCGGAATTTCGTAAAAATGATAGACCTCCTTAAACGTAACTCTAGAATAATAACCAAATATTGTGTTCTCATTTATATTCATGTTGGTGTCGAGACATCCCATAAAACTTTTATGTTTAGTCTATTCAGTAATTCCACTACTGATGAGGATAATATGAGCTAATTGAACATTTTTAGTTGAATCAAAATTTATGAGATAATATGAGCTAAATGAGTATAATAAATGAAATTAAGATTCATAATAATTTATAGAAAGATAAAGTTTCCATAATATATAAGGGTTTTTCTAACATGTGCCCCTAGGCACATGTTTAGACTCATTAATTACCATTAACTTTCCTAATAAAATCATATTATACATCAATGAAGTGTGAATTTTACATTTTTAAAGAGATGATTAAATGATTTTTGTAGTTTTAATGGAAAGTTAGTAGTAATTAATGACTCTAAACATATGCCTAGGGGCACATGTTAGAAAAACTCAATATATAATAGAAAACACTCTCAGGAACAAGTTGCATTTGCACCCTAAGTTAGTAAGTTGTATATATGAATGATTTCTATCATAAACTTTTTCCAAGTATAGGTTTATTTCTTTCTAAAAATAAATTATATTACAAATTTTGGTTTTTCTAACATGTGCCTGTAACGTTTAGGCTCATTAATTCAGTCTATGTTTCCTAATAAACACCTATTACACATAAATGAAGTTTATTCTTTGCATTTTCAAAAGATGTATTAATTAGGCTAGATTAAGGCTAATTAGGTAAATAAATTTACTTTATCTTCAAATCTTCCCACTTTGAGATGCTCTAATAGAAATAAAATTTGAATATATTTATTTAAAAAAAAGATCTTGGAAATGAATAAGTAAAATAGAAAGAGATCGTAGAAACCAACCTATAAATATAACTATTTTAAAATATTCACCCACAAACACACATTTCCTATCAATTCCATGCACTCAAACAACGCCATAAACCTTTTCATGTCATGAACCCACATTTCATACCATCAATTCCCATGAAACTTCCCACAAATACATATTCATCTTCATCATATTCAAGGGATAAACCGGTAATTAAATTAAACCCATTGCAACAACCAACAATCTTAAAGTTCAACAATTTCTTCAATGGATGATGATCCATCATTAAACCAATATCACCAAATTCTCGATGATCACCAACATATGTATCAAGAAATCGATCAAGAAATCGACTGTCTTTTTTCATCCGATGAAGAAACCGATCAAATTTCATATCAACATCTTAATATCGAAACACACCAAGAAGAGGATGAAGTCACATCGCCACCATTACCGCCGTTTTCTTGGAAGAAATTATGGAAATTCGCGGGTCCCGGTTTTCTAATGAGCATATCGTTTCTTGATCCAGGAAACCTTGAAAGCGATTTACAAGCGGGTGCGGTTTCTGGGTACTCGTTATTGTGGTTGTTATTGGTGTCAACTGCCATGGGGCTTTTGATTCAAATGCTTTCTGCCAGGATTGGGGTGGTGACAGGGCGGCATATGGCGGAGATTTGTCGGGATGAGTACCCGTATTGGGCGGTTTTGGTGCTATGGTTTATGGCGGAGATAGCGTTAATTGCGGCCGATATTCAAGAGGTGATTGGGAGTGCAATTGCAATCAAGATCTTAAGCAATGGGGTTGTGCCCATTTGGGTTGGTGTTTTGGTAACAGCTTCTGATAGGTTAGACTTCTATATTTTTTGTATCACTTTGTATTTTTATGTGCAATTGGGTTGGTAAAAGTTGGTTTGTGTCATGTTTGGTCATTTGATAATCTAACGACCTGATAAAACGGTGACTTGGTAGTTACTGGTTGAGGTGGCAAGTGACATGACATATTATGTGTCATGTTTAGCCATGCAGTTATGCTACGTCATCGTTTTAGCAGGTCAATAAGTTACTGAATGATACAAACATGACACGAATTAAGCCATCTATAATTAATTTAATGTGTGTTCTAAAAAAGAAAAACACATTTGTTTATTTGATTTATTGGTGTAAAATTATGTTAGAAAAGATTGATTTTGATTAAATGTTTGAATGATATCAGTTTCATTTTCTTGTTTCTTGAGAACTATGGAGTGAGGAAATTGGAAGCTGTTTTTGCTGGTTTTGTTTCAATAATGGCACTTTCATTTGCATGGATGTTTGCTGACACAAACTTTAGTGGAAAAGAATTACATTTTGGTATTTATCTCCTATGTTTAATTATTGTCACAATTAGGGCTGCAAACGAATCGGTAATAGTTTTCATAACAAAAAAAGGCAAATTGCATAAAATAGCAACGTGGTTTAGGTGGATTCCGTTCTTGCTAACTAAAATTTGTTTTCTAACCATAAAAAAGGTAACCAACTTTCAACCAGTCTATTTAGGATCATTTGGCTGCTTACCTCATCAAAAAAGATAACATGGGAGCTATAATGTTGGCAACTTTGAGGTAGTTTTTGACGATGTTGACTTTTTTTCGGTTGAAGATGATGTTGCGCTCACATGACCCAATATGGCATGCTAAAAACAACTAACATAACTAACAACAAGAAACTATTTTATATGTTAAAGTTAAACAAATTGACAAAATCTATGTTATAGATCTTATAAATGTTGCTAAACAGTTCGGTTCGTTTGCAGCCTAGATGTCGATAGATGTCCTCATACTAAAAGCCAACATGATACTTTTTTTAGGTCTTTTGATACCAAAAGTTGGCTCGGAGACAATACAAAAAGCCGTGGGATTATTAGGAGGCGTAATAACGCCTCACTTCTTCTTATATTCGGCAGTTGTACAATCACGAAAAGTTGACACGAAGAGAATAGTTCAAGTCCAAGAGGCGTTATACTACTACACTATTGAATCATCACTCGCCATTTTTGTAGCTTTTACAATTAATGTGTTTGTTACAACGATATTTGCTAAAGGATTTTACAACACAAAAGAGGCCGATACCTTAGGGTTACTAAACGCAGGGTATTATATTCAAGAAAGATATGGTGCTCGGTTTTTCCCTATTCTTTACATTTGGGGAATCGGGTTGTTGGCAGCCGGTCAAAGTAGCACGTTGACTGGCACTTATGCGGGCCAGATTATTATGGGCGGGTTTCTTGATTTACCCATGAGAAAATGGATAAGAACATTGATCACTAGAAGTTGTGCTATTTTACCAACTATAATTGTAGCGGTTTATTTTAACCGCTCAGAAAACTCGTTAGATGTTTTAAACCAATGGCTTAACGTGATTCAAGGTATGCATATTCCGTTTGCTCTTATACCACTTCTAAAACTAGTTGCAAATGAACGGATTATGGGAGGTTTCAGGATGAAACCGGTTTTGAAGGTACAAAGTTTAGCATCACTTTTATTTGATGTTTGTTTTATTTAAAATTAATCAAGTAACAATCTTTTTTATTGTTTATGACTTGGTATTTGAAGAAAATTTCATGGTTTGTGGCTGGTTTGGTGATCGCGATCAACGGGTGTTTTTTGTTAGAGCTTTTCGTCTATGAAGTTAAAGGATTTATGGCTGGTTTTATGGTTTGTGTTATAGATATGGCTTATGTCGCTTTCATTTGGTATTTGATTCTACACTAAGGATGACCTAGCACGATAATAGTGAAGATTGAAGATTTGCAGGATGCTATTTTGCTAGGAAATCATATAATGTAAATTTTACACTAACTATACAACCATATTATGGTGAATGCGATTGAATTTCTTTTTTTGTAAATATCACAAAGTTAGCATAAGATAATTAACTTAAACCATTGGTAACTAACCGATTAGCAATTTCATCACGCAAATTGAACATATATTCCATATCTTGAGCATCCCATTGTGTTCCATCTAATCTTGGTTCACCACTTTCTTCGTATTGTTCTTCGTCAACAAATGCAATGTTCCCATCATACTCCACAAATAAATGATCAAGAATTTTGTTTCTCCTAATAAAATTATGTAAAGTGAAACAAGCAATCACGACATCCCTTTGTTTAGTAAATGGAAGAGGAATCATTTGCTTTAGGATTGGAAATCTAGCTTTCAAGACACTGAAAGCACGTTCAATAACATTTCTAAGTTGTGCATGTGCATGATTAAATCTTTTTTCTTTAGTTGTATCACACTGGCTTCGAAAATTTGCTCTTCGATACCTTGTATCGCGATATGGGGCCAAAAATCCACGAGTATTGTCATATTCAGCATCACAAAGATAATATTCATCTGTAATTGATTTACAAGCATGGCAGCACTAATATTTATGCAATTTTAAACTTCCTCTAATTCAAAATAAGTGGTACATTTTCTATAAATAAGTAATACACTTTGAAAATTTACCTTATCTGGTAAAAATTAGTCGGACCCACATTCTCTAACTATCTTCTTTAATATAATAAAATGACTCACTTAAATTTACTTTTACTTTTAAACATTATTAGAACATCTCCAATGCAAGCTTTTTACAAAGCTTATTATCTTTTGTGCAGGTCATTTGAGGGTAAATGACCTTCTGGCAAAAAAAGGTTTTACTTCAAAAGCTTATTTTTCTCTAGGTCTTTATCAAGACATATAAAAAGCTTTATGTAAGTTAATATGCATTGGACTAAAATCTTTTTTGAAAGCTTATTTATAAATTTTGAGTATAAAGTCTAGGTGTCAATTACAATAAGTCATTGCAATGACTTAACCATTGGGGATGCTCTTAACCTCACTTTTTTTAATAAGTGTGAGATCCATTCCCCACTAACTATATCTAATCTAACCATGATTATAATCTTTTGCCTCAAAAACCGTGAAACCAACAAACAATGTATCACTTATTCTGAATCGGAAAAGGTATATATAAAGGGTAAAAAAAAAATAGAAATTCAAATGTTAATCTAGAATGGTATTTACCTGGTGGAGGGATTGGAAAACCGGACGTGTGGTTATTTATAATTTGGGTTAATACTCGAGAAAAATGTACCGCACCTTCCCATCCGGCCCAAACAAATTTGAACATCATATTAAAATCACAAATTGCTAAAACATTTTGATAACATTGGCGTCCTTCTCGTCTTCTATAAACAAGCTCACGACCCGAAGGTACAATTGCAGGTACAAGAGTTCCATCTAGTGCACCTATTGCTCCCTTTAATACAAAAAAAAAAAGTCTGAAAATGTATAAAATAATTTTACAAACTATATAGGGTTTTGATAATGACAGTATAAGAGCATTAAAATTTGTACATTAATAAAAAAACCACCCCCTGCATTTTAGGTATTCCTTATACATTAATGAAAATAAAAGTTTTTAATGCATGTTATTGACAGCCCTTAAGGCTTGTCATTATCAAATCTCAACTATATAATAAAACTAACCGGAAATATATCTTTCAAGCTTTTAGTTTGATTTGACATGTTCAACACTTGGATTTCGTCTTCTTTTGCAAATTCTTCTACTGCAAATTCCATCATTCCTTGTAGAACTTCATAAAAACATGCAAGAATGGTTCCTAAAGAGTGTTCAATTTTTGTTCAACCATATCAAAATGCTCATTATGTCCTATTATTGTCAAAAACATTGCTATCTTCTCTTCAGCAGTTATATTACCACTGTCTTGCAGCCAATTTCTTTGTTTAAAATGGTTACATATCATTACATATGCTTCATGTGAGAGACGCATCAATTTCTGACATTTCGTGTTGGGCCCACGTAATAACTTTTGTGTGAATTCATGTCCGCTTGAAGCCGAAGTTTTGTCTCTAATCATTCGTTTTCTTCTTAAAGATATTCACATACAAATATAAAAGATTGATACAAAAATGTCCTTACTTTTCAGCAAATCCCATCATATTATGATACCCAATATCTGAAACATGGAATGCAACTTTTGCATAAGCACAAAATGCAAATTTATTTCTAGAATACTTCTGATGTGTCATAAACTTTTTTTATTATAATAGTAGATGTTGACTTCCATGGTCAAATTGTAACTCAGGCTTCTGAAATAATTCTACTATTGCTGAGCTAATACCATAGTAGGCGTCAGCACTGTCCAAAAACCGAATCGAACCGAACTGAAACTGATAGAACCGAAACCGAAAACGATGAATTTCAAAACCGAAACCGAACTGATTACATGTTTTCGGTATCGGTTTCGGTCGGATTTTGGTTTGGTTTTTTTCGGCCAAAATGCTCACCCCTATAACATAGTATAAAACACCCCTGCTTTTAAAAGGATGTTTGATGAATGCTTATAATAACAATAATAATTCTACCCACACATGATTACATTAGAGTGAAGTGTTTTCTGTCAGATCAAAGTTAGAGAGCAATTATTCTTATGTCATATATAAATAAACGAATCACAAAACAGATGTTTGATAGTACATTTGCTAGATAAATCATTCAAATTTTCGCATTGTGGGTCTTCAATATTGATGTCAAAATTAGGGCGAAAACAGCGGTTCGTGGATAGATGCGCAACTTCTGATAGAGAAAAAAAAACTTACAAATTCGTAAGAATTGGATTAAAACCGAGCAATTGGCAGAGAATCAGCTACAAGGAATGTAAAACGTAGCTTCCACTTTTCGATTTGGGAGAAATTGATGGAAGAATCGGAGTTTAAATGGAGGTAATGTAGGAAAACTACCGCTTACTTTAGGTTAGGTGGGTAACCAATTTCAAATTAAATTTCAATTAAACAAACTTGGGTAAATTACAGTTTTTGTCCCTGACCTATGGTCGATTCGGGGTTTTTGTCCCTAATGTTTTTTTGTCGGTTTTTTTGTCCATTAAGTTTTTTTTCAAATTCTGGAAATTTGTCCTTCCGTCCAATTTTAACCGTTAAGTGACGATTTTTTTGTGAATTCCCCAAATTACCCCTATTTTAACTCTTTTTGAGCAAACTACTTGTACCTTATGCTTCAATAATTGTACTTTATGTTCATCTTCCTCTCTCCTTCAACAACATCAAGAACACCTTCATTATCAACCATCTTCTTCAAGAACACCTTCATTACCAACAAATCAAACTAGCAATAAACAAAATAAAATTAAATTGAACTTACCTTTTATCCCCAGATAAACTTTCTACATATATGTGAAAGTGCGTGTTTGGGAATACGAATTCCATGGTTTGAATTGGAATACGAGGAAACTATGAGCTCATAATCCATCATCCCCAAATTTCAAAACCAATATCTGAAACCATATCAAATGATTCCAGCAGTACAATTCATACCTGAAAGTAGTAAGAGAGTATTGGAAATTACAAAGGTATTTGCAAGTTGGCAAATTTTCTATCTATCATGAGAATTGTGGAGCTTAATATATTATGAGCATCTTTGAAATATCATAACCAATGATACTAAATGTCATAATGTTTCACACTAATGTTGAAATTAATCAAGAGTTACAAAACTCTTGGTTTGAATGTCATTAAGCTCCTTCAAGGCTTGAGAGCCTATATAAACAACTTCTAGTTGTGAAGTTCTACACACCAAAAATTCATAAGCTCTCTTCTCATAAGCTCTCCTCTCATGATGTTGTGTTTGATATACTTCATGTGTTTCCAAGTAGTCACTTTATGTTGTCGGTAATTCTAGTGCTGTAGAATAATACCGATAAACTGCATCAAATCCTGGGGTTCTACGTTGAGGCTTGCAGCATATAGAGCGCGTAAAAACCTTAAAGGACAGGAATTACAATTCCGTGCGGTTCGCTCTTCATTAACATTCAGGTTTGATTGTTCCATTTGATTCTTTCTTATTTGTTGGGTTTGATATTGAATTATCAATATCAAATATGGTTTTAATATTATAATTGTCTAAATATTTAATCACCGAATATATAAAATTTACAACAATCTTTAAGGTTTTTATTTTGTTATATATTATTGTGTATATATAATATATACCCATATTTTCTTTTATAAAATATTCGGTGATTAATAAAACATTGAGATATTGTGTTAATATATATATATATATATATATATATATATATATATATATATATATATATATATATATATATATATATATATAGAGAGAGAGAGAGAGAGCGGTTCATGCGAGAACCACTAAAATTGCGAGAACTGCGAGAACCACTTTTTAACCAATCATTTTGCATAATTATATTTTTAAATCTAAAGGGTATTGTAGTCTTTTTAACACTAAATTTTTTTATTAAATCCAGTTTCCTTAATTAAATTAATTCATTTTTAACCTCAATCCTATTTTTTAGGATCCGAATTTTGTAATTTGTAATTTTTTTTCGCAATTCGTATGTATTCATTGATGAACGACTAAACATAACTAATATTTTTTTACCATATTTAACCTGTTCAGCATAATAATAATGTGTTCAATTTGCAAAATTTACAGATTTACTAATGAACAAATCTACAATATACATAATGAACATAATGAACAAGTCTAACAGGGGATTTTATTAACCTTATTTAATGTATTCAATGATGAACGAATGAACAAAGTTACAAACTATGAACTGAAACCTTAGACTGATACAAAGAATTTTAGTAACCTTATTTAATGTATTCAATGATGAACGAATGAACAAAGTTACAAACTATGAACTGAAACCTTAGACTGATACAAATCTGAAATTACAAAGCGATGCCTATGTTACACCGGCGCCGACTTCGCCGGAAAAATAAATAAATGAATGATCAGTGAAAAAAAATTAAATCTCCGAACCGTTCATTATTGATCAATGAACAATGAACAGAAATCTGTGATGAAAAATGATATCATTGCTATTAACTAATAATTCTATTGGGAAATACCCTGCAACAACCTCTTTAATATTAAATTTTACAATTTAACATAATTAATATCAAGCATAAAATCATTAAAATAAATGAGTAACCGTGAGTCACGCTTGCTCCTCAGTTCCTCCAGTAGCGATTGATGTTGTTCTTGAAATACAATGATGCCATTAATTGGACATCTGCTTGAGATACCAAAACCTTTGCAATTATCGCTTCCTGCAACATAAAAATATCAAAATGTCACCCACCTTTTCAATAATATTTAGTAGTCTTTTTTTTTCTTTTGATGCATACGTATGAGTTCTAATAATTGGAAACCTTCGTGGAAATCAAAATAAGGTAACCTTCGCCGGAAAAGCGGGCGGCGGTTACCAGAAACAACCAACCTCTAAACAACACCGGAATCTCAAATCTGGAATTAAAGTTTCGATTGGCCATTAAAATTGCAAGTTCGAGAGTGAAAATCGGGGATAAAGTGGAGAAGAGAAGAAGCTGATGCATTTGTGGGGTGATGTTGTGCGTTGCAGCGGTGGTTGCGGTGAGGCGGTGCGTTTCGGCGGTGGTTGTTGTCTATGTTGTTGCGGCCAGAGATGGTCAGAATTGAGAGGGGCGATATTTTGATTTAGGGTTTGTTCTAGAGAGGGGATAATACGTACAAATGGAGAGAGAAGAGATATACCATATTTAATAGGGTTGGGTTTTACCATTATACCCTTTCATCCCTTTTCTTTTAGGTTTATATTTTCAACTATTTACGAAATTAGCACCATCAATCTTGACCATTGATCTTTTAATCTAATGGTTATAAGATTGTTCTCGCAGTTCTCGCAATTTTGATGGTTCTCGCATGAACCCTTATATATATATATATATATATATATATATATATATATATATATATATATATATATATATATATATATATATATATATATATTAAATAGAGTTCATTATGTGAATGTTTAATATATATATTCATGTTATGGAATAGTTTTAAAAGTGATTATTATGGCTATTAAGTTCAACTTTTATGAGTTACATTTTTCCTAATCATGGCTATTTAATATATGTATTTTAATGTTTTGACATAATTAAAATATCTATTTTAATCTAATGGACAAGTTAAAACAAAAGGTTTTTTCTCATCTAAAGTGGGTGTTATATGAATTATCATGCTTATGGTTGAAGCATTATAATTGAGTTAAATAATTATTATTTTTTGTATATAGATTTTTTCAAGATACTTTTATGTTTGAAAAGTGTACTATTTGAAAAATCATGATTATACAAAATAGATAATTTTAGTGTTGAACGAAATCTTTCCAGCTGTGTATCATTAAGCATTGTATTGAACCTATAAGTGGAATGAATTATCAATCATCCCCAAATAGGCTCAGCTATTCTTATTACAATGTCTAGGAAAGATAAAGGCGGTTTTTCTGATTCCAAATGGGGGTGGTTCCGATACGCACTAGCGCTGTCTACCCTCACCATCTTTCCTGGTTGTATTCGAATAGAGCTACCGAAAAGGGTTGACTAAATAATGTTTTCCTTGAATGTGGTTAAATACTTGGAGTTTCACAAATTTGAGGACTACTCTTTGGATGTTTTTGTTGAAACACTTCCTTATTGAGAAGGAAAATCTCATAAGAGATCAAAAGAGTAAAGTCAGATTGAGTGTGTACCACGTGTCAGGAGGGGACTCGGATATTGCTTATGTAAAAGGAATTGCAAATGTTGTTGCAAATCTAACCCACTTGGGTGCAAGTATGGGTAATGTAGGAGTTAATATGACTACCTCAATTACTCGGGTTATAGAGGCCCGAGACTGGTTTGTGGATTCTGGAGCAAACATCCATGTATGTGGAAATCGTGATAGTTTCTAAATGTATGGTATGGTTCGAGAAGGAACTGTGGTGACATGTGTTGACCGCCATAGAGTACGTATTCATGATATTTGCACAATGGTGCTAACATCCTAAAATGGAATTATGGTCACCCTTCGGGAGGTCCTACATGTTCCTTGAATCTCCAAGGGATTTATATCGGAGAACAAATTTGACAAAAAAAAAATGGTTACAAGCTGGTAATAATAAAAAATGGCCATATCGTGTTCTCCAAAGATGGGTTATTTGCAGGTCAAACCATCAACAAGGGTGTAATGTTTATGTTTGATCTATGTGGTGATGGATAAGATAATGTTGTATCTATATCCAATGATTATGTGTTAAATGTTGATCTTTGTAATCGTGAGAATATGATATTGTCAGCGTTTGTGATAATATCGCTAGTGATGATGTAACTAAGTTTCGAATGAATGAAATAGTTTTTTCAAATTATATTGCGTGTTCAATTTCTTTGTGCCATAAAAGGTTAGCTCACACTAACATTAAAAAAATATATATTGAAAAAATGCAATCAAAAGTATTGATAAAAGTAAATAATAAAGATTTTGACTAATCTGAAACTTGTATAGAATCAAAGTTTACAAAGAAACTTTTTCAAGTGTCAAAAGAATTACATCATTACTAGAGTTGGTCTATTCAGATATTTGTGAACTGAATGGAATACTCACGCGTGGAGGTAAAAGATACTTCATTACATTTTGTGGTGACTCTAGCCGCTATTTACATGTTTACTTGTTGCATTCAAAAGATGAAGCTTTTAATACATTCCAACTGTATAAGTGCATGGCTGAAAATCAACATGACAAACACATTAAGATTATTC